>KK500159.1:168004-202542 GCA_000688715.1 Glossina pallidipes | reverse complement strand
AAAATAAATAGACAGCGACAAAGAAAATGAGTATCAAGAAAACTAGCGATGATGATGATGATAATGGCGATAATAGCTATAATGGAGAACGATACCATTTCGTAAATGATTTAATGGCGATGAAAATTTATGATGCGTAAAGTGTACGCAACAAATAGATATATATAGATATATATATATATATATATATACAAATTTATATTGTTTGTGCTTCATTTTCATGCGCGTATATTGAAAGCAGATAACCGCACAAAAGGTGTTACAATAAAATTCTATTGAAATTTCATTCCTATTATAGGATTTAGTTATAGTTCGTAGAGCAGTTTGAACAAATGTCGTTCCAAATTGTTTTCCTACATATCTAATCGAATGCTCACTTCGCTTTCTGAGCTTGCAAAAGCCAAAAACTCATTGCTTGCCTACAAAAAGAGAGACGTCCCATTTAAAAAACTAGGCCGCTGGCGGCATGATTTCGAAGTGACGCGAGGGATTGTGGTGCAGGAATTTCAATTCCTAACATGTTACTTGTTGCAGTCAATAAAACCTTGTTACTGTTTATGAAATCAAGCTTTTGATCTTCTTCAACGGGCCTTCTACGATTATGTGGATCGAACTTAACCCCTACATACGCCTGCATGAGTTCTACAAACAGAATGCCGTAAGCGAAATGCGCGTTATTATTAGCTGTTGCTTCCCATAAAACTTTTGGGTCTGATAGCTCAACCGACGTTGACGCCAATCCAATGGAGATTGTCATCGATGGCGACCTACCTTGCGGCATACCAGTAACAATGGTCATATTCAGATATTTGGAGATATTTGTTTTTATTTTGAAAGCTCACTGACGCTGCAATTAAAATTCACCTCGATACGAAAACTGTGATTATAATCGGTATAGACACCAATAAGTTGGCGTGAGGTTCGAGGTATTTTTTTGCAAAAACTTTGATCCCCACAACGCTTTTCGCTCTGATTGTTCAAGCGCTACTAATGCCAAACCAATATGAATTGTCTTGTCCACCTTAGGAGCTCCGTATGAGAGCTAGGGATTAAATTCGCCATAGCACTAATATTGATCGTATTCACCTATATCGAGATGCTTGTTATTGTTTCGAAATCATCTCGATGCAAAAGCCGGTCATAATCGATATAAACCACCAATAGATGAGGCTATAAAGTTCTTTAGTTTTGAAAATTTTATTGGGAACAATCACAGCTAACTAAAATCGTCATTAAATAATTTATTTTCAACGGCAAGAAGAAGAAGATTCTGTTATACTGGATTCGTGGCTAAATGTAAACCGCGTGCTGGACTCAGGTAGAGACACTAATACTGCGATCAAGTTCCATCGGATCGGACCGGCTACATCGAATATCACAAATATTTTTTTTTTCTAAAGTGGTAGCACTATGATAAACCAAGATCGAAAAGGTGAGATGAGGTGATGCTCACAGTTCTGCTCGATTAGTGCGGTGTTATGCACTATGGTCGCCAGGTCAAACTGTGAACAAGGTTTGGAATAATAAAAAAGTTTTAAAAAAAAAATTAAATTTTTCTTTATGGACACAACAGTATGTATGAAATGCAAGCCCGCGTAACCAGCATGAGATCTTTTTAACTTTGTCCATGTGCCGGCTCATGACCTTTGATGTACAGCTATACTCTATCAAAGTAAGATTGGAAGTTCACTACGCAATGTGCCAGAGAAAGCGTCCATCTAACACTGACAAACTAACGGTCGCACGATATGACTATGAAAGTCGAATTATTAGTTAATCGCCATTAAGTAGATATGAAACCGCCAACACGCCTACAAACTAGAATATATATAATATTTTGAATTAAAATTTTTTTTTTCTGCAATCAGACTGTGATGACCGCTCACTTGTGCTCATAACTAACCATTAACCGTTTAGTTGAATAAATTTATGTTTTATTTAGATACGATACCAAAGAATCCCTCAAAGTGTTATTTGCCTTGAATGCTTCCCAAATTAAATTCTTTTTGCTAGTTATTGATCTAAAACTTGACAACAATATTTTTCAGGCCTATGCACTAATGGAATTGGAAGATTCTCTTTAAGTCGTATATTACTTTTTTACTTCTTGAACTGAAAGTGTTTTGTAGTATATTATTACCTGTTTAGCTATCTGACATAAATAAATTTTGTGGTAGATTTGTGTGTGTGTGCTCCGTTCTTTTCAGAAACTAACAAATTAAATGATTTTTTGAAAATTAAACCCTTGAGCAAAATACTTTATACAAACATCTTGTGCAGCTCTTAAAAAAAAAAAAAAAACTAGCATTGTAGCAAGCATGCTTGGCTTAAGTCGAATCATTGTTTCGCATCATCAATTCAGGAGAAAAGGAAATTCTTTCACAGAACTTGCTGATATAAGAGGATTTTATATCCACAGCGATCATTTAGTCCAAAGATCACTTTGAATGAGTGCATTTCCCGATGCGATGCTAAGAGAATCGATTCTTCCACCACCTCAGATGGTGTTGCAACTGTTAAAGCCTCCTGTAAAAGTCAGTGGTGGAAAAAGTGTGGCAAATAAGACAACAAAGTTCTTGCTGGGAACAGGATAAGGAAAAGGATAAGATTGTGTTGCAACTTTTAAATCCGGCAGTAATAGTCAGTAGTGGAGCAAGTGTGGCGAGTAAGATACCAAGTTCTGGTTGGAAAAAGGATAAGGAAAAAGATAAGATTGTGATGCAACTGTTAAAGCCTGCCGTAATAGTCAGTGGTGCGGCAAGTGTGGCGAATTAGATACCAACTTCTTTCTAGGAAAAGGATTACGAAGGGGGAATAAAAAGCAAGAGCCCTATTTCAACAGTTATTGCTTGTATACGTGAGCTTAAGTGGACTTATCCATGAAACGTTCTCGATAAATATGAGGAGCTGGGCTTGAGTTTACAGTTCATGGTCTTGTAGATCGTTATGAGTTGTACTTCGTGGGCTTGCAAAGAATTTTATATGAGTAGCAAATGACTGATCAAATGTGATATATTCTCCCGTTTGTTGATAATGAAAAAATAAGGGGGAAAACAAAAACAAAAAAAACGGAAAAGATCCTCGCACTACAAACACGCACAGAACACGCGCCAAAAAATTGCTCAAATTCTCTGTGAGCACCTCCGCATACAAAAAAAAGAAAAAATACATATATACATTCAGCAACGATAGCAACATTGTTGTGATTTAAAGTTCTTCTGCTTCAAAATTTCCAAGGAAGAAAACATAGTAGACGTCAAATTTTTTAAACATGCATCAAAATTAAAAGAACAACAATAACAAGCATAAAAAAAACAAAACAAAACGCTTATAGCATAATTGGGTGCTAATGACACTAATGGACTCCTTTTTTCTCTTTTCTTCTTTAGAGCTATTTGTGTATTTTAGTCTTCTGTTTTCTTTTTTTTTTTCTTAAATTTTCGTTTAACTTTACTAACTAAACATATTTAGTTGCCTTGTCATGACTAAATGTGCAAAATTTGCTCTTTTTGCCGCCTATGAATTTCAAAAATTGGCTCCTCGATGGCTGAGAAGAATTTTAATTATTCTCGTATTTTATTCGATGATCAGTTTCGTGTTTCGCCTTTCAATTCACCTTTGATTCATTCAATATTTTTCTAATTATGAGCATTACAGATGACCAATTACATTGAACCTTTAAAAAAATGGTTGTAACAGGTTTTAGATCATTTTTGTGCTTATTTGGGTTCGTGTTCATTTAAAATTTGATTTATGCTTGTAAAATAGCTTTTTATGTTAAAGCCTTAGTAACTGTTCAAAAAGCAAAAAGAGCTCTTGAACATAGTTTTTATATCTAAAGCATTAAAAAGAACAAAGTGTTCTTAATAGCTTTCTTCGATTATCGTGATGTTGTGCACTATGAAGAGATTTGAAATAATAAATAAATTTTAAAAAAGAAATAAGTAAGATATATATATATATATGCGTTCGTGACCGAATCTTTTATACCCATCACCGTTATCCATTCAATTCAATCAAATCGTTGCCATCTACCTTTAGCTGGTTCCAAAATTTCCAATCCAATATCGACTAACTAGTGTTATTGAAAGAAAGAAAAAAAAAGATGAACATTTTTGGATTTGATAAAAAAAAAAAAAGTACTCCACTTACCTGGAGTGGTCTTTATACATATCTTATCTTATGAAATTTCTCATACATCTTTATTTGATATTGAGTCCAGTTTAATTTTACTTTGAACGAAGTTTGATAAATTCCGGCTCATAAGTTGGTAATAAGCCGCTTGAATTAATTTTTCGCTGCTTACTATGATTTTTTTATAATATCACAGTTGGTTTTTCTTTACTTCCTAACATTTTTATTAACTCGTTAACTATTCCTTTTTTTAAACTCTTTCACAACCCAGTTAAAAAAGATCTGTATAGATTGATTTATATTCCATTCACTTAACGTTTAAAATACTCTCCAGTGTTGTTATTTAATCACAACAAATATTTTCTCATGTTAACCAAATGTCAAACAATCGTGGTTTAATAAAAGGAATTAATGAAAGATATGAAAGTAAATTCTTCTGGTTTGTCAATTACTGCTTTTATAGCGTTTATTATAAAAACAAGTGCAATGCGCCTCGTCATTAGCTTTTAACTCTAGTAAAGAAAGACTAGCCGTCAGCCTTTTTTTTTTTTTTGAATAGCGGGCAATCCTTGAGGCATGACAAAAGTTTTTTTTTTCTCAGTACAAATTTATTAGTTTCCAACTATTTATTATATATTACTTAATTTATACTATGGCGTAAAGCTCAACGAATATCTCCGTGAATTGAAACAAACATAGCCATACATAATAATATAAAAGCATATTTTTTTATTTATGTTTACATTTGCAATGCCCTTAACTGTATGTACACATTGAAATGGCAATGATCGACCAAATACTAAATCATTGAAAAAGAGTGAGAGAAAGATTAAGAAGAGTAATAGTGTTACGATATAAAGCATCACTGTTTCATTTCTCTATTTCGTTTCGTTTAATTAAATTCGTCTCAGCGTATAATGACAATTTTGTTACGTTTAAAGCGTTGAAAAAAATGTAATAGAATTTTGTGAAAACGATAGCAATCAAAGTGCAATTGATGATAATAAAAATTTCAAGCTACTCTTGGGAATATTTAATGCATGCAAATTAAATTGACATGCTAACACATTAAATAAATAGCCACAAGGAACTTTTTAGGGTCGGCAACGAGCTATTAGTATAAAATCGGTTCTGTGCGTGATAAAAATATTGCAGAAAGTGTTTTGTTTTTGTAATTTGATTTGGTACTCAAATGTGTATAAGGACTTGTTTTTATTGTATTAAAAGAAGGCGGCAAGTCATGTTTTACGAAATAAGATCGAATTTTACTAATTGCGCAATTGATTGAGACGAAAGTAATCGCTCAACTGAAGAAATTATTTAGTGAAAAAGTGAGAAAAATTAAATAAAATAAAATAGTAAATATTTGTTAAAAAATAAGAAAAAATAAGGTAGTGAATAATTTTCATTAAATAATAAGAAAATAATTTTTGTCTATTTTTATCAAAGGCCGCTAATTTTCAACTTCCTTGGAAATAAAATTAAACTCATACAAGACCTTATGAAGAATTTGAAGGCAAGGGGAATTTTCGTAAACTAAGCTTACTTAGGATAATTTTACACAAGTTTTAACGTTTTTAAATTTTGTATTTCCGGTTTTAATTCGGTAACAATATAGTCTAACTTGCGAACTGAGCTCATTCAAATTATAAAGGTGTGAACTCCCAAAAGACTATTAAGTAGTTGAATGCTAAACTATTCTTTAGAGATTGAAGATGGTTTCGATGAATTCTTTTTAAAGCTGAATTTGTTTTTTTAGAGTTTGACGATAGTTCTAATGGGTTCTTTTTGAAGCTAAATAGTACTTTACAGGTTGACGAGAGCTTTCTGAACCGGTATTTAATTATGTCTTTTAGACTGCGCACCATGCAGCGAACACACATTACAAATTTTATATGTTTTTGATCGGTGCGTTATTCTGTGTCAATTTAATAAGACACACACATCCAACTGTATGTTGAGTAAATTGCGTTAGCTTTATGTCTAATTACAGGTTTTATTAATTTCTCGCATAATTTCTACAAGTTGCAACTATGAAAAGACTAAAATTCATAGAAGAAAGATTTTTTATTGGAAATACAACAACAAAAGAGAATTTTACTACGTTTACATTAGCTAAACCCAGTACAATCACAAAAAGCGCTTAATAAGAGACAAAGATGAAAAAATTGTTTTGTAAATATAATGGAGTGCAATCATTAAGCTTCTTGTAGAATGAACCCCTTATTGTTGTTGCCACAAAAAGTTAAATCCATTGTATATTTCTATTGAAAAGAATAGGTGAAGCATTTGATTAAAAGAAAACTTTCCATTTTATATATTTAATATTTAATAGATTACAAAGTTGATTCAAATATAGTGAGGGTTAAGTGAAATATGCTCATAAGCTTCTTATTATATCCAATGCCAAAGGATGACCGCATATTAATGTTTCTTCCAAGTTCCTTCCAATATATAACTAATGCTTGTCAAAATAATTTGATAACCGACGTTTGCTGGATTCATATACTCATAAGCTCAGTATTATAATCAACTTCAACGACAGCGTACTAATTTTTCTTTGAAATTCTTTCCAGTATATACCTAATGCTTTTCAAATTAGTTTGATAATTGAAGCTTGGCATTGTGTCCAACGCCAAAGGTTGAGTACATACTAATGTTTCTTTCAAGCTCCTGCCAATATATAACAAATGCTTGATAAGTTAATTTGGTAATTGGTAGACCTTCCGTCAGCTTGTATTGTCAAGTTCGTAAATTCACAGAACTGAAGTAACACAAACACGGTATAGGCAAGTTAGAGTATATCCCGACTTAAGTCCTTTGCCATCTGTTATATTCGACTTAAATTTTTGACACATTACAAACATATCGATAAAATCACGCAAAATATTGTACATAAGATTTATACTTAAGTGTTAACACAAGATTTAAAAACATATGTTTTCTTAGTAATACTCTGTGCTAACCTTCGATAAGTATTTTCAAGATTTCCAACATTTATCGTAAATCATAAAATTGATTGCAATTGTAGTTGAACTGATTCGTTTAATTCATCCATACTTCCAAGTAATATGTAAACGAATAATGTTGCTTTACGTGGTCGATCAAAAAGTAAAGGGAATTTTTTAATTTCACGCTCTATGTCCTTTATATTGAGTTTTGTGCGTATGCGTGTTAGTTTTGTCAGTCAGTTTGAGAGGAATTCCGACATTTGGACTATATATGACGAGGGTATGAATAAAAAATTAAGCTTAAATTGAATTTTTTCACAATTCGTGAGCGATTTTAAAAATGAACTAAGTGCAATGAAGTAATAAAATTTTTAAGAAATACTCGCAATTGCAGGTCGGAGTGATAAATGCAACCATGAATAATGGAAGGATCTTTTCGAAATCCATATAACAACGTCGTAAAGTAATCTTCAGACGATATTTTGTCAAAATGAACTATTAGTTTAACGTCGCAGGTAATTTGCATATCGTTGAACGGTGTAAATATATATACATATCGAAGATTAAATACCTTTTGAGAATAATTAGAAATTATCTTAATTTTTTGATCAAATCATTTTATTAATAATTCCGCGAATTAAAGCAAACTAAGTAAAAGTTAAGAAGTTGAAAAAAAAAAGTGCAATTTTCTTTATATTTATTTACATTTTAATGCCCAATTGTTTGATAATAATAATTAATGACAATATTGATTAGTGTTGGCCCAATAGTTTATGTTTCGATGATTGACTGTGCACCAGAAACAAGGTAAGCCATATCGTAGTTATATATAAACATGTATATTTATATATATATATATATATACATATATATATATATATATATATTTATATGTATATATATCTGAAAAATTTAGCAAAACTTTTATTTGTTCCTTATTTTATTTATATTATTTATTCAACTTAGTAAAAAGAAAAAAAAAATTAAGAAAAAATAAAAGAGAAACAATATTGATATCGTGCATATTGATCTTGTTCGATGATAAGACAATGGCATGAACCACTTCTCTGGAAATTGCAAGTACGAGTAACACAAGCCAGGCGTAGCGAATGTTTTTGTTTCTTTGGCTTTTAAAAAAGATAAACATACACATGTGTTTATAAACGACTGAACATGAATGTATGTGTGTATGTACATGTATGTATGGACATTTGTTACCACTCTCTAAGCCAGGTTTAAGGCAAAGCATACAATATAGCAAAGAGCTGTGAGATCAGCTGCATATATACATATATATATATATATACATATAGTGGCTGTCGTAAGTTTTTTGTTTTTGTTTTTTTTGTTGCTTTTCTACCATATTTTGATTTTTCTGGGTGAACTGATCTTGGGGTTGCCCAATTGTTGTTGTCGTTATTGCTGTTGTTTTTATTTGTAATTTTTTTTTTTTTTTCGTTTTAATATATCTTTTGTCCGTGTATGTATTGTATGTTTTTTTAATATTTTTGACAAAGTGTTTTAGACCAAAGCTTAAAGAACACATATGTGTCTGTCTGTCTGTACAGCTTTTGAATTCGTTTGTATGCTCAATGTTGTTTAGCTGGTGCTTCCTTTTGGCGCGAGTTTGGCATTCCCACACGACCGCATTTGCTTGCACAAACAAACGCACATATACGTATATACGTATAGTGTAGCGAGCGTCTGGCTTTGCCAAATTGTTGCCTCCATTCATTTGAATCTTCCATATAATGTTTCTATCTATTCGTAGTAGTTTTTGCTGCTGATGTTGCTGTTATTGTCTTCTTCTTTTTTTTTTCTTTTCTTTTTTTGTTCTTGTTGTTATTGTTATTTTAAGCATTTTAGTGCTATAAATTTCAAAAACGCTTCAACTTTTCTGTATTAAGCACATTATTATTATTATTGTTCTTGTTGTTATTGTTGTTGTTATTATTGTTATTGGTGTTTTGCGCAAGGTCTTTTCAGTTCTACGAATGAATATTCGTGTGATTATTATCGATTTGAAATTGTTTCTTGTTCGTGTGCCTTCCACATATAAAATAAACATACACACACACATAATCGCAAACAAAATTCATACATATCTGCATAATATCATATATTAATAAAAGATGTATAAATATGTGTGTATGGGTATGTAACCATACAAACCTTGATTTCTAATATGTATGCCTTTATGATTATGAATTTTTGGAATAAAAAGATTTTTGAACTTCTTATGATTTCTGTGAATCCAAAGTTTATGCTTTAACAGGATTAAGTTTGAAATTAAGAAAACAATTTTGATATATTTTTGTTTTTTTTTTTTTTTATTCTTTTTCTCTTTGTTTCCCTTTTTCTCTAAATTCAAATTAGAAAAATCTTTGGTATGCGATTGGGAGCAAAAAGTTTACAATCAAACTTAGCTGAATAACAAAAAAAAATTTTAATCAAAAGCCCCATTGATCCTATAAGTAGTTTTTTTTCGAAATTTTTGTGTTTAACTTTTATATATTTATCTATCTATATACTTTAATATATTACATAAACTCCTTTTTTCGGGTTTCTTAATAGTCCTCAGTAGGTATTATAAGTACCTTCAGGCGCAATATGCAATTTTTTTGAGAAAGAGAGGGAAGATATAGTTTTTGTCGGTAATAGTGACTTTTGGGGCGCGTTACATTGAAAAAAATTTTTGTTTGGTGTGTCATTCTTTTTTTGTGGGATAAGACACGCCTTTTTTTCGGTTTTGGGGGGCGAGGAGGCGTGGTTTGTCCTATACGAAGGGATGAATCACCCCTTTATTATTAATAAGATTAATTGGATTTCAGTATTATTCCAATTGGATTTTAGTATTGCAATTGGGTGCCAATGACATTCAAATTGGATTTTAATACCGTCCCAATTGGGTGCCAATGATCTTCCAATTTCGGCAAATTTTGATTTAACCTCCCAGTAGGCAGAAAGGATATCAAAGGGAGTACAAAGTACGAATATACGCAATACACTTGAGGACAAATCTATAAAGAGTATCTTACAAGTGATCTTAGAAAGAAACGGAGCTTGATCCATTTAATCTATGCAACAAGTGTTTCATTGTCATTATGCCATTACTTCATGCATTCTCTTCTCACTTCTGAATCGAGTATATTGCGTACCAATACTGACACATCAAATGTTAAGATGAAGTCCATCCTTTGGACGAATCAATGGACTAGAACAGGAATTGCAAAAATACGCAATATTAATAAAATGCCTGAGCTTCAGACTAAATAATAAGATGGGGGATGACTATCATGATCCTCAAACTTGCATGATACAGAAGGCAGATTGATTAAGAACACAGAGAGTACAAAGAAAAAATGCTTAGACTGATGTAATAAACATATTGCAGATAGATTCAAATATAAGGTGGAGTCATAAGTAACTTCCGATGCAGATACGTAGAATTACGTTGCACCCTACCGTACGGTCGTATGGATATAACTTTTCATAAAATTTCAACAACAACAACAACAACAACAACAATATCACCACGAATATCAATCTTACAAACAAATAATAATAGATCAGCAAGACATGGAAATGAATGAGAATTATATTATACAAGTTCTAGGTTCTAGGCTATTAAAATATAAATATAGACCATCATCCATTAATAGTGTTAAGATAGATCAGTAAATCAAAACCGCAAAAAATTCTCATAGTGCAAAATTGTATCGAAATGCATAAGGCTCAGCACAATTAACTACATATCAGGGTAGGGGATACTTCGTTTCCACAACAACAGCCCAACAACATCCTCGAAGACGCCAACACGAACATCCATCTCGGACCCCCGGGTTCAAAAAACTCTCACGAATGCCATTCGGGACGTCTTCGGGTGCCTTCGGGTGCCTTCGGGTGCCTTCGGGTGGGCGCAAACGTCAAAAAAGGCGTGATTCATCCCTTCGTATAGGACGAACCACGCCTCCTCGTCCCCCCCAACCCAAAAAAGGCGTATCTCTCACATTTTGTTTTTTTACTGTATTCAATTAAATATACGACAAGGGCGTACGATTAGAAACTCAACAAATTCAAGCTGCTGTTGCCGGAGCTTGTCTTTGCGAGAATATGGCGTAAATTTCGCATAACTGAGTGAAACTTTAGCACAAGCTTTTTTAGAGATTGGAGAGATGAGCCTATGTTACGTTTTGAACTAGAAACTGACCACCAACGATAATCGTTAGAATTCCGCTACCGAATGATTAGGATCAGCAAAATACAACTTAAAGTTTTGGGTGAAAATTTTAATTTATTCTCAATGCATGAGAGCTTTAGGTGAGCAAATGGTAAAGTAAACAAATATCAAAATCTCATTACTTTACTACGAACAGAACAAAATGTTCTTACGAAGCAACACATGTTCCCGAAATCTTCATAGCTGGTTGCATACGAGATGACTAAACTAATAGATATTCTTAAAGATAAGTAAGATAACAAAAACAGTATCTATCTATATATGCATATCACCCAAGATAGTAGAAGTACTTTACAAAAATAAAAAAAAAAACGCACTTAACAAAAAAAGGATCAAAACAAGAATAACAACAACTTCGCTTCAACAACTAATTAGTTAAGTATGAAGTCTAAGAATGCATGCACAAGAGCACGATTTAGTTTAGAAATCGAGTGAAACGATGAATGCATCGTACTTAGCATATGGTAGTGCGTAGTGCATTGTTAGTAAATCACTGTTTGTTGTTTGTAAACAAACGATCAACAAGACACTTGTAGAACTTGCTAACGTTTCATGATTTATTTAACTAAAGAAAATGCCAGACACCCAGACTCCTGTTGAAAGTTTCAAGAAGTTTTCTTTTTCTTTTTCCCTTTTTCTTTTTTCTTCACAATAAACATGAAAAATTCATATCAAATGCACATAGAACGGCAGTTAATCGGTAAGAATGCATAAGAAACTTAAACATACATATGTATGTATGTATGTATGTATGCATGCATAGGCTCATATAAACATATAAGCGATTAAACTAATTTATTTTTATTGTAGATTATAATTCATTTTCGTGAACTTCTCTGGTGCGATCACATCTCTTGGCGAATATATTGTGTAAGATGTGTGTGAACTTTGATTCACCTTTTTTTTTTATTAGTTTCTTCGTATGCATGTATGTGTGTGGGTTAAGTTTAAAATTTCACAAAGTTTCAATTTTCTTCTTAAGCAACACTCAAAAGATTTCCTTGGACTTGTTTGTCTCTTCCTATATACTCTTGTACTTACATACATACATACATCTGTGCTGCAAAAGACTAACTGCTGGCAGTTATTCTCTCTATCCTCTGTTAGTTGGCTGCATTTTATATTTCATTGTAAAATGCTTTTAGAAATAAAAAAAAAAGCAAAAAAAAATCCCAAATCAATTGCATTTAAATCATATTTTTAAAGGCATAAATTCCGTCACTATTTCCACTGTGGACTCATAATTCATGCAAATCGTGTGCTGCCCGTTGTTCGGAAACTCATATGCATGCATGCACCACACTCTGCATGTGTGAATAACCATAATCTATACAGCGCGCACATAACCCAAACACACACACACACACACATACACAAACAAATGCAACTTCTTTTCCGATATTGCTGTTGTTACTGCTGGTGCTGGTGCTGGTGCTGGTGCTGCTGCTGCTGTTACTGTTGCTGCTCCACCGTCATCGTCGTACAAGTGCATTTGTTATAGCCATTATTGTGAAGCGACCACAACAAATTTCATCTCCTCATTTCATTTCTTTTATTTATTTATTTATTTATTTTTATTTTATTTTTTTTTTTTCATTTTTCTTTTCTTTGCTTTTATCGAGTCGACGAGTCGAGTTTCTTTCTTTTTTTTACCTTTCTTGCAATTGTGTTGTTATACAATATTGTAACAATATCATGGCAACAACAGCAATAGCAATAACAACAATAACAATAACAACAATAACAACGGCAATCTTAACAACAATGTGCCACAAATCTTTAATATACTCACTCAGTGTATTGAAATCAATTGGTCTCAGCAGCTTCGTACAATAATAATATTATTCGTGTCTCGCGTATATTTCAATTGTAAACAAATTATAAAATAATCATTTGTTGTTGTGTGTGCCTCGACGTGCCATTGCTCTTGTATGATTGCATATTTACCTTTTTGTCTATTTACTTTTTTTTTTTGTTTCCTTTTGTTTTTTTTTTTTTGCTTTTTTGCTTTTTTCTTTCTTTTTAATCTATTGTGTTTTCTGTCCAGATACGATAGGATATACCTTGTGAACCTGTTCGCATAATCGATTAAAATGAAGTATAAATTGGGTCAACAAAAAAAAAAAAATATATTTTTCCTTTGAATACAAAAGGCAGAAGAAGAAAAAAAAAAAAGAGGAAAAATATCTGAGAAAGGCTTGAACCATGCTCTTGGAACTATGATCGCCACAGATTAAAGTAATGAGGAAAGAAAGACAAACATGTGTTTTTTTTTTTGCTCGCTTACGAGGAAAATCTTAGCTTAGAAAATTCGGGTTCAAGTAGAGTTAGTTAGGTCGATTACTTATCCCGGTTATGTAACAACATCTCTTAGTTCAGGTGCGACTAGAGTTAGTTAGGTCGATTCTCTATTCCGGTTACATAACAGTAATACTTACTTCGGGTTCCAGTAGAGTTAGTTAGGTCGATTACTTATCCCACTTACAACACCGCTTACTTCGGGTTCGAGTAGAGTTAATTAGGTCGCTTACTTAACCGGGTTATAAAACTTACTTCGGGTTCGAGTAGAGTTAGTTAGGTCGATTACTTATCCCGGTTATGTAACAACATCTCTTAGTTCGACTAGAGTTAGTTAGGTCGATTACTAATCCCGGTTATATAACAACACCGCTTACTTCGGTTTCGAGTAGAGCTAATTAGGTCGCTTACTTAACCGGGTTATAAAACTTACTTCGGGTTCGAGTAGAGTTAGTTAGGTCGATTACTTATCCTGGTTATGTAACAATATCTCTTAGTTCGGGTTCGACTAGAGTTAGTTAGGTCGATTATTTATCCCGGTTATATAACAACACCGCTTACCTCGGTTTCGAGTAGAGTTAATTAGGTCGCTTACTTAACCGGGTTAGAAAACTTACTTCGGGTTCGAGTAGAGTTAGTTAGGTCAATTACTTATCCCGGTTATATAACAACACCGCTTACTTCGAGTTCGAGTAGAGTTAGTTACGTCGATTACTTAACCGGGTTATAAAACTGTATGTAACAACATCTCTTGGTTCGGGTTCGACTAGAGTTAGTTAGGTCGATTACTTATCCCGGTTATATAACAACACCGTTTACTTCGGGTTCGAGTAGAGTTAGTTAGGTCGCTTACTTATCCCGGTTATAAAACAATAGCGGACCGTTCAGTCGAATTCTGTTACTGACGTTTGGACGCCAAACTGTGAATCAAGTGCTCGGAGTGTTTTCCTACGGCGAGTGAAAATCGTCTTATGGCGCCGTCTGATGTTTGGTGTTAAGAGCTTGTCCTTCCACCTGGCCTATTGCTTTTCGGGTCTGGTACAAGCTGATAGTCCAGCTTTTGTGGACGTATTTCATAAATTTGTTCTTGTTTGACTGGAATTACTAGAGAAAGATTTCTCTGCAATCGTTCGGGTCTTATAGTGATCTATAAGTCGTTGCCCTTGCTACTGCTCATTGCAATTAACAGATTACTACCTTTACGCGAAATTCTCTGGAGAGAATCTAACTTATCTCAAAGGAAAAATGTTTTGAGATTATGACCGATATCTCTATCATCGTTAAATCATGCTTCACTTGAAGATGAGATCAACACTAACGGACCCAAGCGGAAAATATTTTAAGGACTGTAATCGCATTAAACGAATTTTGTAAACCGCTTCCCATACGTACGTCCGTTAATCAAATTGTAGTACAAATATTAAAATCTCCACAAAATATAACCTACAAAAGTGCCAAATAATCGCTCAGGGTTAAGTTCAACAAACTCCGAAGACGGAACTCTTCGTCACATAATTCGCGTGTATGCGCTGAGGGATCAATCAGAGCGGAAAGGAGCATCTAGAAGATCAAAGCCTTCACAGCATATTATACTAAAAGGAAAACTGTTGTTCTATGTAGAGAAAGGCCAAAATCACCGCATTTAACCTTTGTGTTCACCGATAGATGTCGCTGATCAAAATACATGCAAACATCTATTACTTTTAATACAAAAAAAAAAAAAACGTTAAAATTTGTTGTGTTGTTATTGAAAAAAAAAAAAAACAAAAAAAAAATTCTTTATTCGTACATACAAATATTAGAAAAGATGTATGTAAGCGTTTAATGAAGAGAAGAAAATGCTTTTTTTCTTTTCAAGCGATTTATGTTTTTTTAATTAACCCCACAATTTGTTACACGTTGTTCATAGAAATATGAAAACCGCGCATATGCATGTAGAGTATGTTATGTTCGTGCATACACGCATAAATATGCATGAGAGTATATATGTATATATATATATCTATATAGTAAATCTCGATTCAGAACTGAGGTGTGGCGCAATGTTTTGCTTGTAATGCGTAACGAATCAAGCTTTAGTTTCACATTTCTAGTAAATTTTGTATATATTTTTTTTTTCTTTTTTTATTTTCTCAACAATTTGTTCGTTTCGTTTTCTGTTTTTCTTTTCTTTTTTTTTTATGCTTTACAAGTACAAGCTTTGATTTATTATATTGAAGCGATATTTTTAAATTAAATCCAATAATGGCGATTATGGTTACATAAATTTTATCATTCTGTTTGCAACTCGGGTCGAAAAGTTACCAGACCGCTAAGCATAAAACCACATTTTATCAGGTTCTGTTAATACAAACAGACGTTTAATGTAAAAAACTGCTGCTGAAATTATCAAATGAATAAAACAAACGAAGAAAAACACGAAACCCGAAACTATTTTCGTCCGAATAAGCCCAACTTACTATATTACTTAAGCGCTAGGGTACAGTTCTTCATATATTTTTCGTAGATTGGTTAAGATACGGCTTTCAACGTTGCTTTCCAATTTCTTTTGTGTCAATTTCTTTGGCTTAAAATCTAGTCTTTGGGTCTGAAAGACAACTCAGACTATCTTTTCCTCAACTGCAAACAGTTGGTTTCTATCTACGCCTCATCGCCCGTGATTTGGGATACAGTAGGATGGGATATGAAGAAGTAGGAAAAATCATGTATCCAACTACCCGACTTCGACGATCCTCGTGCAGAGAATTCCATTCTTTTTGAATGGGGTGTGCCCTGCGTCCAACTGTGCTGTAGATGTTGTTCGAAGTATATTGGGAATTTATGAGTTCAATGCACTCTTTTTATACCCCGTATTACAGGTGTTGGTATGTAACACCTAGAAGAACTTAAGATAGATCCAACTTTAATTATACCGATTAATTCAAGCTTGTCTGTCCGTCTGTCCATGTATTTTGTGTTCAACCCTTAAGTTGTAGTGTTCGAGATATTTTAATGAAACTTGATGGGCTGATGTGCTTCGACCCAAGAATGAACACTATTGAAAATGATTCGAATCGGCCCTCTTTTTCGACAACTGCTTATGTAAAGTTTTATTTTGAAAACTCATTACATGGAAAATAGTTGCAATTTTCAAAATTTTTTGACAGAACTCGCTCAGTAATAGCACTTCCACATTCTGAATAGGTATGAAAAATTTGCAATTTTTTGAACTCGCCGATATAACGATTCCTGTCAATACTAATACAGCGAAAAGGTCTAAATTTTAGTATTTCATGATGAAAATTGGTTCATAATAGTGAATTGACAAAGATACAAATGGTAACGAATTTGAACCACATCGGTCCATTTTTTGGATACCAAACCTTCACTTTTGAATATTCTCCAATACGAGGCTTTCTTGAAAATTATGTGATAGCTTATCTTCACATTTGGTTCGCGTCATTGCTAATGTAGGTGACAATTGGACGATATTGAAAGAATAGAAAAAAGGGGAGAAAACGTAAAGTAAAAAAATAGAAAATACGCCCATGAATAAAGAACGAAATGATACCTGTTGTGAAAAATTAAAAAAAAAATAATAAAAACATTTCCGAACAGTACGATGAGAATGCTGTGAATGAACGAAGAACCCAAAAGTGGTTTGCTTGATTCCACCGAAATTTCGATGTTTAAGATGCACCCCGCTATGGTCGATCAGTCACTGAGAAACTCAATGAAATTTTTGCAACTGGTAGAGCAAGATCGGCACGCAAGGTATTAGGAAACAGCGGAGCCACTGAACATCAACCACATGACAGTTTCATTTGAATCATTTGACAAGAGCGGGCTAAAGAAGAAGCTCGCAACCACACAAAAAACCGCGGAGACTTTTCAATATGTCCCGTTATACTATAAAAAAATTTTAAAGAATCAACGCAACTGCAGGTTTATGATGAGTCTTAAAGGACACTAAAAAGTATCAGAAAAAACCCAATTTCATTACCATGTTTAAAAGAACAAGGTAGAAGGTATCACAAGTCCGTCTTCCAATTTAGTAAATTACAATTTATAATTGCGACACATACAGATGACATAGCAGTTCTGCTTATCCAATCTATTTGACTTCAGCCATAAAATTTGTACCATTGAATAGCGCCTTTGTAGATCAACATAGGTTTTATTTGTAGTCCTCGCCACAACTTATATTTTGACTTTATAATTCTTCTTCTAGTTCTTCGAATATAACAATTCAACTCTCTGGGCTCAATTGACTCAATTTTCTAAGAAACTAAGTTCTAAAAACCTTAAAACCAAATATATATTCATGAGGCCTTGCCTATGTCACATGCTGCTGGCGATTGTCAAAAAGATTAACATTAATTCGTAGAATATTTCGCGGAAAAACGGATTAACAGAAAACAAGTGAAAACATTATAGTCGGGCTAGGCCGACTATTAGATACCCTACTCTACATTGTATAGCGCAAGTATTATTTTTGCCATAGAAAACAAAATTTGTACCATTTTTTATGGGAACTTGCTGTTGTGGAACTGTATATACAAAATTAGACCTCTTTGCAGATAAAGGCTTTTCGTAAGAATGGTGTTGTCCAAGAGATTCAAAAATTATGATATGTATTCAAACTTCAGCATAGTTAATTTTTATATCAAACTACTATTATCGATCAATTTTTATAATCAAATATTAAAATTTAGACTTTGCCTGCCTTTGTCTGCCTTAAAAAACAACGATTTTCGTAGAAATCCTTATATAGGGTGTGATGCAGAAATAGGTGTGGGTGGTCCTAATTTGGTTCAGTTAATTTTTTTATGTTAAATTGCTATTATGATTTCAGTATGAAGCATTAAAGTGTAAGTGATACCTTTTCGTCGTACGAACTTCTGTTTTTGTTATACGAGAGGAGCTCGAAAAAATTGCCCCAGCCGGTCCAAAGTGTTCATACCAATTTAGAATGCCGAAATACTACTATTTAGCCACTTTTATGGAGAAATTCTAAAAAATTGCAATTTTTTTCCATTTAACGAGCTTTTAGAATAAGGCATAATATGGGGTGTGTTTGAACCTTTTTCGATTGCATTTGTCCTTGGCCGAAAACACGTTACAGCAAAACTTCATCAAAATATCTCAAAAATTGCAACATGTAGCTTGAACACAAGTTTACATGGACAGACATCAGACGGACTTATGGACAGACAGGCCTAGATCAATTCAGATTATGATTCTGAATCGATTGGTATAATAAAAGGTGACTCAATCTTAAGCCCATCTGCATGCTACATACATCCACACTAACTTAATATATTCTTTACCACAAGTGGTGTAGGGAAAGCAAAGACGCGAACCAACTATGAAGAGCAAAGACAAAAATGTGTTCTACGCTTGATGGTCTAACTGCACACATGTTAGGTTTTAGCTCTTCCGTGTATCTATCGTCAGTTAATCGTCTGTATTGAGGCAAACCATTGTTTGTTGTCGATTTATGAATTTAATGTACAGATGTAGTCGGTTATTGCTTTAATAATCTTAATAGACAATTTGTTTACATTAATTTCCAAAAATATTTACTAATGCTATCGACTTGATTCAATTTATGATCGTTTAACGATATTTTCGACTTAAATGACCACAAATCAATTGCTTCTCGATGAATGGACAGAAAAACAAAAAGCAATTGAAATAAACGAAATAAATATTAACCACCAAGCAGCAGCAGCAGCAGCAGCAACAGCAACAGCAGCAGCAGCAGCTGACCGTTGGCCAGATATGTTCACATTAAATGAATTTATGTTTGCCATAGTGCAACGTTGACAAAATGTTGCTGTTGTTGTTGTGGCATTCTCCTATATGCATATACGCATACATGCATAAAATTGCTAATAGATTTTAATGAAAAACTGTTTTTTTCCTTTTTTTTTTTTTTTGAAAAAACCACAAAAAATATAAAAAAATTTTTTTTCCTCCTTTTTTGTTTATTGATTCGGTTTATGAATTTTTATTTATTTATTTTTTTTTATTTTTCTATTGGACTAATGTAGTGGCCACGATTCACAGAAGCAATGCTATACAGTTAAGTCTTCAATAATACTTGTGTCGGGGTATTTTTTTTTTTTAATACTTAATTTGGTTTTTGGTTATTGCGGTTAAAATTTCATTAAATATTTTCCTATCATAATTAGTTAAATTATAATAGAATGGCAACTCAATTAAATAAAAAGTAAAACCACGTAAGGACATTATGGTCTGGCAAAGTTGACCATTTAGATACCATAGAATACTTCGTCTAGTACAGTTATTCGCTCAGTTTGGTAATAAAACAGCCAAAAAGTATACAGTATTTTCATGAAAGCCCCCATATTGGAAGGTTCCATATACGATTTTGCGTTTCCTATATAAGTGGAGATCGCAAAAAAATAGATCTATGTGATCCAATTGCCCTATCGTTTTGCTAAAATGCTTTTATGAATTATTAAGATATCATCAGATATGATTGTATGGAGTGGGGGATGCAATAGACCCATTTGGTACAAATCAGATCCATTTAATTTTTGTATTTAATGACTATCGTGAGCAAATTTTCATCATAAAAAATTAGCTTTTAGACGTTTTCGTCATGTAGGTGTTTATGTTTCATTGGAATCCCTATATGCGATGGTGTTCGAAAAATAGACCTATGTAGTCCACATTCGGTTAGGCCAATATCTTTGTCTCATTTTTATGATGAGCCAATAATCTTCACCATGAAATATTAGAAATTCGGCATTTTTACCGTACAAAACTTCAGTTTCTGTACGAACGGTTATATGAGAGGGGGTTCAAAAAATCGTGGGTTCAAACTGATCAGTTTTTGTACGAAGAAATAGGAACAGGATTTTTTACCATTTCGTATTTGCTTGCCGAAGCTGTTCCCAATATCTTCGAAGAGCGCATTATAAGAGTAAAAGCCGGTTTTTCTCTTCTTCAAAGAACACTGCATTTGAGGAGAGCAATAATATTAGAAGAATGATATACGTTGTAAAAGGTATGCAGAGCATTTAAACGGCGAGTGTTTTGCTTATAGGCGCACTGGAAGAATAATCGACACTATTCGGGTTCGTTTCAGATGGTGTTGACTATAAACACAGCATTGGTGCCGCAGAGGAGGAAAGGACCTTGTGGTGGTTTTTTAATCGGCTTTTGTTTGTTGATAGTCGCCTTGCAAGAGTAACGTTAACGGTGCTAAAGACATCCTGTCTAACTTTGGAATGAACTTAATTGTCATTTAAACACAGCTCATTGATATTTGAAGAACGAAAACTATCGTAACGGACGTGTTCGTTGCATTCCAAGAACAGACAAATTCACCAATGATTCGTGTAATGGAAAAATATAGAGATCCCGTTAAAGTCCTTCTGGCTGGTTTGGAAAACGACTAATTTCGAAGGGCGTGACCAGAAACGTGGTATCTTAGAAGAGTGAAGAATGTCGGACTGGCTAAATAGATAGGTTAAACCGTGGATGGTTTGCTGATAGGCATATTCGATAGATAACGGACGTTGTTAGAGTCGTTCGCCTTAGTTTCGGAGAACGATGAATTTAAAAAGAGCGTTGGCGTTATAGATTTAAAAACTCGGCGATATTTGTGCGGAACATCGTGGTTTACTGGTAGACAGCAGATGCCGTTAAAGGCTTCCTGTTTAATTTCACAGGATGCCGCATTTTAGCAGCGTATTGATACCTCACAGAAGATAAGTACGTCGTAATGGGCATGTTTGCAATGGTGTGGCTGCTCCGGAAATCTGCGTAGCTACCTTATATAAACTGTTGAAATACTCTTCAATTTGACTTTTTACGCCCTACATCACCTGCAGGTATATTAAGTTAGTGCGGAAGAGTGCAGCCTGGATTGTTTTTTTTCAAAGGATGCCCCATATAAGCGATGGCTTCCAGGAACGGTTGTAGAGGGTAGAGGGGGAGAGAGAAAGAGAAAGAGAGAGAGAGAGAGAGAGAGAGAGAGAGAGAGAGAGAGAGAGAGAAAGGCAGGGAGACGCGGAAAGAAGAAGACTTGAGATAGGCTCATCTTTTATTCGGAATCACTTTTTCCATCGATCGAAGCTTGTCTGCCCGTCCGTACGTCTGTTTAGTTTTCTGATTTTCAATCTGCAGTCCGTAATATTTGAGACCTTTTGATGAAATTTGATATACTCACGCATTTAGTCCCAAGGACGAATGTTATTGAAAATGGTGGCGATTTTTCAACAAATTTCCATACAAGGCCTCATTTTGAGAAGTCTTCACGTGAATGGAAGTGTGGTGTAGGGTATTTAATTGTGGATCATGGCTCGCTATGTTGTTTTTATTTGTTTCAGTTTGTCTCCGAAGATTGATTCACAAGAAAATTCTCAAATATTTAAAATAAACCTGAAAGAAGTTTACATTTCTATGATTGACCCTGAACTGTGTGCCCCAATTGTCTAAATACTCCAAGTTGCTTATAAATGTCAATACATTAAAATTGTTGCTGTTTGCATCAACAATTAATTATTAATTGAGATTTTAACAGCTTCAACATTTAATCGTAAATCATGGAGAGAAGAAAAAAAGATGCAAAAATTTGCAATTTAATAATTTTTTTAAATATATTTATTTTCAATTTTTTTTTTTTTTTAATTGCATATGATTTGAAAAACAGCATAAATTCTAAGGCCGAAATTTACGTATTTTTTGAAATAATTTTTTTTTTTTTTTTTTTTTAAATATTTTTACAAATGTTTTCTCATTTTTCAGAAAAACAAAAAGAAAAAATATTTTAATGCGTTTTTGGTAATGATTTTTTTTTCGAGAGTTTCTTTCGTTTTGTACTAATAAGCTTTGTGTATGTGAGTATGCGAATAATTTAATGAAAATTTATTAGCGTTTAATTAAAGTTGGAGAAAATTTATTTTTTCAATTTGTTTATAATAATTTTATTTCAATTTTTTTTTAATTTTTTTTTTTTTTTTATTAAAACCGAAAAAAAACATTTCTTAATTAATTTCTTATATAACTATTTTTTTTTAACATTTTTTAAAAAATTATTTATATTTTTAATTTTATATATAATACAGAAATTAAATCTTCAATATATTTGCAACATTAAGAAAATGTTTCTAATTTGAAGAAACGTGAAGAAGGAAGAAAATATGTAAATAAATAATTAAGAAATTATTATATGCCACAGAGAGACATTCTTGAATCCTTGAATTAGAAAGAGCTTTCTTTTCAAAAAATAAATTTGACTCGAAAGTTTTGAATTAATCCTAAGTTACTCTTAGGAAAAATTGACTAAGTTTTAGAATGAACTTTAGATTGCTTTAAGAAAAAAGTTATCAAGTCTTAGCATATGCACTGGGTTAACCAAATCCCTCAAGTCAATCTAACCTTGGAGTGCCCATCTGTCTTATACATATATGAGGAAACGAAGGCGACAAAGAAAAACTTGCATGTTTGTAAAACTTATTGTCAGCAGTGAAAGAAATTTGGAAGGGAGGAGCTACTGTCAGCAAAGAAGGAACGGTGGAAAGCAGAGGATTATTATGTTCTCACAATACCTTCAAATTTAGCACAAAAATTACGCGTCCGATGGAAAACTAACCTCGACAAATCTGTTCGTCTCTCGGTGGTCACTATTGCTTTACTAAATAAGAAAATCTAGTTTGCTAAGAAACCCAAGGTATATCAACACTTCCAACCGGAAAACACAGTCACCCTTAGTAAAAGTCTCTGTGAAAAAGAAAACCCGCACTCTAGATATCGCTTAGATGAACGCCTGTTCTAGTGAACAGAAAACGAGAAATGTATCGTGACCTTGATCGCACTTAATCGGTCTGCTAAAGCATGGTAACGCAATGCTTCTCATTTTGAAAAACAAATTCGCCAAAAGAAGTGTAAAACGCTTACGTTCAGCAAAACCCATATTTCTTCTGCTCTTTGGGTCAACAGAGTCATCTTACTACACCAAGAATTCAAAGAGCTTATGAAGAGTATGCGTTTTGATGTTCATCTGAGTCGGTGTAAAATCTGAAACCATTCCGCAATAAAAGCCTTGAGATCATTTTCAGCATTACAGCCTTTACCTGTCACCTTTAACTGTTGATCTAACTCTGCTTCTCTTTTATTGACAAATACTGCTTGTCTACTGAGTTTTAGTAAAGATACCGAAGGGCGTAACAGTCACTGTGAATTCCAAGCGACATCGTCCCAAGCTAAAGATTGATTGAATTGAAGTCTAATACTAAGAGGACAAAACAAATGACCTCAGCTGTTTGCTTGCAGCATAGTGGACCACAGTCTACCATTAAGCACCCTACACGAACCTAACGTTATTCGTATGATTTTCCAATGGTCAAATAAGTGATTCGATCCGAAGGCGGACAGGTGGACAGGTAGACAGACGGACAGTTGGAAAGACGGACAGATAAGCTTAAGTGACTCTGACTTGATCAGTAAAATAAAAGATGAATATAACGGAAGTTCTTCTGGGCGTTGCATACATCTGCGCTAACCTAATATGCTCTTGTATCATGTCTGGTGTACGATAAAAAAACTAGAAAATTTTGTAAAATATTGACTGGATAGTAAGTCAAGAAAAGGCTCAATAGAAGGAAAACACGGATAGGACAGAACTCTCTGGGTATGTCTGCCCAAAAGCACGCAGAGATCTATAAAGCAAGTCGGAATATTTTTTCTGTTCATTTCCCTACGGAAGCATTATGTAGTAAACACACAAAATATATCGGATAAGAATGATCTGAATAACGTCACAAGCTAATGTAAGTTTGAGGTTAAGTTAACTAACAGAAAGCTATGTAGTTCGCATAGATCTTAGTCCAGGTGGTACTTTATAGATTCATTTCCCCATTTTGTCTAGTGCAAGAGTGGAATTGAAACGTAGAAATAATGAACGACTCATCGTCGATCGAGGATATCTTTTGACCTTGATAGTCCCTCTGATACGTTGTTCTAGGCTTTAAAGATTCTAAAATTCAGTAAAGATATCGTTGCAGATATAAATTCTAATGGGAAATACAAAATATTCTCTATAATAGCAACCATAAGTGTAACGTCTAGAAAGGATAGAGAGAATGCGAGGACTTTTCATACATAGATCATATCCAACAACAAACTTTCGTTCTCGGAAATTGTTTTTGTTATTCTAAAATATTTTAATAATCAAGACACTACGACGTACGGTATGGATTATTATACACACAACAGTTTATTTACATTTTTTTTTTTTAGTTTTTTATTTATTAATATAATTATCATCAATTTCTTCAGGTATAATAATTTCAGTATATTTTTATTTATTTATTTTTTTTTTTTTTGCTTTTAATTAGTGAAAAAAAAAAAACATAATTATAATTTTCTTGAAAAAAATTCAAATAAAAATAAATAAGAACATTACAGTCGGGCAAGGCGGATCATTTAATACCCTACACCACATTGTTAGCATTATGGTTCAATTTTCATCACCCAATATTAAAACGTAGACTTTTCTACTCTATAAAGGATCAATTTTCGTGAAAATCCTTATTAGGATAGGATCTAAAAAATAGATAGAGATGGTCCTAATTTGGTTCAGTTAAATTTTTTTATGTTAAATCGCTATTATGATATAAATTTCACCATGAAGCACTGAATTTTATACCTTTTTATCATATGAACTTAAGTTTTTATTATAAGAGAGGGGGTTCGAAAATTTCCCCGGTCGGTCCAAAGTTTTCATACCATGCCGAAATACTACTACTGAGCCACTTTTTTTCCGCGAAGTTTTGAAAATTACAATTTTTTTTCCCTTTAACGACTTTTCCGAATAGGGCATAATATGGGGAGTGTTTGAACCATTTCGCAATAGCGTTCATCCTTAGGTCAAAACTCGTCACTGTTCCAAATTTCATCAAAATATCTTAAAAATTGCGGCCTGTAGCTTGAACACAAATTTATATGAACAGACATCAGATGGACAGACGGACAGACAGGCCTTGATCAATTCAGATTATGATTTTAAATCGATTGGTATAATAAAAGATGGATCTATCTTAAACCCTTCCGGGTGTTACATGCGTCCGTACTAACATAATATACCCTGTAGTGTAGGGTATAAAGAAGCGAAAATATTTGGTCTCATGATGCAAGGAGAAGAAGGGCGGGGAAACAGAAAAAGATAAATTAATTTTCACAAAAACAAAATGAGAAATAGGAAGCAATAAAGAAGAAGAAGAAAATTCATCTCTCACATACTTACGCACTTAAAAGTATACAAGCTGTCAAAATATTTAAGCAAACAGTTGCAGTTTTATGGCTTTTTTCCTATTTGTGTTGTTTTTTTTTTTTTGTTTTTTTCAATTTTTAATTTTAACGAAAATTTTTAAAAATTTTTACTATTTGAAAACAAATATTGAACAGAACTTCTATGTTTAGTCGATGGCATATTCTAACAAAATTCAATTATCTAAATACATTCAATAAGCTGTCCCTGGATGCATCAGATGATGGCCGAAATGATGATTTAGTGGATTTATGGCATCCGTACTGGAGGCGGGAGCAGCCGTATGATACCAATCGCTGGGAGCATGATGTTGATGATGATAAAGCAAATGATAATTGGAATGATGATGACCAGTAACCTGCATAGTCGCAGCAGTTGTATTATTACTGCCTGTCGGCGTAGCGGTAGCGGGACTCATGCCATGCTGATGATGATGGTGATGATGATGAGGATGATGATGAGTTCCTGGTGCGGGCGCTAGTGACGGTGGTGGTCCTAAAGGTGGTGGTAAGTAAGGGCCGGAAGCGGTTGCCATTAATTGCAAAGCGGGTGTTTTAGTTGAATTTTGCACTCCCACCAGTCCGCCACCGCTTCCACTTACTGCAGCACTACCATGATCTAGAAGACCATTGTTGTTATTGCCAAGTGCCGTTTGCGAACCGTTACTGTTGCTCTGATGTTGATGATTATGCTGTAAAGCAGGTCCGTTATTACTGCCTCCACTACCGCTCGACGAGGCTCCCATATGCACGCTATGCAAACTAGAAGTTCCCGGTTCCGATTTAATAGAAAGAGGTGATGATTTATTTAAATTTCCATTGGCCGATGACAAGCCGTCATTTGTTAATCGAGCCGAAGGTGGAGTTTGAGCACCACCCGTTACAATACTCGAAGACGAGGAATCCTCGCCCTCACTCTCATAACCATGAGAAGGCGATTTTTCATCCACATTACCGTGCACCTGAAAAATATAAAAAACAGCAAACAAAGCAAGGAGTAAACCATAAAAATTTTTTTTTATTGCTTACAAATAAAAGTGAACTTAAATCGGAAATGCATTCCCTTGCGTTCGATCGGCGTAAGTACGTAACCGAACAGGTAATAAGTAAAATAGTGGACTGAAAATAGTGACGTAAGAAAGCACAAGTGAAATGGAAAACTGGAATTCGTAAGACGGAAAGTCAGACACTCTGAAGCGGAAAGCCAGACATCGGGAACGGAAAATTTGTAGCATGTAAGATTGAAGGCCATGGGCTCTAAGGTCACGAACTGCATGCCAGACTTAATGCGATGATATATTATTCGTTACGCGCAAGTTCATGCTCTGTAAGATTAAAATTCCGACGTCCTCCGACGAGAGGAGCCAAGAGGGGATTGGTTACATTCATGAAAAGGAATGCCATCTTAACTACGTCCTCTATATCAATTCGTCTAAGTCCGCGCGTTTGTACTCGTCTTAAAGAAGCCTTTGCTAACTTCGTATGCGCTCAATTTTATCATGACATTCCAACCGATATTGTGGAGCCTTTTCTTCCTTTTAAAATACTAAAAACATATGAAGCATCACTAAATAAAACTTGAAGTTTGTCCCAATACTTTATAAAAGCATCCAATGAAACGAAATAAGTAAGAGTGCTAAAGTCGGACAAGGCCGACCTTTAAATGCTCTACATCACGTAGTAGTACTCTAAACATTATATTAAATGTTTATGCAAAAGTATAACTTCCATGAAGGCCCTCATATTGCAGGATACGTCAACGTCAACGTGGTCAGAACTTAAGCAAACTTAATTTACTTGTCAAAGGTTTCATTTTACTCCAAGTGCTTCCATCATAGATCAAAAATTGGGCTTTGACTCCCTTAGAACCCCTGTATGCGGTGTAAAAAATCGATCTATGTGATCCAAATTTACGATAGTCGATTTACTAAGGAAAAAAATCGGTCTTTTTGTAGTATAAAGGCCTTATATGGGTTAGGATCCAAAAAATAGATGTACCTGGTCCAAATTCGATAAAGTTAATATTTGTCAAACTATTATTATGAACGAGCTGTCATTAAGAAGTATTAAAAATTAAGCTTTTTTGCCATATAAAAACTCAAGTTCCGTAGGAGCAGAGGGTCCCATCTGACCCATAGTTTTCACGCCAATTTAGAATGCCTAAGTCCTACTACTAGGCGAATTATGCCGCGAAATTTTAAAAATTGCAATATTTTTTCTGATAACGACTTGCCAAAGTAAGGCGTTATATGGGGAGTTGTCGAAAGAATGGTCCGCTGCGATCCATTTTTGTTTGTCCTTGAGCCAAAACATGTCACTATGCCATCATCAAAATATCTCAAAAATGATGACCTGTAGGTTGACCACAAAAACACATAGACGGACAGACAGACAAGGTTCAAATTCAGTTTTCCGAATCGATCGGTATAATACAAGTTGGGTCTATCTTATGTCCTTCTATATATTACGTATGTGTTCATAAGCTTAATACCACTCCACAAGTGGTGTAAAGTATAAAAAGCTTTATTCAATGGAAGTTGCAATTTGTAACGTAGCAAAGGACGTTATTCATTGTTACGCGACATGGACGAAAGCGAAAATATCTTTACGAAAAAGTTTGCTTGCAGCATTGATGGACCGAGTGAATCACTGCTAATCTAAATTGAAATTAAATCAATAAATCCATCTCAGCGAGCATTTCGTGACTACAGATAGACATTGAACATAACTTGAACTTATTCTCTCTGATAACGTGGATATAAGGGGTTGCCGAAGCAAAGTTCTGATTTGGACAGCAGGGGCGATGCTTTCGTGAGTTTTGTGGTGTCCGTGGCGGGAAGAGCGTTTCGTCAGTGAATATGTGCAGTGGGAGCGATGTTTCGATCTATAAAAAAGCAAAGGCTTTACATGAGCCTCGCTACCCGCATAGGCAGGCTCATCATTAGTAGCGTATATCCACTGGCCATTCGGAAAACAATTCGACAACGATGGGGGATGGTTTCGTGTTTTCAGTGCAATTTGGCGCGGAGGGATTAAGACTTCGCAACGGAAGCCTGTGCTGAACATCGAGAGATGTTCGCATTAAACGACCTGCTTTGAGAAATTTGGTTAATGAAAGCACCGCTATTTTCGTAACGAGTTTCAACCGATCACCTTATGAATCAAGAACGAGAAAGAAATCTATAGTGATTATGCTCTTCCAGGCACTCTTTTATAGACGAATATCAAGTAGGTATTTAAGTCATTCAAGTTTCTCATCTATTAACAAATGACATCGAACCCGAACTCAAATATATCGGCGGTGATGGCGACTGTACTTTTAACCATTCAGGAAATTTTCAATCGAAAAGATGAACATTCTCTTAATGCGTTGTCGAAGCGAAAAGAATTTCTATTAATTTTGAATCGTAAAATATTATAGATTGGATATGGTTTGAAATGATCGCTGCGTTGTTTGCGTTTCGCTTTTAAACAATATTTCATACTTACTCTTCTCGCACTTACCTTCATATGTTTGCGCAACGATGAGGGATGCGTGTATGATTTATCACAGCCAATATGACGACAATTGTAGGGTTTATCCGAGGTATGAACATGCGAATGCTTCTTACGATCCGATGAATTAGCAAAACGACGCTCACAATCCTTAAATTCACATTTAAACGGTTTTTCACCTGAAATTAAAACAAAAAAAAAATTGAAAAAAATATTTAAAAATTTGAAATAATTTTAGTTTTTTATTAAATAAAAAACTTGATTGATTTTCTTAAATTTGTCTATAAATTCATTAAAATGAATTTTTAAAAACAACAACATTTTTTTTTTTTTTTTGCTCTTTTTATTTTTTCATATATCATTTTAATTTATTTTCTTTTATGCCTTTGTAAGCATATCTGTGACTTGGTGGTCTTCATAAATTTTCTTCTCGAAATCGAAAGAAAGAATAAGGTACGCTTTTTTTTTTGTTACGCTTTGCAAAGGCAGAATGCAGAACGACGATGACGATGGCAACACTTGATGATTAATTGCTAAAAATGCTCGAAAGAATTATCTTAATGTGCTTTGCTTTCAAAATATCATATGAGGAGAGAGACATTCAATTAAATGAAACTTGTAGAGTAAGAAATTATATCTCTTATGAAGTTTTATGGCTAATAAATAGTCAAATGCAAAACTTAAAGAAAACAAAAAAGAAAGAAAGAATGAAAGAAAACTTAAATTGGCTTTGAGGCTCATCATGGCATCATCGCATCACCTTAACTAAGACAAGCAAGAACACTATAATGGGCTCCAGTCTCTCTACCTCACTACAGTTACGCATATAATGACTTTGCAAAACAAGGTATTAAGTAACTGGTTCGTCCTTCAGTCAAATATCTCAAAATTTACGCCCTATAGGTTGAACAACAAAAAGTAAGACAGACAGACAGGCTTAAATCGATTCAGTTAGTGATACCGCATTGGTTGGCAAAATAAAAAGTGGATCCATCTGAAGTCCTCCTGGGTGTGGCATAAAATAAGTTTGGTTCTTGAGCCAATGTACCAAACGTCATCGAATTATCTCAAAAATTACGCTCTTTAGGTTGAACATCAGAGCAAAAGATGGACAGACAGGCTTAAATTGATCCCGAAAGTGTTACTGCATTGATCGGTGCAATGAAAAGTAGGTCTATCTCAAGTTCGTCCGTACAAACTTGATGTACCTTTGGATCATAAGTGGTGTTGGCTATAAAAACTAACTATTAATTGCGTGCCTGCGATCTTGGGACGTACAGGTAAGAGATGACAATTTTTTATTGGGTCAAGGTTTCCTATGAAAATGAAAATGTACATGCTGTGGAACGTCAAGGAGATATTCTTTACTCTTTTATTCTTTCTGAGCCTTTCAGAATCATATATATACGCAAGAGTGACGCCAAGGTGATACATGTTTTAGGTCAATTCGAAATTGTAAATCGGTTTTATCAATCCGTCTGCTCGTGTACCTTGCGGTATGTCCTTTTGCTTTTCCGTCCTTTTTTTGTCGGTTATTTTGCCAATTTTTCTTTCCGTTCTTCTGTCAGTCTCTCTTTCTATTCTTCTGTCAGTCCCTCTTTCCATTCTTTTATCTGTCTGTTATTTTGCAAGCCCGTCGACCTGTTTAGTTTGTTGTCTGCTTGCCTACTTATTTATTTATCTTTTGTCCACCTGTCCGAAAGGTTTGCTCTGAAGGCATTACAACTCTGTTATTAACTGGAAGCATATTTGGTCGAAGCCTTTGCATCTGTAATATTTATTTTAAAAAAACTCAAGAGGAAACCGGAAAGGAATAAAATATTCATGCTCTGCAATATTGAGTGGGCACGGCCGAATTTTTCCAATTTTGTTTAAGCAGGATCACGACACTCGAGAAAGGGGAATGCGCGGAAATTTTTAGCGCGGTATCTGTTTTAGCTCAGAAGCAATGAACAGAAAACAATTTTTTTTTTTTTTTGAAGACAAAGAAAATCTTATTTAATCAGACTTATTTGACCAATCTGCCCCAATTTCACTATAAACCTGCCTGCGGCAACTTGCAATGTTTTTTGCCAAATGTGGCTCCGAAATTTCAATTTTTACGACCGTGTTTTTGCTTATTAGCGACGAACAGATGGACATGCTTAGTCAAGAGTCAAACTTTCATAGCGATCAGGGACGTACTGACTCTTATCGATATCTAACCGATACCGTACCAACTGAGGAGGATAATTTCTTCTTCTTCTTATATTACAGTTCAAAGCTTTTGTAATTTTTACTCTTTTTTTAATTAAAGTGAACGTAAGCTAAAAAAAAAAAAAAATAAAAGAGAAAGAGAAGAATGAAAAAAAGAAAAAAAAAATTCTATTAAATTAATTAAAGATGAAAATGTTGTTTATTGAAATTTTCATTTTATTAGTATTTTTTATTTATTTACTTGACGTTAGTTAGCACCTGTAGGAAATTGAGAAAAAAAGATTAGCGGTTAAGGTTAAAGGATCACTTGATTAAAGTAACAATTTTTTTTTTTTTTTTTTTAATAAAACAAAACAATATTTTTGATAATTTATGGCTTATGGGTTTTTTGTCAACGCAAAGACATTCATTCGGTCGGTCGGTCGGTCGTTGATGCCATTTTATAAGAACAAAAGAAAGGTGTTACCTGATAATATTAAATTTCACATTTTTCTTTTTATCATTTCATTGAAAATTATTTATTAAGGGAATGTATATATAGTTTGGAATTTCGTGTAACCATAAACCTTAATAAAATTAAACTAAGAAATATGCCTTCATACCCTGACATGAAATTTGTATGAATTTTGAAAAATTAGTTTGAAAAGTTCAAACTACTCTAAATAACGATTGAATGTGTCTTTTGCTTTTTTTTTCATATCCCGTACCTCTTGGGGTAGAAGAGTATGTTAAGTTTGTGCAAATGTTTGCTACGCCCAGAAAATTTTCAGTTACATCCATCTCTTATTATACCGATGGTTTTCGAGTCACTTTCTGAATCGATGTTAGCTTCTGTCCGTCCGTCCGTCTGTCTTGATTTCTTTTATTCAATCTACAAGCCGTAATTTTTGAGATGCAATTTGCTATACTGACGCGTCTTGGTCCAGCGATGAACACTGTTGGTAATGATTTAGATCAAACCATTTTTTCGACCACTTTCCGTATAAAGCCTTATTTTGAATACTTGTAGTCTGTTGTAGGGTATTTAATGATGAGTAGTAAGCACCTTATTTTTAGTAATGAGAGATTATGACATATTGGGGTTACGAACATTCTTATTAATGCCATTCCACCTACAGAGATCATGTATAACATTAAGGTTATAGCCACTGTTAAGTATATCACCTGTATTGAGTTTATAACCAACACTGTGGTTAAAGCTTTCATTGAGATTATATTCTCCGTTACGGTTATTCTGTTGTTTAAGATTATGGTGAAGTATGGGCTTATTCTCTTTATACGATGTTTCGTTCTCATACGAGTAGTCGCCCCCCGATCGATGTTAGTCTTTCTTTTTAGGTCACTATTTCCGTTGAGGTTACGGTTAAACAAACACTGTTCTATCGAATCCACGACCTCGAGATTAAGAGATCGGTTAGCTTAGTCGATAGAACATGAGACTCTTAACCTCAGCGTTGTGGGTTCGGGCCCCACTTGGCGCCCCTTTCATGTAAGGACTATGTTTGGAAATCCTCACTGTCTGCCTGAATATTAAACTATTGACTTTATTATTTTTAGGGTTACTCTTAGGTGGCGCGTGAAGAGAATCGAAAGTTGTTTAGACGGATGCACGTGCCATTGCTGAGTTTGGATGATATTTGGGTGGCGGACAGCTCACAGACAGTTATATCTAAAAGAAGTACACATACTTTACTGTTGTAGGAATAAACGGACTAACGAAACCTACCTACCGAGCGGGCAGATAATAAGCCTTGGTCCATTTTGTACCTTAATCTAATCGGGATCTACCATTGAAGATCATGGGCCGAAGAAGACCATAGCTAGGGTGGAGTACAGAATGGCTCAAGGCTTATGTTTGCGGTACAGGATAAATTATGCTTATGCGGATGTACACAACACCCAGAAGCACTTGAGATAGATCCACCGTTTATTGCACCAATCGAGTGGAAATAACTTTTCAAATAGATCCAAGTTTGTCTGTCTCTTTTTAATTCCTATGTTCAAACCTACAGGTAGCAAATTTTTGAGATATATTGATAAAGTTTGTTATAGGGGCGTGCTTTGGTCTACGGACGACTCGCAAATACTAGCATCGAGTTTATTCGATGTCGTCAGACATGAACTCGCTTCTCGTCTCGTCGACTTGCAAGTTCCCTCGACGTCGACGGCCGCAAACCGAAACGCAAATGTTAGCGTTGGGTTTATTCCACGTCGATAGACGTGAACTGGCTTCTCGTCCTGCCGACTTGGGTGTTCCCTCGACGGCGACGGCCGCAAATTAAAACGCAAATATTAGCGTCGAGTTTATTCGATGGCGACCGACGTGAACTCGCTTCTTGACCCATCGATCTGGAAGTTTCCGCGACGTTGGCGGCCGCAAACCAAAACGCAAACATTAGCGTTGAGTTATTCGAAGTCGACAGAGTTGAACTCGCTTCTCGTCTCGCCGACTTGGGAGTTCCCTCGAAGCCGACGTTGGGAAACCGAAACCCAAATGTTACCGCCGAGTTTATTCGTCATCGACAGCTACAAACCGACCCCAGGGAATCGATGTTTCGCTAGCGTTCTTCATTGATGGTAACTGCGATTCCGTTTTCATGTCCAAAAATGACATTTTCAGCCCACAAACCAAGCCCTAAAGTTATTTTTGTATACACAAAAGTCCTGTAAGACCATCAGATACGATTTCTTTACATCAAAAGGACAACAATCTGAATTTAAAGAGTCCTTTAACCAGATATGAGCATCATGGACAAACCATAACCGTGGGTTCATTGCTCTGATAATAACTTTTAATAGTCCCTGTACGCTATATAGCTAAATACGCATTTATTGTATTCCACAATATGTTTAATAACAAAATTCGATCTAAATCTCAGCCGGAAGTATGTTTTATTAAAATTTATTGAGTTTTGGAATCGAAAAATCGATGATTCTAT
>KK500159.1:129687-156617 GCA_000688715.1 Glossina pallidipes | reverse complement strand
TTTACTCCACTCACTCGCTCAAGGGACGCCTTCTCTATGTGTAACATGGTGATGGTCTGGAAAAAGTGGGAAAAGTGAGAAAGAGATGGGGAGTGGACAAACCTTAGTGTATGTGTGCCAAATCGGCAAGTATTACGTTCTTACCGACTGAGCTACGAGTAGAAAATATGCTCCACCGTACAGAGGTTTGAATCCACGGGCGTTGACTTCGTAGTCGCTATTCTTATTCACTCAGCTATTTACGAGAACATGAGATTTAGCATGTACCGAAAACGGTACACGTAGCAGAGAGTGCATTAACTTTTTTTAAAGTTCACAGACAGCTGGATATGTTTTAGGTGGACTAGGAACATTTACTCTGTACAAAATCCCCGCCTCTTTGTTTTTGAATGTTTACAAGTGGAAAAACTAATCCATCCGCATTTTCCTGTCAGATCCCTGAGTCCAGCTAACTCGTTTCGAAGTTGACTGACAGATGGACATGTTTTTGGTGGGTTACGAATATTTACGTTTTCTGAAAGCTCAGTTCTTTATTTTTGAAAACGAATGTATCCGCATTCACCTGAAGGATACATGAGTCCAGCTAACTCCTTTCGAATTTAAGTGACAGGCAGACTTGATTTGGGAATATTTATGTCCTCTGAAATCCCAGTTCGTTATTTTTGAAAACGAATATATACGCATTCACCTGAAAGATACATGAGCCCAGATAACTCCTTTCGAAGTTGATTGACCGGCGGACGTGCTTTAAGTGGATTAGGACTTTTTATATCTTAAGGAATGTCCGCAATTTATTTTTTTTTTTACAAGCGAAAAAACTAGTCTATCCGCAATGACGTGTAGGGTGATGCATGAAAATAAGTCTTCTTCATTACTTAGAAGTAATGATCGCGAATAAGCAATAAAGGATATGTGGGCAGTGTAAGTTGCAGCAATTGTTACTTGACTTTCTTTCAAGTTTCTTTTACGTAATCCTTTCACTATCGATCGCTTAAGTTTGAAAAACGCCACGATACTCTTTCAATATTTTAAAGGTGATCGACGAAAAAGTCAATGAACTATAAAACGCATATATAAGGAGACGATAATAAATAAATCACTTTATTACACACACGCACACAAACAATGCACAAATAAAACAAATTTATTGTTTTGAAGTATTTTATAAATGTTTAAATGCAAAAACCAAAAAAAAACAATAAAAAAAAAAAAATTTTTTAATGATTATCTTCGGTTCTTTTGCTCTCTTGCTCAATAATGTCAACAATATCATAAATCATGATTAAATCAACGGAAGTTTTTAAATAGCATTTCAGTATTAGGAAACAAGTAACAAAAAAAAAAGCAAAAAAAAAATACTGATCCCCATGAAAACCCGATGTCAACACAAGCAAACAATAAATATTTAACATCAGAGCAATTGATGCGCAATTTTTTATTCATTTATTTGAGAAAAATCCTCCCTTTGCCAATAAAAATAAAAAGGAAAAAAGATACATATGTCTCTGTATAAATATGTATGTATATATATATATATATTTTTTTTTTTTACCGAATAGTGAAAGTAGACGAGGATTGAGAAAAGCCGCATAGGAAAGCAAATGCATAAAAAAAAGAATGCAATTTTGCTGCACAGTAGCGCATAGTAACGAAATTCTTATTTTCTTTCTCTCTCTCTCTCTTCTTGCTTATCATTATATTCTACACCTCTTGTAGTACAGAATGTATTGAATTGCTGCCGAGGTATGTAACATCCAAAAGCGCTTACATTGATCGATTTAAAATCAGTTTTAAAAGAGATTGAAGCTTGTTTGTCCCTCTGTCTGACGTCCTTTAATCTACACTTGTGTTCAAGCGACTGACTATGCGTCACAATTTTTAAGGAAATTTCGTATGCTAACGTTTTCTTTTTTTACCCAAGGGCGGACATTATCAAAAATGGCTTTTTGGACCTACACTTTGTTGGGGAAAAGTCTTTATAAGAAAAAAATTAATGCAATTTTTGAAATTTATCGACAAAAATTGGTGGGTAGTAGTATGTCGATATACAATATTTAGATTCGATGCATCAATTTTTTTAGCCCTCTCTTATATACTCTTTCTTCTGTAAAGTCAGCCTTTGGTCGCCAAATAGGCGTAATTTACTTTATTGTATAATGAAATTTGGATCGTAATAGCAAACTGATATAAAAATTAACGATCGCATATTTGGATCACATAAAGCTTTTCCAGGGCCTCAATCCCTATAACGAGTCTCATGAAAAGTAAGCCTGTGTATGATAACTGGGATTCATTATTAATACTTTATGAGACGGATAAGAAGACAACAATGATATTTTGAATAAAAAATGCAATTTTTTCTAAATTTCTAATCTGAATGGTTCTAAGCCTGCCTGTCCGTCCGTCCGTCCGTCTGATGTCTGTTCATGTAAAATTGTTCTTACTTTAGGATGAACGCTATTGAAAATGCGATCGGTCCGCTTTTTCGACCATTTCCCATATAACGAACGGCCTATTCTGAAAAGTCGTTACAAGGAAAAAATATGAAATTTTCAAAACTTCTCGGCAAAGGTGGGTAAGTAATAGTATTTCGGCATTCTTAATTGTTATGTCCAAATGTTTGGATCGCCTGGGGGCAATATTTGAACTCCCTCTCATATAATGAAAACTAAAGTTCTTACGACAAAAAGTTATAATTTTCAATGCTTCATGATGAAAATTATATCGCAATAGTGATTTAACATAAAAGAATTACTGGTGCCAAATTTGGGCCATCTCGGCATATTTTTTGGGTCCTAACCTAATGAGGATTCTCACGAAAGTTGATTCTTTGCAGAGCAGAAAAGTGTAAGTTTTAAGATATGGTGATGAAAAGTGATTCATAATAATAATTTCATACAAAAACGAACTCTACAAAATTTGGACCATCTACGCCTATTTTTGCGTCCTGCCCTGCGTAAGGATTAAACTTGCACTATCTTATATATAAGAATTGTGCCAGATCAAGTGGTGCGGGGTATTTAATGATCGGCCTTGCTCGACTATAATGTTCTTACTTGCTTTTCCATAATCTTATTCCATAGATAATACGTTGCTAGTTGATAGCTTGAGAGACGCGATACTCAGCTTATGTTTTTTTTTTTGTTTCTTATTTTGCAAACGACTATTATTGTGTGTGAGAAAAGCCGGAAAAGCCAAACCGTACAATAATGTCGGGGAATGCAAAAGAAAAAAGAAAAAAAAATGAAAAGAGATACAAACCAATCACATAGACAGACAGCAACAATCAATACGATCCTTATTTCGCAAAGGGATTTAAATGATATTCGATTACTTTTCTTCCGGTAAACAGCTGTTTATTATAATATATGTAGTCGTACTTGTTGCCAGAGTTGCCAAAACTTTTAGGCGTATTTTATTGCAATTTTACATTATCCGTAAAGAAGATATATAGCGAGTGATATTTAAATGAGAAGATTTATGCAAAACATCTTTTACTTCGTCCAAGGGTTGATTTCATTTCTATTTTCACTTTTTTTTGCATGCTAAGGGTTGAAGGGAAGATGACCGACCATACTTACATTCTGACATATATAACTATACACACACACACACACACGGTAAATATGTGGATTTACATTGTTTATAAAAAAAAAAAAAAAAAAAAAAAAAAACATTGTATGTTGAAATATGTTTGTGATTTATGGTGGTCTGCGTTTTCAATTTAAACAAAAAAAAAGAAGAAGAAGAGAAAATTCTAAAAATCATAATTTAGTTGCTTGCTCTTGTATCTCTGTTTTCGGTATTCAAAGCCCTGCCAAGTGATACGTAAATAATTGACAATTGGGGTCACTTTTTACCGCATCTCTCTCTCTCTCTCTCTCTCTCTCTCTGGCCCTCTCTTCTGTTTGCCAAATATACCAAAATACAATAGCCCTCCTTATTGGAAAGGAAAGCGTATCAGCCTTTCATAATATTGAGACATTGTGGTTTTTCCACTATTTTAGCAAAAGGGCCATGAATTATGATGTTGAATTTTTGCGTGCATGTGTGTGTGTGTGTGTGTGTGTGTGCGTGCATTTGAATGGGAAATGTTTCAAATAATTTTACACTTGAATTATTTACAAAACAATTTAATAAACTGATAATTATAAGGATATAAAAAAAAAAAAAAATGAAAAAATAAAAAAAGAAGTGAAGAGTGAATGCGTGCATGCAATGATATCAACAAATATCTTTAAAATTATGAAACGAAGCCGCCTTTAACAGGAATATTGATTTCGTTGTTGTTACATGAGATTTAGTTCCAATAAAAATGTTATTCGAATTTCATCTGCTATAGAGACAGACAGCCATCCCTCCTCCTTATCTGTAGAGATAAATAGAAATTTCTTTTTATATTAATTGCATTGTGTCCTCCTAATTAGTTTGAATAGGTAATCAGCCTTTGTACAGTTAGTTGAAAGAGTTGTTCGATAAATTAATTCAAATCGATATCCCCGTGAGAGGCCTAGTAGGCAAGAGTCTCGCCTAGCAACTCAATGGTCGTGGGGTCAAATCTAAAATGCGGTAGAGTTTTTATTAAAGACGAAGGCCTTAGATGCTAGTACTTTAAGACTTTAGTCTTAGAATTTATCCTCTGGCTAATTTTATAATATTAATATTAATAATAATAATAATAATAATAATAATAATAATAATAATAATAATAATAAAAATAGTTATCTCTAGAAATTGAATCTATCAACATCTTCAATGAACAAGCTTTAGAAATCTCAAATCTCTAGTGGCCTTACATGCCTTGTTGCGTCAGTCTCAGTTAGGTTATGCTACGACAAAAATTTTCAATTTAATAATAACTGTCTTCTCTTCTCAGCTGGGAATAGAGGGCAAAGCGCCGTTCATATATATTTGTTACGAAACGGCTTATAAACACCATTTCTCTTACGACCTCATGAAAAGAGTTGCCAGGTTGAGTTATCCTCTTTTCTTTCTTTTTTAATATGACCTATTATTCTAGGGTAGATTCCCAATTCATGTAATCTAGGGACGATCAGAAAAAAGTGAGGAGGATGATGGCCGCATTATAGCTACGACCATGTTGTAAATTTTGAAATTGGAATTAGCGCAAAACAACATCGGAATCTAAGTAAATTTAGCATCCGGTGCTTTGTCAACCTCTGTGACGCCTTAAATGACATTATAGTGATGGCGTGTATGTGTCGGTTGACTCCTCATCTACTGATCTTACATAGACAAGTAAACGTATGAAAGTAGGTACTCTTTTAAAACACTCCATAAAGCATTTCCTAGATATTTTGGCAGTTTTGTAACCAAAAGAGTAAAGCGAGCAACTGGTTGGCTCATTCTAGTCCAAGGCGAGGCAACAGTGGTTTATAATGCAACAATGACAAGCGAACATTACGTCCTGATCTGAAATGGAAATTGAAAGCAAGAGTTTTCCGGCGTCCGCCATAGTATCATAAACACCGACCGGCTTTTATAGTCTTTCTTATGATCGTACACGAAAACATTTTGCGAAAACATCAAACGCATGCTGTAATCCGCGTGCCTTGTAACAGCGTAACAGCGTAGATACTAATGAGAGTAGAACTAAAGCTGGTAAGCTTGTCTGCCTTGCAATTGCCGGATATATGTAGGAAATCCCTATGGCATGTGAATAAAATTTAGACTCTGAATAAATCAAATAGAAGTTTATGTCTTTCCAAATAGCTATCACAAAGACGGGTGTTTGTCTAATATATTCTATTCAAAATTAACTCTGGAATCCGCCAAATGTCCTTTTAAGTCACTTATGTGACTGTCACCAACAATGGGAGACGTAATTACACCAAAGAAACTCTCCTGTCACTATTTTCTTTCCTACTCTCTTTTCTCTCTTTCTTACTTAACAGGATTTGAAGGCATCTTTCAAATGAACTTTGAAATATTTCATGTTCCTTTGAAAACTATTCATTACTTCAATGGCTGGCTATCTGAATTTGGCTGGATATTTGAATTTCGTTCGTTCATCGTTGATGACTTTAGTGAAAACTCTCCTCCTAAATAGCGGAAAAGTTTACGCTAAACCTATGTCGATACGTACTTCCGGACCATTGCAGCCGTCGGGACCTTTCATATGTTTGCAGATGGTTATGCTCAACGCAAAGCAAATTCATTTAAATTTGTTAGATTTTTTTTTTTTTATTCTTGCTTTCTAGCGTCAGCGCACCTGAAGTGCTTTATTTGCATGCCTAAACCGTTGACATCTCTGCTTGCTTTGCATCAAACTACATCATCATGTTGATCAGATGTAATTGATTAAGTTCGACGTTTGAAGGGTATCAAGTTTAAAGTCGGTCACACTTACACTTTGATGTGGATCAACTTAAGATGGTATACGATTCTAATCAGTGTTTATGATTTACAATAATCGAACACGTAACCTTTGAGAAAACTTTTTAATTACCGACGGGAATTTATGGACTTTGGCGATCGGACATAAGGTCAACCATGTTGAGGCAATAATGCAAGCCGTCAAATAACTACGTCCTTCTACATCAATGACGTGTAGGGAGTTTAGATGTTATCGCAAGATTGATCGAAAATTTTTAAATTGCTTTCGTTCACAGCTTCTTCCTCTCCTATTCAGCAAATCAGCAATCAAATCAATCGATTTCGGCCGACAATTAAGGATTACAGTGGCCAGACAAAACCTCAATTCTTTTTTTTGGCGGTTTTCTCATTTGATGAGGCACTTAGAGTTTGGACGGATGGACTTATAATAGAAATCAGAAAGGCTTGTAACTGGAGGAGTGAGTGTCTATAAGTAGAATGTTTCAAAACAGTTCATTTTTAAAACTGTTGCTGATTTCAAAAATATATAAGCAAATTGAGAAAACAATTTTTCCCAAGTACTACCAAGGCCTGTTCACAGTTCTTTTGGATAAAAACAATAAAGAAGAAAACTATTTGATCATTGTAATGACAATCTTAACAGTGACACCATCTTTGACTTTGTTATTCTCGAATATGAAAAACGTGTAAATACACACCTTCTTATAAATAAGTCATAAAATTCTACTAGAATGACGTCATTCAAAAAAAAAAAAGGGTAAAAAAACAAATGTTAAAAAATGAAAGAAAGAATGAAAAAAAAAAAAAAGAATTAATCGCAAGAAATCAACAGCACGAGCGAGTTACTATCACAAATCATAAGAAATCTTGTTAAAAATTGACAAATGTAAACATGTAGGAAATAAACATAAAGTCCGGAGCGGTGGGGAGAGCAAAAAGATGAACTGTCAAGATACAAAGAGTTAAGTAGTTGTGTTGTTCTTTGATTGAAATCTTTATGCGATATTTTAATTTCTTCTTTTTTTTTTTATATTCCTTTTGTTTCGCCCTCCTTCGTAAAGAGCGAACAGATTGCGTTTTTAAATTGTTTGTTTTTGTTTTTGTTTTTTTTGTTCTCCTTCGATAAAAGATTAGATATATAATCTTTAAGTAGATCGATTTATGTATGTATTTAAGTATATCGCCTTTCGTTATAAGTGATGTAAGTGTAAGTTACTGCCTGAGGTTTTTTCATTCATAAAAATCTTAATAAGAAATTATTCTTCATCGTATTTAATTTCACATCTCTCTCTCTCTCTCTCTCTGTCTCTTTCTGTGTGTTTCTCTTTCTTTCTTCCTTATTTCCCTCTGTCACTTTCTGTTGTAGTTCTCCAGCTAGACCGAGAAAATTTTAACATCATTTTTCTTTAAGACTGAAAGCAAAACGTACATACGGACATACATACATACATACATACATACATACATATAGATATGCTGTATGTTGTATTACCGTTACAATGTGGTAGTAAGTATATGTTTATTGTATATACGCACCAGCTTTAAGTATTAAAAACATTGTCATTGTCATCATTATCATCTGTTTTACTCTACTTTCCTGGCAATGTCAACACTTTAGTTGTTTTATATTGTCTTTATTTGTTTTGTTGTTTTCTCGATTCTTTTGCCAAAAAAAAAAAAAAAATTAAAAAAAAAATTGAAAAAAAAAAAATCATTAAATCCCTTAAATATGATTTTGGTATCTACCGACGGCAAAAGTGTTTATATGTTGGTTATATATATCTTTTGCCTTTGCCTGCCTACTCATCCTTAAGATGATAATATATGTTCGCATTCTATTTCCCCCTCCCCACCCGTCTTACCCTTAACGTATTTCTTTTGCTTTCCTCTGTTGTTTGTGTGCTTCTCTTGAGCTGGCTAATCTTCGTCTTCGTTATATTCTTTGCTTTAATTTTTTTTTTTTTTTTTTATTATTATTATTAAGGTGTTTTGTTACATATTTTGTTTTTTTTTTTTTTTTTTGTTTTTTCCACTGGTAATTTTCTTCACTTCATTTGCTTTCAGTTAAGATATCGCTGACAATAGGCTTAAAAACACTTCATAGACTTATTGTCTGCGCGTTTTTAAGGTGTTTTTCTTTCTTTTCATACTTCTTTTTCTTTTTTTTCTTTTTTTGTTGTGTTCCTTTTCAACTCAGGCTTAGCGTAACAACAGACATATGTATACAAGCGTTTGTTAAGTACGTTGATACCCTACTTTAAATGTCATCTAAATGTCGGTAATAATATCAGAATCGCATTCTTTTTCATATTGTTGTTGTTGTTGTTGTTATCATTGTATTTTTTTCTTTCGTTCTTAAGTAATGTGAAGCGTTTAAATTTTAAGAGACGCATTTAGCATAAAAAAGGTTTAAAAAGGTATAACTATATAGTAAATATTTAAGAGAACAAATATTATGTCATCGTGGATTTATTTTTCGATATAAATGAATAAAAAATTTGTTCACTGCAAAGATTTTGGATATGATATTAAATTTAATTTTTGTGCCACGAATTATATAAGAAACCACGAGGAACGGATTCTTGCAAAAAAAGCCGATCATTTGTAGATTTTCTTAGTAGCAAAGCCAGTCCTTTTATCCTGAGGTTAGATGGAAGAATGTTTGCTAGCCACTAAAATTCTAATATTTTAATTTTTATATATACATATAGATGTGTTTCTATTGTTGGACTTAGACATGTATTTGTTTCCCTTTAGGCTCTGAGCAATAATTATTCAAAAGTTTCGTAGCCATCGCAGAAATGTGACTCTATATCTAATAAGTTTTGCTTCTCATAGAAGGATTTGTAACAAGCATCATTGGAAAATTTCGTAACCGCCCCATTGTATATATATATACATATGTCGCATGAGTGGCTGAATAACCTTCCATTGTGTATATGTATATATATAGGTCGCATGAGTAGCTGAGTAGGCAAGGGATCGCAACTAACAAATCAGTGGCCGTGGTTTCAAACCTAAAGTACCGTAGAGTTTTCAATCCAGGCGAGCATATGATCTGAGTTATCCGGTAGCCTTTAAATCCAATACACATTTATGTATAGATATATATATAAATAATAACAATAAATAAATGTATATATATGTATATATATATATATATGTATATATATATGTATGTATATATATGTATATGTATATATGTATATATATATATATATATATATATGTATATATATGTATATATATGTATATGTATATATATGTATATGTATATAGATATATATATGTATTTATTATTATGTTACATATTTATATGTGTATGTATATATATGTATAAACAATAAATAATATTTATTTAGGCAATCAGACAGTGATCGTGTAGATATATATATATATATATATATATATTGATGATCACTCAATAACTCTCCTATCTAACACATAAATGGCAATACTACTGAGAGGTCTTTGATTTCCGCATAGAACCAACCTTTAAACGATACGTTTATAAATTCCATGACATTCTAACAATTAGTTTACAAATTGCAGTTGGCTTAGTGGCACTACTTTGTCGGCTCCGCTGACTACGGAACACATTTGATAACTGATGGCTTGTCTTGATGTGAAGGCCCGACCCAGTGAACAGAGGGAGAGAGCTTTAAAGCAATATCTTTGATAATCGATGCTTTCTCTGGAGGAAATGATCAGATGCGGTGAATAGAAAGGATGCTCCACTGGAACCACCTTTAGAATCTATGGCTTGTCTGAACACGACAAGACAAATACACCAACAGTGATGTGTTTATTTTGCTGCCATTGTCCTTTATAGTTTGGGTTAGGAATACATATATAAAAACTATATGTAATTATTTTTTACTTCGATTTTTGTTTGGCCTGGACATTGGGTTATATTGAGACCTATGTGGTTTAGATAGTATAGTATAAGTGGTTTGCTCGTAAGTTAACCAGAATTTTTAGTTTACAATAACTGAATCTCGCATATCAAGTAAATTCTGTATTTATCAACGGTATTCGCGATCATTTGCGAGCATTTTCTAACGGTTAGTTATTGTTGATCGAGAAAATGATCGCAACGTAGTTTAGCATGTTTGATGGTTTTAAGAGTTTGAAGCAATTGTTGCATTACATTGTCGGCGATTGCATTTGTATGTACCTATGTAGATATACATACATATCATTTATTTCTACCTGGTCTGGTTTTCGCGATACCGATGATGTATAGCTACTTCTACGGCCAATTTGATCAATGATCTTCATATACGCCATGAATATAAAAGAAAATGAAACAACGTCGGAAAAATATCGATCATTTTTTCATATTGACTCCATGTAATTTTCGATCCTGTAAAGTTATTACTAAAAAATTGTCACCTAAAATCATTTGCATGCCAAGTGAAAAAATGGTCTTGATCAATTTCGTAATATGTCAACGCTTAATGATAAAATTTTAACCCTAATTTATTAGATGAGTTTCCACTTACTTAAGACTAAGCTAACTCTAACTTAAAATTAAATCGCGGATTAATAATAGTAAGTTACCACAATAACTTAAAACTTTAGCAAATTACCAGGAATCATTTGTTAATCCGGTATAGACACTAATCTCTTACCCTTACAGAAACTCTTTTACGCGTACACTATATCAATATTGTCTTTAGCCTAATTAGGAGAGGAACGGCCCTTACTCTGTTTAAGCAACTATAAAGCGCTACACGGTAACTTACTATTCTAGCGAGTTACCAGGAATCCGGTATAGACACTAATCACTTGTTCTAGGAGAAACTCTATTACTAATGTCTTTATTTTAATTAGGAGAAGGACCCCCTGTGTAAGCAACTGTAAACCACTATACGGTAACTTAGTATTCTAGCGAATCACCAGGAATCCGGTATAGACACTAATCACTTATTCTTATAGAAAATCTATTACACGTTTACTACATCAATAATGTCTTTATTCTAATTGGGAGAAGAACGTCCCTTACTCTATTTAAGCAACTATAAAACACTACACGTTAACTTAGTATTGCAGCAAATCACCAGGAATCCTGTGTAAACACTAATCACTTGTTCTAAGAGAAATTCTTTTACTAATGTCTTGATTCTAATTAGGAGAAGAACTCTTTGTGTAAGCAACTGTAAACCATTACACGACAACTTAGTATTCCAGGCAATCACTAGGAATCCGGCGTAGACACTAATCACTTGCTCTTAGAGAAACCCTTTTAGTAATGACTTTATTCTAATTAGGAGAAGGACTCCCTATATAAGCAACTGTAAACCACTGCATGGTAACTTAGTATTCTAGCGAATCACCAGGACTCCGGTATAGACACTAATCACTTATTCTTACAGAAACTCTTTTACTAATATCTTCATTCTAATGAGGAGTAAAACATCCCAGGGTCTCTTTAAGCAACTGTAAACCACTGCACGGTAACTTAGTACTCCAACAAATCAGGCTCCCTATGTAGACACTAATCACTTATTCTTAGAGAAACTCTTTTGCTCGTATACTATATCAATAATGTCTTGAATCTAATTAGGAAGGGAACGGCCCATAACTTTTATCGCTTTATCTTAGTGTATATAGTTTTTCCCTTTTTTTAAGGATTTATTTCATTCTATATCTGTTGTCTTAATGGAAAATTTTTAATCGAATACTTTGCTCGCTTTATAACTAATATTAAATTGTTAACATAACATCTTTCGTTGAGTTGAAAAAGTTTTTTAGTCATTTGTAGAACAACTAGTCAACTAGATGTTGTCGTTTTTCATTCTTTTCTTTATTATTTTCTTGTTATTTTCTTTTTTTTTTTTGCAATTTCTGTTAAGAATGCACACACACGCACACATGAAAACTCCTATTTTGAATTGAAAGTACTGTAGACATGTTCATAATGCCAAAAACATTTGTATGCACTTCATATGCACACATTTTTCTACCATAAACTTATGCTTTAACACCGTATATATACACATATTCACATGCACACATATACATACAACGTATTTAGTTAGGTGTGTACACACTTATGTAAATATTTTGTACATTAAGTGAGTGCTTTGCTACGAGAATTGTGTTTAACATAAATGCGAATGAATTTTTATAGAAACAAATGCTGAAAAACGTTGAAAGTTTTTTACAGTCACGACCATATTTATATGTTATATGTTATATGTTATATGTGCATATATATGTATTAGTTATTATGCATTAAACATTTTTCATAAACTAACTAACTATTCACTTAAGTTCAGCAATTTGTACTTTGACTATATGAATAGAAAATTTTGCACTTAATTTTTTTCATTTCATTTTGTAAGAGTTTGAGAAAAATTTCTTTCATGCCCTTTTACCCTTTTTATGGATAGAAGACGAAGAAGCTTTGCTGCAGAAATTACTTTTAGGAATGAAGGCATTATGCTGTTTGGACAGAAATCTATTTTCTCGTACCATACGATAAATCTACTCAACCTTTCCTTTGATTGCTTTGAAAATCTCAAAAAAATGTCCACAAGTTTGTTAAGGAATCCATTCTTTTTTGGGTGCTTGTCGAACTGGGATAGTTCATAAGGCACGTGGCATATGTCATCTGCCGTTATATAAAAAACAGTGTAAATAGCATGATTCTCTTACCTACCTGTCTCTGCTTTTTGCGAGAATATACCAAACATAGGCAGACGGATGGACAGACCAACGAAAGAATGAAATTAATTTTGAACGTTATGCTAATCGTGAATAAAAATACCGACCGAGTGCCCATCTTGCGACCTTATAAATATAGTAAGTTTTTTTTGACAGTGTGGTGTTTAGTTCATCATCAAGGAGATTTCTTTTGGAACTGAAGATGGCAGTAAGAAATATTTATTTCAAATTGTAAATCGATATCTTTCGTCGACTTATTCTTTCTTCATGTATTTGTGATTCGATACCTTTTAGATGACTGAGATTTCACATTTGTCGAACTTTACATCTGTGACTACAGCAAAATCAATTTTGAAATCAACAACTTTTCGATGCTAGTAGGGTCAGAGTCTTTGAATAGATTTGCTCAGCTTTAATTTCCACCTAAACTCGTTTACTAATGCGAAATGCAAATTTTCTATTTCAACAAAGGTAATTAGTTGGAAAGACGGAAGGACCAATGGATAGAAAGGTTTATTCAAAATTTTAGATCGACATCAGCCTTAGTCTTTGAGTTGAAGTTATTGTTTTTTTTACGGGTAACTGTGAACCGATTCGTTCCATTTTCTCATTGGCTGTTTAAACGACGACGACTAAGGTTTTACATAACTCACTTACGCAAATTTAACTTTAGATAATGAGATTTATTTAACGTATCCTTTCGGATGGACATGGTTTCGCATCTGTGACTGCTGTAAGCCACACATATATAGACATGTCCTTCATTGTTCTAGTAAAAGCGACGCTTAATCGAGAAAGAAGTTTATGTTACCACGGTACTAATTGCCTTTGGTAATTAGATTGATAATGTCATACTAACTCTAGACCTTACGCAGAAGACTCCCATCAAAGAAAACTACATGCTTGCTTGATAAGCACAAAAAATATATATATGTGATATATAACTTTTTGTGCTCTACACCGGTTATAATACAAGAACACATTATGTTTGTGCGGATGTTTGCCAAAGATCATCCAAGCAATTCCAAGAGGAGTTATGTTATTTGCCCACCTTTCATCAGAATTTCATTCTGAATTGATTTTAACTTGTCTGTCCGTCTGTCCACCTTTGTTTTGATGAAATTTACTAAGCTGGCGTGCTTTGAAACCAAGAAATTGAAAATTTTGATATTGAAAATGGTTCAAATTGGATCATCTCCCATAATAAAGCCTCATTTTAAAATGTCATTAAGTCCTAAGGCGACGTATTTATATGTGGTATTAATAGCCTTTTTATTTGTTTTTCTTTAATTTAATCTTCTGTAGTATTATTATAACTATTTCTCTATCATGTAAGCCAAACTCACGTTCACGTTTATTTTATTCTTAAGTACAAGTAAATTAAAAGTAAAGTAATTTTGAAAATCTATATCAAGAACTATTCGCATTCAGGTAGAAATCTAGAAAATATAAAATGTTCTATAAAAATCGTACATAAAAAGTTCGTCTAGTAAATACTGGAAAAAAAGATCAAAATGAAAAAAAAAAATAAATAAATAAAAAAAAATCTTGTCTTCAGTAAATTAGTTTGAACTCGAAAATGGCAAAGAAAAAATATTATTATAAAAGTATCATAATCGAAAATAACACAAACAAAGCAGATCACAACTTCAGACAAACCATAAAATTAAACTGTCAACTTGTATATTTTCATAATAAAAAGAATTGGAAAAAAAAAAAAAACGACAGAGAACTTTTAGATATTCATGAACGCAAGTCCTTTTAGCCAATACACGCGCACACATCATCTACATATACGCATACAAATATGAAAGCCTGACTAATCCGTTAAGAACGCTATAGCTACAAAGAACCCAACACAAGATTGCATGTATTATGAACAAAAAAAAAAAANTTTTTTTTTTTTTTATTTCTGTTCGCATATATCCACTAAACAGAATGTATATTAATTTTAACAAGCGATTGTAACGTATGCTTATTTGAGATATCGATCGAGTCATGTCTGTCTGTCTGTCAATTTCTTACAAAATTGAAAAAGTCACATAGAACAGTACAAATGTGGAGCGTGACATTATTTGATCGAAAGTACCTATCGACAACATCAGGGTCGGCTAAAAATTTTAAGTCAATTTCGAACATTGTCGCCATCGTCTGTTAGAATTCGGACAACTTTAAAAAGTTTAAATAGTTTGAAGATTTTTCCAAAAAATCCAAACATAAATTCGAAAATTTGGAGAAAATTGATTTCAGAATTTATCAGAACTTTTCTCAATCCACTAACGAAGTTTCAATAATACACACTATAAGAATACTGTTACACTACAAGGTAACTGGAAAAGGTGAGATACGCTTTAAGTGAAGTGAAAATCGACTCCAAATCGCAGTGAAGGACTATAGAAATCGCACATAACCCTCACATTGAGCCATAAATTTTGAAGGATCCTAGCTCCGAGGTAGTCTTTGTTCTTCTCGTTGAATCTCTACCGATTTTCATTAGGGATTAATTCACTCCAATAGGTATTTCATAGCTCCCGAAATCGGACATAACCTCAACATTGCCTAACTAATTGTTTTAGAAATGGTCATCTGCAAAATGACCTTCGCTTTTGTCGTCCAGTCATGGATGGTGGTTTTCAATCAACGCCTGCCATCCTCCGGGTACTGCCAAAATTGCACTTCACCCTAACCCTAACTTGTTTGGAATGAAGATACTCTTCACTCTTATCTTGAATCCATACTGATTTCAATTAAATAGACTGTAGAAAGCGGATATCAACTCAGTTTTGGCAAATAAATTATTTTGGTAACTAAAGTCTTCAAAATGCTCAGTGCTATGGTCATAGTCGTCGTATGCATCATTAGCGACGCCGGTGAAATCAAAGCCTTAACAATTCCGAATAGTATATGATGACTGTAGAAATCGGACATATGCCCATAAATTTTTTCGGAGAATACCATCTCCAAGGTGCTCTTCGCTCACATCATCCACTCATTAGTGGGGTCAATGAAATGAAGATTTTAATCCATGCTTATCGCCTTTCAAGTACTGTATAGATCGGGCATAACCTAAAATTTGAAATATAAATAAATCCTCTACCCCTCCAAAATGCTCTTTGTTTCGATCATATTGATTGCGTTTATTACGCGACTTCAACTGCCATTTGTTGACTGCGGAATCGGACATAACCTCAACTTGGATAAAAAAATTCTTTTTGAAACTGTCATTCCCAAGAGGCTGTTTGCTCGAATATGTTAATCATTACTATTTTGTCGATTTTGTGGCTACTATTACGACAAATTTCGATCAAATCAAGGCTTTAAGAGATGAAACATAACCTCAACAATCAACGCTTTAAGAAGTGAAACATAACCTCAACAATGACCGGTGAACTATTTCGAGACAGCGCTAAATAATTGCAAACTGTTTACACGTACGTTAAGAAAGCTAATCAATTTCGAGGAGGCTGTTAAGGATAGCAACAATTAGACATTTGATAATTGCGGAGATCAAACATAACCTCAACAATGACCGCTGAACTAATTCGAGACAACGTTAAATATTTGCAAATTTTTTACAAGTAAGTCGGGAAATCTAATCAATCACGAGGAGGGTATTGAGGATTGAAAAGATAAGACATTTAATAATTGTAGAGATCAAACATAACCTCAACAACGAGAGGTGAACTATTTCGAGACAACGCTAAATATTTGCAAACAGTTTACATGTACGTTAAGAAAGCTAATAAATTTCCAGGAAGCTGTTAAGGATTGCAACGATTAGACATTTGATAATTGCAGAGATCAAACATAACCTCAACAACGACAGGTGAACTATATCGAGACAACGTTAAATATTTGCAAATTTTTTACAAGTAAGTCGGGAAATCTAATCAATTACGAGGAGGCTGTTGAGGATTGAAAAGATAGGACATTTAATAATTGTAGAGATCAAACATAACCTCAACAAAAACCGGTGAACCATTTCGAGACAACGCTAAATATTTGCAAATTTTTTACAAGTAAGTCGGGAAATCTACTGAATTCCGTTTGGCTGTTGAGGGCTGCAAACTTTAGACATTTGATAATGAGATCAAACATAACCTCAACAACAACCGGTGAACTATTTCGAGACGACGCTAAATGTTTGCAAAATGTTTTCACGAAAGTTGGGAAATGTAATCAATTTCGAGTAGGCTGTTGAGGGTAGCAAAAATTTGACATTTGATAATGAGATCAAATTTAACCTCAACAACGACCGCTGAACTATTTCAAGGCAACGTCCAATTTTTCCAAACTGTTAACATGTAAGTTGAGAAATGTAATCGATTCCCATGGGCTGTTGAAGATTCCGAAGATTAAACATAACCTCAACATTGACTTAAGGACTCGAATCATTTCTCGGCATAGATAGACAGCCAACACGGATGCTAATGGAAACAAAACTGTTAATACGAATCGATCAGAATTAATGACAACTACAAAAAAAAGTATATGTGATGACAATATTAATAAAATATTTCGAGCAACTCTGCGCTCCTAACGCTCGTAGAGAAATATGAAGATAAGCGAATTCTGATGGGTATCGTAAGATTCGTATTAATCCAAAGATGATTTCTTTCTTAATTTTTGTTATTTCATTTTCTATTAATTTTCTTGTGTTGTTTTGCTCTCCTTAAATGTCTACCTCATCTTTGTGATTGTGATGGTTAACCAATATATTGCTTAAGTTTAAATTCTATGTTGTCGGTGTTGTCATTGTTGTTGTCACATCAGTTGTTATTAAAGTCATTGGTTATACGTATACGTATATGAAAATGTTTTTGACATGCTGCCCACCAAATTCTATACGAGATGTGGTCGCATATATATATGGTCGCGTATTTTAACACTACATCTCCATCTCAACGCGTACGTGCGAATGTGTATCAATGTGTAGCTGTTTGTTCGGTGTTCTCATTCTTTTCGTTAATTGACAAAATTCTTTTTAATGCTTCAACGCCTTTTCGGTTGATATTAAGATTTTTTCTCAAAGCCTTCGACTCAAATTTTTTTTTCGTCTTTTCCTTTACATTACTATATAAATATGTGTCTGAAAGTGTTTGATATTTTTAACCCAAATTTTTTTTATAAGTTTGTTTGTGCGTGTTATTTAGTCTCCTTTAAATTCAATTAATTGTAAAAACACCGCAAATATATTTTTTTGCCTTTTTTTTCTTGTTTTTTGACTTAAAAAAATAAACAATAAAAATAGTGTTAGTTAGCAGCATAGTTGTAAGCACATGGTTGATATAATGTGTGTTTACTTAAACATACATACATACGCATAAATATTATTGAAAATGTTTTAGTTATGTATGTCTGGTCAGAAGGTTTAATTTACAATTTTCCACTACACTAATTGTCAACTAATCAAATTTGACATTCATGTCAACATATGTCTACAACAAGTCGACATAGAAAGACTGATCACATTCGGCATAGAGTTTGAAGTTTTTTTTGGTTTATATTTTCATTCATTATAGTTTCAATTAAAAAAACAAGAAAAACAAGCAAAAAAAAAAATAAAAAAAATATTTCTTCTTTGATTGTGATTTTTTATTTCTTGGCAATAGCTATGTCCAGGAAAGCAGGGAGCAGGGAGCAAAAATATACACTAAGAACTATTCAAAAACATATGGTTTCACAGTGCTAAAGTCATGTCTGGACATCACTCTTTTGCCGTCTGTCCGTCCGTCCGTCTCTGTAACTACAATTAAGAAACCTGGCGTATATATGCTTTGATAAAAAAGATTTACGTTTATGAAGTTCCAAAACAGCAATAGTTTTTATTAGTTAACCTCACTTTTCCAAAATCACGCAATTCTTCTTCTTCTGTATATGTATATATTATACTATCAACAAATGCACCACAAACATTAACACTCAAAACATATATATGTATATTACAATCTCAAAATCCGCAAATGATTTGGTCAAAAATTAATGAGAATTTTCGACTTCTTATTTGAAAATTTCTAACTAGAATTTTTGATTCACTTAGAAACTTTCTAATTGAGATATTTTCAGAAACCGATTATTTTTTTTTTACAAACTAACACATGCTTTGAATCCTCTAGAAGCTGATGGACAGATGTCATTTTTGATGTCAAGATTTAGATAATAGCTTTGTGTTATACGCTGTGATCGAAAAACCCAGTGGAAACACTGCTGTGTGACACGACCCACCAAGGTATACCCTATATAGCTTCGCTTAATAGTTAATTCATACAAGGACTCTTCAAAAGAAAGTGCTATAAGGGAAGTGCTTGAAAAAGTGGTCCGATCCTAAGCATCTTCAATATCGTTCGCCCTTGGGCCAAATCACGTAAGTATCTTATCAAATTATATCAAAAATTACGGTCTGTAGATTGAGAAATTGAGGACCGATGGACGGACAAGCTTGGGTTGACTCAGCAAACTCAAGCAAAAAAATACTTTGGACTTGTAACCTAGCAGTGATTTTGCTCAGAGTACGTGTGCGACACTGTCTCCTTTTTATATCTTGCTCCTTCAGTTAACTATTGCTCCTGTTGCGCTAGTTTCCATTATGACTAATTAAAGATTCCACTTAATGAGATAAAAAAAACCAAGTAAGAACATTATAGTTGGTTGAAAAAGTAGACCTATACGAGCGATTTTCAATAGCGTTCGTCCACGGGCCACTGTAGCAAATTTTATCAAAATCTGTCAAAATTGTGACCAGTAGCTTGAACACAAATTTGCATGGACAGACATCAGACGGACAGACAAGCTTAGATCAATTCAGATTATGGTTCTGAATCGATCGATATCATAAAACCAGCTGGGTCCATCTTAAGCTCTTCTGCATGTTAATACGTTCGCAATAACATAGTACACTCTGTACCACAAGTGGGGTAAGGCATAAAAACGTATTTAGACGCTGCATCACGTATGTATTATAGAACATAGAACACATTAACTTTGTGCAGATGTAAGCGACATCGAGAAAGATCCATTTTTGTTTCCCTATTGATTGGGAATGATTTTCTGAAAGGATTCTAGTCTGTCCATGTCTGTAATGTCTGTCCGTCCGTGTATTTATATTCAAGATATCTCTTGAAAATTTTTGAAAAATTTTAATTAAATATATTGGGATGTCTTCACACAAGGACAGTCTCCCAAATTCGATTAAAATATTTAGTATCATCTTTCCCGATATAAAGCCATAGCTTCGAAAAGTCCTTGACAAAGTGATGTAAGGTTGTTTTAAGGAGTGTTTTATCCGCAAGATGCAATGCATTATGAAATCATTTAGTCGTTAATTACTTAAAAGATCTTTTTCAGCAGCTCCCTTCTTTTTCACAGGGTGGACCTATGTCGATCTATATCTTAAAAATTCGACCAAACATTTAATTAATCGCCATCCAATATATCAAACAACTGCAGTCGTTATAAGAGCAAACATTATTTAAATTATAGCATATGCATGTCACCCCGCTATTAAGAAAAAAAAATTTTTTTCATTATTTTCTCTTCCTTTCAAATTAGCATTTAAGGGTGTTTTCGTTGATTCTTTTTAATTTATTTTTTTTTTATTTCTATATTATTAGAAAAAATTTTTTCTTCTTCTTCTTTTTTTTTGTATTTTTTGTTAATATTCAAAAGGATTCTCTTATGAATATTAAAAAAAGTAATCTGCACACAAGTATGTGTGAATGTGTGTGCATGCGTATGTGCATGTGTATGTGAAGAGCATATCAAAACGGGAACTACTTGGAAATGTCAAAATAGTTTACAAATAGCTAACAACTCATTATAATTTCAAGGTACATAATATGGGTATTAAGTGCAATGTGTGTAGAGAGAAAATAAAAAGCAACAACAGCAACACCAACAACAACAACATACAAGCTCAGGTTATTTTTTTTTGTTTTTTCCTTTTTAGGTGATAACAAGAATGGTGGTAATTTTCACTTTTATTTTTTGTGTTTTCATCATCCATGAAATGTCTGTCCGCGTGTGTGTGTGTGTGTGTCTTACCTTATTATGAGAATACAAAGGAAAGGGTTGTTTTTTGCGTTTCATACGCCACATTGTAGTGCAGGAAATTTTCGCATATATATACATAAGTAGCCATTTTTTTTTATTCGTCATTATCTTGTAAATATAAAGGAAACTTTTTTTTTTGATGTGTTTTTGTGCGCGTGTGTGTTATATTAAAAAAAAAACAAAAAAAACAAAAACTACCCTAAAATTTCTTTTTTTCCTTTTTTTATTTTACTTCTAAATGATGACAAAATGTTTATAGATGTTATTGTTTTTATTTGTTATATATGTATATATATTTTTCATGTTGTTCTTGTTGTTGTTGTTGCTGTTGTTATATATAATAACAATATATTCATTATTATCTGTTGATAAGCGCAACGTTGCGTGGTTGAGCCGATTAAGTGCAACGTTTTTTGTTTTTCAAAACAATATACAAACAAGCAAACACACACACACACACACAATATACATATATACATATATATTTACAGATATGTATCTATGTACCAGTAAAGGAAAAATCACCGCGTATAGAGAGAATTGAGTAATAAATAATCGCACAAACATTGCTAACAAATGAAGGCTTATTAAGTTTGACAACTTGACAAAGCAACCGGAAAATAAAACAAAGTGCAACTATAATAAGAGGGGCGTTACGATTTATGTATAAAATGGAAATTGAATTTTTAAGTTTTCTTTCTTCACATTCATATGCACATATAAAAGCAAAGATTCAATTATTTTTTCTGAAACAAAGACACACACACACACACACACACATACGCATACTTAAGCACTCATTTTTAGTTTAAAAGGTAACTAAGACATTTAATCTTAAAAGCGTCTTAAGTGCGATTTAAGGATCATTTTTGTTCCATTGAGGGAGTCATTTATACCTACATTTATATATATATATGAAAACGATATGTTTGCATGATATTACGAAACGAATAACCATGACACAAAGCTGCGGTTTACTTTCGCAAGGTTAGCCAACCCAACTAACTAATCCAATTGCATATCGCTCGGTAGACTTTCATAATTTGTATCTTTTAATAAACTACTCGTTGAAAACTTTCCCACGTACATTTCTCAAGTGAATTATACAATCATTGTAGAGATTTATTAAATGTGCGCCTTACTCATAATGTGCACGCATCACAGACTTTTATGAAGAAACCAGTCTGTCGGTCGCTCGGTCCGTTCATATGAATGGAAAATGTCCAAAAGATTAAAGTTATAAGATATATATAAATAGTATATATTATATAGATGGACATATCTGGCCCTTTTTTTTTAACTAAAAGTCCTAGTGTGTAAGTCCTAAAGTGTAAGGGTAGCATATATTAAATTTGTGCGGATATATATAGGGTTGGGAATACTTGGAATCACTTATTATATTGGCCGTTTCAAAAAGACTTCTTTATGCAGCGATCCAAGCTTATCTGTCCATCTGTCCGTCTTGTTTTCTTGTGTTTAACCTTGAGGCAGCAATTTTTGTGATTTTTTGATGAAATTGCACTCAAAGGCGAACGCTATTGAGAATCGCTCAAATCTCACTATTTTTTCAATCACTTCCCATACAACCGCTTATTGTGACATGTCCTTATATGAGCAACCACATTAAGCGAAGGGGTGAAAGGTGTTTCTCTTAGTTTTTATTTCAGCAGCTTTTCACGCGAATAAATTCTGAACATTTTTCTGAATCATTCATTTGGTACTTTGCCAATTGGTAGGTAACCGAGAGAAATCATTCAGTAGAATTTAAATATCAGTTAGACTGTAAATGGAAGTCATCAGTTGAATTTTCCTTTAACTGAAAGATAAATAAATATATCTAACTCCACCTTAATCTCTTGTGCTGCAACAATGTATTATGTTCGTGTGTATATGTGCAATACCCAGAAAGAATTGTGATATACACACCTTTCATTATAAACATATTGAAAACATATCGGTGTAGCAGATTTGATCAAAATATCTCACAAATTACAGCCTGCAACACAAGAAGAAGGACGGACAGACAATCTTAGGTCGATTCAGAAAGTGATTCTGACAAAAATTTCATCGAAATATCTCATAAATTACGGCCTGCACCACAAGAAAAAGGACGGACCGACAATCTTAGGTCGATTTAGAAAGTGATTCTGATAAAAAAAGTAAGAGAAATAACGGACAACCAATCTTAAGTCGACAAGAAAGTGATTCTGAATCTTAGGTCGATTCAGAGCTACTTTCTTGTCGACCTAAGCTTGTCTGTCTGAAAGTGTTTCGGAATCGACCTAAGATTGTCTGTCCGTCTTTTTTGTTTTGCTCAACCTACAGGCCCTAATTTGTGAGATATTTTGATGAAATCTGCTTGACTATATATTTTGGCCCAAGAACGCAAACAGTATTGCGTCATCACAAAAATAATGTAGAGCATTAAAAGATCGGCCTTACACCTATTTGTCAAATACTCACTAACTTTTGTTAAATAATTTATCCAAAGCCGATCTTTCTCACTTCGTTCGTAGACTGAAGAAAGAGGTACAAGTTTGATGAACCTAAACGAGTTTCATATTTTTTGTGAGAAAATATTAAATTGCGATTGTCTTCGCGGAAGCCTAAAGTTTCAATTCAACACTAGAAATGTCGGTTAAACATGAACTGCACTACGTGCCCAAAGACTGCTATTATAAAAAATCAACATCAATTTGCAAAAACTTCAAAAATATATAAAAAATTGTAAAATATTTTCTAACAGCAAAACATTTTCCATAAATTCAATCGACGAGTGATAATAATTTAATTATCCTTTTTTTTTCATATATTTATTGACTTTTGCTGATGAGTGTTCAAGTTTCGTCTTAGAACGAATATAGTTTTCTTTTAACAATTTTCTGGTTTATTTCTCCTATAACTTATAACTAACTGTAAGTCACCTGATTAATTTTGTTGCCACAAAACCACAAAAAAAAGTTTTCTACATTTTGGTTTGTTCCCAAACATCTCAAATTTCAGTGTGATGCGATTTCCAATAAAACCAGTAGCTAGTGTTTATAATTCGATGGGAATATCAATAAAGCGAAAGGAAAAAAAAAATTATTTCATTAGGAAAACTTTAGGCAAAAACCGTTAATCTGTCTTTCTTTTCCTATAAAGTAAACAAACATAAAAGCTGTGCACGCTTTAGAACGAATCTCTACCAGGCATCATCTTAAGTTAGCCCACATACTCCAAAGTGTCTTGGTAAGCGTTGTTTTCAATAAAAACAAGCAAAAACACTACGGCGCACCATAAAATACCTTACATCCCTTGGCTTACTATAGTAAGCGAAAAGTCGTTCAAAAAAAAAAAAAAATGTTAAAATAAAGCGTTACATGAGATGCGACCAAGGAAGTAGTCCGATTCGAATCACTCACAATTGCTCTACATTACTTTTATGATGACTTTTCGAAACCATTGTNTCCGAGCGAATCGTTGAATTAATTTAGTTCTCATCTTCAAATGTAATGCGAAACCATTGATGAACGAAATTCTAAATCCAGGGATAGGATTTAAAAAAGGAATGAAAATTGATTAGTTTTTGCGGCAGTTGTTGGCGAATTCATTTTGCTGAGAAAGTCAAAATATTTCTTACAGGCAAAGCTTTGAATTTGTAATAAATTTTACGAAAACTGTCCCTTCATAGAAGACCTATGCCTGTTGTGTAGGCCCCATGTTATTACGGACTACTGTTACGTGAATGACGACGAGCTTTACCTGCACGGTCCCGTGTTATTTACGGGGTCTTACTACCACTGAGGAGATGGAGCTTTCCCCGCTGCACAAGGCAAGGCCCTATCTAATGTATCGCACGAACACCACGAAACCTCTGGCATTCATATTTCAGGCTATAATGCCTTTAGTTTATCGGCATTACGTAGCGTAGTCATTTTAGCATTCGGATTAGCCATACATTCTAAACCGCCATTAAATTTTTCTCCAAGAACTTTAAATGTGCAGAGAGAGAGAGAGAAATGTTTTGAAACAGTAATACCTTACTCTCAGTTACACTAGGACTTCTCTGATCCATTGAGTGCATTGCAGTTTTGGGCAAATCTTGTAAGTCCATAGTAGCGGACGACTATCGACGGTTGTACGACGAACAGCTCTTATTGCAAGCAGGATTTTACATACAGTTAATTTATATACAAACGGTCATGACTGCATAAATGCATGCTTCTCAAGAGTACATAAAAGTCGGAGTTCCTGTCGTATAATTATTTCTAAGCTTCGAAGGCGTTTGACTTTCGTTGTAAACCACAGTTGTTAGGTTAGGAAAATCGCTTATAAAAACCAGCAGAAACAGTACAGTGGTCACTACTAAATACCCTACACCAAATCGCTTAGTAGAGGAATTCACATACCGCCTGTTCATAATAAGCCATTATACGAAAAATGATCGGGAAAGTAGTAGTCGATCCGAATCATTTGCAGCGATTTGTGTTTTTGTACCAAAAACTACATTGTTGTACCAGATTCCATCAAAATATCTCAGTCATAATGTGCTACAGGTTGCATTCAAGAACATAAGACGGACCGATGGACAGACAAGCGTAGGTCGATTTAGAAAGTGATCGGTGAGGTGGGGCCACCTTAAGTTGTTCTGGGAGTTCTAACAACCCTCACCCCTACCCCCCAAAGTTTACATATCCTTGCAACTATTGACATCTCTGTGATATTGTGCTAAGGTTTTTGTATATCCGGCACTCGTTTCCATACTCTACTCTACAATTTGCTAGTAAGGTTGAAGAAAGATTCCCCTATTGAACGTATCAATCATATATCGTATCGTAAATTTCACATATCGTATTTATTTGAAATCATAGTTTGGGACATAAATAAACCACAATGACAGCCCTTTTCAAGTGTTCGGTTATGCTCTGGCGTGGCTTTAACGCAGTGAAAATAACTGAAACATTTTCTGCGATTGATTTTTCAAATGAAATGATTTTTCAATTTTGCTAATCTAACTGTCCGTCCTTAGTTCACTGAATCAATTTCATTCATAAATAAATGCAAAGTATCTCGTCAAGCAAGGACGACTGATTTGAGAGAAAAAAGTAAAACTTGGGGGAAATATTAAATAAACTAATAATGGCAGTTTTTCTTGTTCTTCTTTGTCTTCTCATTACCGCTCTTGTTTGCTTATCATCTCTTCAGTTATTATTGTTTTTGTTTTTTTATGATCATACCCTTCTATAAATACATTGTTGTGCCTTTAAATCGACGATAAATAAATTTTAATATTATTGTTGGGGTCGCATAATGGCTTTAATTAAAAAACAAAAAAAAGGGAAAAACAACAACGAGCCAACTAATATAAGCCAAGTTATGAATATGAAATTTTATTTATTTATTTATTGGTTTTTTGTTGTGATTTGTTTTTGGCGAAAATTCAAATAAAAGCAATTAAAAAGGTTTTTTTCGTTAACGAAAATTACAACAACAGCAACAATGAAAACACACTCTCAACAAACAAATCATATTTTATAGCGTAAACGTAAAGACCAGATTCAAAAACACACAAATACACGCACGCACTTAAATACGCAGGAAATTATGCAAATTTTATTGATTATGATCGCCTTTTTTGTTGTTATTGTTGTTTCGGTTCTTGGTGCCGATATTATGAAAATATTGCGTTTATTTATTAAATGCAATAAATGAATGGTTGGGCGGGAACTACATGAGATTTTATTGAAAATAAATAGTAAAAGTTGAAAACAACGCCACAGCGTCACAGAGAAGTAAATGATCCTTAAGTTTGTCCCTTTGTTTTGTTATTTTTGTGAATTGATTATGAAAGACAGAAAAACACGCAATTT
>KK500159.1:96533-112959 GCA_000688715.1 Glossina pallidipes | reverse complement strand
GTTTTTTTGCTCAAGGACGAACGGTAACGAAAAGGGTTCGGATCAAACCACTTTCAACATCAGACCACTTTCAACAGGAACTTCTTTACTTGAATACCTGTAACTGTAGAGTGACAGTAGAGAGCATTTAATGGTCAATGGAGTTGCGGAGCCATTATAATGCTTTGTGTTGTTGTTGTTTTTCTTATGTTTATGAATTTTTTTACTTATTGGTCATTTTTAAATATTCAATAATAAATTAATGAAATTTTTCTTTTCTTTTGTTTTTTCTTATAAAAATGAAATCGTATTCGCTTCACATTCATCTTAAGCGGACGAGTAGGCAAAGCATCGCGACAATGGTCGTGGATTCAAGCCTTAAGTGCGGTAAAGTTTTCTCTAAAATCGATAGCTTTAGATCCTTGTCCTTCAAGAGCTTAGCCTTAGAATTTGTTTCTCTGGCTAAATTAATTTTAATAATAACAACAATACAAAGAAAACTAACTTTCATCGCTATTTCATCCCAAGTGTATCAGAGTAAATGTGCAAAGATAATGCAGTAAGCGTAAGTGGCAGGTTTTGGAGAGTGAATAAGTGATCTCCCATTTCACATTCTTCCTCAGGGAAATGTGTGAAATTTATTTCAAATTTATGGCAAGACTTGATCAGACCTTTGTAAAGTGATGTTCTTTAGTATTGAAATGTTCGGAAATATTTGGAAATTTTTGCATTTCACAACTTTTCCCAATAAGGCGTTATATCCAAACCATTGTTAATTGGCTTCGTGCTTGGGCCAAACAATATTTGCTTCATTTTGATTTTTCTGCCAACCTATGTATTGATGTATTTGATGCTTATGCACTTCATTGCTTGATTTCATTCATGTACAGTGTGTGCGTCTGTCAGGGAATTTTTAAAGTACAGTGTGTGTGTGTGCTTGTGTGGGCAGGGGTTTTAAAAAATGAATTACACAGCTAAGTGGTTAATATATAATAAATAAAATAATTTTCGTTTGGTTGTTTGACTATCTATCGATAATTACGACTAATGTATATTTTCTCTTGTAAGCACAAAGAAAAAAAAAAAGAGCCAATCATTTAAAAATAATTAAATTTTGTATTTCACGTACGGAAGAGGATACATGGGGATGGGAAGACCCATTAAAAGCCGCCTTTCATTTACAACAATTTATTAAAAAGAGAAATCTTCTCAAAATCGACTTTCATCTACAACGCTATAGCTAAGCAAAGAAAAAATCTGTTGAAAAACTACTTTCGTTTAAAACAATTTAAAAAAAAAATTTTTTTTTAATTTCTTTGCTTTTTTTCGAAAGTTGAAAAAAAAAACAAATCTTTAGCAAGCATTAACTCTGGCGTGTTGGATAATATTCTTTGCATCGGTACAAGTATGAGTGGGGCCTTACTTTTTAAGTGTCCCCGAGTTGCTCCCAGTATTTCAATGCAATGTCTTAGGTTATCTCTGAATCGAAACTTAACTTCATCCTACCACATTGCAAGTATTTCGGAAATTACCTGGAGCCCCACATTGGTCTCCTGGTATTGCTCTGTCCCTTCTCATGTCTCATGCTAATGTTAATTACTATGCTCGTACTCAAGTCTTTGCCAGCTGCCCGTCGTGCGTTGTACGACATATATACATTATGTATACATACATTCATTATATGATAATTACATGTATACACAACGTGTGGTGGACTGTCCAACCTATTGCCAACCGTATTATGTTTTGCTTATAATGTTAAACTCAGTCACCACATTTCCTTTTGCGTTCATACTCATTCCTTACTTAGATTCCAGGAACTCCTTTTATACTAATCTCATGTATTTCTATCCCTTTGGCAGAACGATTCTTTTAATGCTTATGCAGCTCGGTATTAGAAAGCGGTACCGCTGACTTTTAAATCTTTCGACGATTCCCTGAATACCTTTGAAGGAAAATTGACTCAATTCTTCTCTTTCTCTTCCCACTATCAGGAAATAATTCCTATGAGTAAGGAGCGCGGTGATTACAGCAGTAGCCCTTTAAGCGACGTATATGTTTTACTTATGTAATAATCTGTCTTACTTATTACAGTTACATGCCTTGTCGCTATGGAAATTGGACTATGGCTTTATGCTTATAATAGCAATAATAAAGGAAATGAAAAAAAAAGGTGTTTCTTGGAAAAAACATTTTTCCATACTGATCAGGCAAATAATATTAAACAAAAAGAGCGGATAGTCGTAGTCGCTAATGCTCATTCGATTTTTAATCCTAAAATTTATTTTTTAGATAATAATAGTAATAAAAAGCAACCTTAGAGCTGATGGTCTTAACTGCCATCTTATTTAAGCACACATCTAACTTCAATCCGAGAACTTATTTCTTTGAGGTAAAAAACTCTAACAATGATAGAATGATAGGTAAGAGCATTATATAGTGGGCCAGGGTCCATCTTTAAATACCCTTACTATTCGATTGAAAACTTTTTAAAAGTAAGACTTTATTCAGAGAAAGTAGTAGAAAAAGTGTACCGATTCGAGATGCTTTCAATACCATTTATCTTTGGTCCAAAACAAATCGAGCTACAAAATTCCATCAGAATATCTTAACAACTGCGGCTCGTAGGTTGAGCAAAAGAATAAAAAAGGCAAAAGCGAACAAGTCCTTTTGGCTGTTCGTCCATGGGTGAGAAACATGTCGGCCCAATCAAAATGCCTTAAAACTTACGAGCTGCTGTACTCAAGAATGCAGGATAGAGAGGCAAACAAGCTTAGAAAGTGATTCTGAATCAATCGACATGAAAGAACATGCTGTTCTTCCTTAGGCGAAAACATGTCGACCCAATCAAAATATCTTAAGACTTACGAGCTGTAGGTTGAACTCAACAATACAAGCTTAGAAAGTGATTCTGAATCGATTGGCATAAGAAAAACTCACGAGCTGTGGAGTGAACTCAAAAATACGAGATAGCACAGGGGAACAAAGAGACAAACAAGCTTAGAAAGTGATCTGAATCGATTGGCATAATAAAAACTCACGAGCTGTGGGTTAACCTCAAGAATACAAGATAGCACAAGGGGACAGAGGGACAAACAAGTTTAGAAAGTGATTCTGAATCGATTGGCATAATAAAAACTCACGAGCTGTAGGTTAACCTCAAGAATACAAGATAGTACAGGTGGACAGAGGGACAAACAAGCTTAGAAAGTGATCTGAATCGAGCTGTAGAATAAAAGATGAGTTTAACTCAAGTCCTTCTGGCTGTTATATATTTATTTCCACATAAAGCCTGTAATAGCTTGCACCACAAGTCATGGGGGATATGGAAACAATAAGAAATAATTAGATTTTTTTGCGAAATTTATTGTCACTTTTTTTTTTATTTAATCAGTTTAAGTGTTTATGCAAAACAATGTCTTAACTAAGAAACGTCATCAAGTTCTGCCTAAGTCTCTCTCTTACACTCCTTGCTAATCCTACTTGCAAGCGGTCTTTCAAATTGAAAAACATAAAAAAAAATATCGCACCTTTTTCTCTTTACTTAATCCTAACCAGAAGTAGGTTAGTACATTATCTCTATGGATATGAAAGACAAAATTCTTAACTTTATGACTTTTGAGTTAAATTTACTAACAAAAGTAAACCACAAGAATAAAAAAGAAAAAAAAAGTAAGGAAGAAATTTAAGCCGAAAATCGCTTAACAAGACTAACACAGAAGTCAGTGCAAACGCCTACTTTTAAATCCGCGTTATCAGCTTAAGGTTTCGGTAACGCTTATGCACAATAAGCACATGTATATATATATATGCATATGTATGTATGTACGTATCGCCTTTTGTAACGGTTTGAAGAAGAAAGGGTTTAAACAAACAAACAAAAAAAACGGGAAAAAATTTCAATTCTGATAATAAACTTACCGGTGTGTGTACGTTTGTGTATTTTTAAATTTTCACTGCGTGCGAAAACTTTACCGCAACCCGGATGAGGACAAGCGAACGGTTTCTCGCCAGTATGCACACGTATATGATTGACGAGTTTATATTTGGCTTTGAACGGTCGGCCATTACGCGAACAGCCAATCCAATAGCATACGTGGGTTGTGCATTCGGGACCGCCGACATGCTCTACCGTTAAATGGGTGACAATCTCATGCATTGTATGAAAGATTTTATTGCATATTTTACGAGAATTTGGTCCGCCCGGTTGATCGGGATCAATCCATTGACATTGCATTTCCTGTTTAATTGTTGTGGCAGCGGTGGGCGGCTGATGGCGCATGTAACGTAAAAATGCCCCAGCTCCGGCGGGATGCATACTCATGTGCTGATGATGAGCATGTACCGACGGAAAATTAGTATGATGTTGCGCATGAGCATAGGGATGATGCGGTGCATAGTCGGCCATGCCCATGCGCATTTGATGCGAATGATGATGATGATGATGGGCGGCATGATGGGGATGAGTATGAAACGGATGATTGCCGAAGGACGAAGTCAGATCGGGATGGTTAGCGTGGGAGGCGGGAAACGTAGGAAACAGCATTGAATCGGCAGCTGTTTGGCCAACTGGTTGACCACTGCCACCCGTCGCCGTTATATAATCCTGATCTGCCCGACGTCCCAAAAGAAAATCACGCGATGAGTAAGAGCTTAGTTGAGGATTGAAAGGAGTGTAACCGCTATTTTGATAGGCCGCCGAAGGCGTAGACATATCCGTAGACATAAGGCCGCTACTGTCCATTTGTTGATGACTTTGGGGATCATCATGTGGCTGTTGTTGTTGCTGTTGATGTAATTGCTGTTGTTGACCCGTTAGATCGGTTTGCTGATGACCCGGTGTATTGGGCGACAAACGTAGACCGTACGAAGCCAGATGATGTTGATTTGTCGATGGATCTATAAAAGCGTTCATCATCATCGTGCTTAAGTTAAGTTAAGTTTAGTTCTAAGAAAACTTTTATTGATTAATGTATAATGAAAAGGATTTACTTATTAATTTATAAATTTTTTCTTTTTTTTCTTTTTGGTAATTTCTTCTAATTTTTCTTTTCTTTCTTTCTTTCCTTCTTTTTTTTGTAGCAAATTTTTTAAACACAAGTTAGGTTCACATTTTTCTTCACTTTATTCTTTCTTTTATTAATTAACAACACTTCACGTATTCTTTCCTTCTTAATTTTTTTTTTTTTATTTTTTGTATTTTTTTTTTTTCGTTAGCTCTACTCTTCTCTGTTTTAAATTGTAAATAATCCGTTAATTTGTGAATAATTTTTTCGCGTTCATTTTAATATTGCAAACAGCATGCGGGCAGCTGTGTGTTACGACTAAACTTTTCGATACAAGATGCGCAGCAGGACTGAACTGACTCCTGCAAATGTGTTAACTCAACTCACACAACAAACGACGTCGATGACGATGAAAATGAGTGTATTCAGCATATACGAGTAAGCACCACTAAGGGGCTTGTGTTTAACGACCCCTGGCTGGGGTGTGTGTCTAAAAAGCCAAGCATCGTAATATGCGTTCTTATGTGTTTGTTATTGCTGGTTGCGCAATGCATTTCTTCTTCTCTATATCGATGCATAAGTGCTGAAAGTAACAGCATATTCTATAAGCCCGCTGTTGTTGGCCAACGCGCGAGAAATATATAAGCGCACGGCACGTTTATAACCAAAAAAAAAAAATAAAAACTGAAGCGAGATCAACCAGCACAGTATGTTTGTAAAAAGTATCTAACGTACGGAATCGTGCGCCACATACCGAGGTGTTGCAGTCAGTCAACAGCTAATTCACCAAAATAATACAAAAAACAAGTTAATATGCATAAACACACTAACAAACCCAAACAAAAACAAAATCTTATTTAAAAGCAAAGAAAGAGAGAACATTAACTTTCTACATATGAATAGAGCTCGAATAGAGTAAAAAAACAAGTTTTCCATATAAAAGATACAAGAACGAGAAGAGCTCCACTATATGCTATGCTATGCTTGTACAAAATTAGAGAGAATACTAAAATGAAAATGAGCACAGTGTTGAATTTCCTTAAATAAAGAGGTGAGTTTGTCCAATTGACTAAATACTCAGTAGTTAAAGCGAGACAAATAGTGTCCTTGTCACAGACTTTGCGGTTTACAAAAAAATAAAACAAATGGCTGCCTATTGTATTAAAACGTAACGGGAGAAAAAGAGTACACTGCAGAAGTAAAAGAAAAAAGAAATCTAATTAGAATCATCTTTTAAGGATTTTGCATCTCTTTTTCCCTATTCCCTACAAAAAAACCATTTCCCCTGAATTTATACAATTTTAACAATGGTGGTTGAATTGATGGGATAAGAAAGAAAAATATTATATACAAATATAACCAGAAAGAGTAAATTTTTGATTTTGTATTTTTTTGTTTTTGTTTTTTTCTACTTATTCTCCACCTACGCCTTATATGCATATCTGCAGTGATTTGTTAAAATAGAGACGCCTGCCTTAAGGAAATGAGAAGGCGTGCTTACGCATGTCTGTTACTTTTGTTGTATAAAATAATTACGGGATTGGTTAATGAGTTTGTTTTAATAAGTAATTATTTAGTAAGTAGAAAATATGTTGTTTTGTAATTAGCAACAGCAGGTAGAGAGATATAAAAATACTTTTAAAACATATTTATGAAAATTATTCATGAAAATTTATTTTTATTAAAGAATGCTTTCGTTAATAAATTTAAATAAAATTTTTTTTTTTTCATTAACGTATGTTTTCGTTGTTGCATTGCTTAAGGAGTGTTTTTTTTTTTGTTTATTTTTGTTGTCGTTCTTTTTTTTTTTGTTCTTTATTTTGCAAGCAGTTTTATTAATAGCTATTTTCCTTCATCGCCATTTTGCTTTGATCGTTTTGATAGCCTGTCATGATTTTTGTCAGTCATTCATTCTATTTCAATTCTTTTGTGATTTTCTTAACTTAATTGGAAATCAATGTCATTTAACGTAAGAACATTAAAAGTCATGACATGTGCTCGAGAACAAGAAAAAAAAAAATTATTTACTTGAAATGTTATGCGATATTGATTGACAAGTTTTATGAAATTAATAGATGAGAAACTATATCGTACTTGCATTTATATGATTATTAAGTTGTATGCATAAAAACTTGAAAGACAAGCAAGTTTGAGAAAAGAAAAGATTTCCAGGATGAAGAGCAACAGAGGCCGATACGATAACACTTTGGAAATATCTAATGCAAGCTAAGCTCGCTGTACGCTTTAACATTGCAAGCAAGTACCCTTCAGCTTTTCCATTTGTCTATTCGACCATCGCGGAAGGCGGGTGTCTTAGTTAACAACTAATGTCTTTTGACGTTACAGGCGTCAAGTTAGCCCACTATCCGTGTTCACACTTGGTTCACAACCTTTGCTAAGGCGAAATTATTAACTAAACAAAAATATTATTTATTCTAATTGTTATAACCATTTTGGCCAGAGAAATAAATCTTAAGCCTAAAGTCGTAAACCATTAGCTAAGCTAACTAGCATATGCGGTAATCGACTTTGCCTCACTTGAGATTTGAATCCAGGACCATTGACTTCTTAGTTGAGATCCTTTGCCTATTCGACCAATCAAGCGGATGAGAAATGCAAACATAACTAAAACAAATTCGATCGGAACCAAATCTTTTATAAACAGTTATCTTGAAACAAGCAAAAGAAGTAAAAGAACAAAATTTTCATGCTCTGCAATATGGAGTGAGCGCAGCTAATTTTTTCTATTTTTAAAATAAAAGATTTTTCCATATAGGCATGTGGGCGTTGTAGACGTGTCCTTTGAACAGTTTAGGTCAATTTCAAATTCTTTTGCAAATTCGTAGGCGATATCTTCATTTCCGCTAATGGGAGAATGTTTACCATAAATATTACAAAGTTACAGATAGACAATCAAACAGACAGACGGACAGCCGAACAGTTCAACATGTTTAAATGCACAAGTGATGTAGGGTGTAAACATAGATTTGATTAAACTTAAAGAAATATACAAAAAAAGTACAATAAAAATTATATAACCAAAACTAGCCGCTAACTGTATTAAGCTTCAGAAAGGGATCTTGAACTTGTCCCACTTACCACGTTGAACCGTCTGTTATTGATTCATCAAATCTTTTGAAGAGAAGAAAAAAATAATATAATTTTGTACAAAAAAAAAAAAAAAGAGCACATTGGGGACAAGAGCCCAATGTACTACTAATGGCATCTGCATCTGAATTGAATGCAGGTCATCGCATGATTGTTTCCAAAAGATTTGGATTTTCGAACCACGTTCTTTCTCCAACCTCCATGCTGGAATAAAAATAATTTGATTTACACATGCATTCTTCCAGTGACTTCACTGTAGTTGTGCACAATCGTTAGTCTTTTTCGTTTTGTAATTACAATGAAAAGTTTGGTTTATTTTATATACGCATGCGTAGCCAATGCTTTTATTCCCTTCATCGAAGGATGAGGGGTTTATTAATTTTATCACAACGTTTGCAACGCCCAGAAGGAAGCATCAGATATCCCACAAAGTATATATATTCTTCTTGATCAGCATAAAATTATAAATTGATTTAATCACGTCCATCAGTCTGTCTGTCCGAATGCCTGTTGTAAACATTCTCCTGGCCACAAAAATGAAGCTATCGCCTTCAAATTTGCAGAAACAGTGGAAGTTCTTGCAAGCAGATTGGTGGTGAAACAACACGCCCACAACACCACCCCGTAAACTGTGAACATCTCTGTTTTTCAGAAGGAATGCTTATTTCTTCATTCCTTAACTACAGATAGAAAAATGTATAAAAATTTGAACGCATAATACTATGCGTGACCCTGTAGCATCTGTACAAAAATGACCACGCCTATCGAACATTACAATGCATCAAAATTGAATTGTTTTTTCAATGCCTTTGAAAGGCGCAGAAATAAGCTTCAAAACCTCGTAAAATACATAAGTTCTTGGCCTGTTTCAAATTTGTTATGCACCTAAACATGTGTCTTTGTTCGTCTGTCCTTCTGTCCGTCTGCGCAACTGTTTAGTGTTTGTGGTAAGCGTTCTCCCATTAGTGAAAATGAAGATATCGCCTACGAATTTACAAAAGAATTTGGAAATGACTTAAACTTTTCCAAGGACACGCCTACAACACCTGCACGCCTATGCAATAAAAACTTTTATTTTAAAAATAGATAAAATCAACTGAGTTTACTGCATATTGCAAAGCATGAATATTTAGTTCTTTTACTTTTTTTGTCTTTTTCAGGATAACGATGATGAACGTAAAAAATCCGGTCACAAACGAATATAATTTTTTTACTTGTTTTTTTTTTCTACTTCGCGAGGAATTGTGACTTAGCAAGAAGCATTTCTTCGCAAAGACAGAAACCTCCAAAGAAGGCGGTTTATCTTGTTAAGTTATCTTCACTTCGGTAATAATTAAATCTGTGTTAGCCATTGAATTGTGCAGATTTAAGCACTGAAGGCGAGCGAATACACGTTTTGCGAGTTTTTGTCAATATTTATCCACAAGTTGATTAAGTTTTTTCAAGCTAACTAAGTCTTGTGAAGTTGACTAAGTTTATAATGGAAATTAATTTTAAAAATTTGATTAACGTAAAATTTTCTTATTCAAGCACACACACACACATACACACGCACAAAATGTATAAGCGAGTTTTTATTAAAATTACTATTTATATCTGTCGTTCCCAGCTTACTTTTAGCTATGTAGCTTCGACACAGAGTGTACGAAACTCATCTGGAAAATTAAGATGTGACTGTTTGGTGTATAATGATGTCTTCGTTATAATAGAAATAAATATTAGGTTGTCCGAAAACTTCTTGCTTCTAAAATAACTCTTTTTTTTTTTTTACTAGAAAGACAATTAGGGTTAAAAGCTTGATGCTCTATCGACTGAGCTAATGGGGCTGTTTTACGCACCTCAACGAATCTTTGGTTGTTGTTTTGCTGAATAGAAGAAGAAGAAAAGAATTAGTTTATATATAATTATGTAGAGAAGGCTTGCCTTTATTTCAAAGTGATCGGTTGTGTTATTAAAATGAAAGGAAATTTTTTAAATGGAAAATCACAGAGAGGACATAAGACCAGCAGAAGCATATGCAGTGCTGCATGAGATGCGCTTTAATTGTGTAGCAGAAAGCACTTGCCACAATTAATTTGCGAAATTTCATTTTGCAATTTTTCAATAAAAACTTTTTCAAGTTCTGAGTGACCAAATACTACTATTGATGACGACCAACTAAAGGCTATGATTGCAGCTGATCGACGCATAACGCATTCATGAGATTGCAGAGAAACTTAATTTACTCAAAACAACAAATCATTTATTCCTTATGCAAAGAAAAAACATTTTATTTCATAGAGCAAGAAATTTGGGGACCATCTAAAAAGAAGGCTTTATTAAAGCGGGATCCTTTAAGCGTTTATTGCGTTTTCTCTAAAAAACTAATTTACTTTCTCACTGTCAATGAAGCTGGTAGTATAAATGTGTTAGTGCTTGATACCATTCTGCAAAAATCTTTAATAGTGTGATCAAGTTCACATGGCCTGAAATGTTTTCAGCGGATTTCCTTTCCTATTCATCCTACTTGAAGTCGAAATGTTAATTTTCAATGCATGGAAAAACCAGACCTCCCGTTAATGTATGAGCACAATGCTCGCTTATAAATCCTGGTTAGGTTTGGGTAGGTAGATAGGTAGGTTTAGATTTAGGTAAAAGGTTTTTGGCGAAAAACTCTTTCACTGTGGTGGACAAAGTCTTTCGAGCAAGCCCTCTAATTAAAGCTTGCAACAAAGGCAGTATGAGCGCAGTGCTCGTTTACAAATGCTGGTTAGTTTTAGGTGGGTAGGTAGGTAGATTTAGGTTGAGGAAAAACTCTTTCATTGTGGTGGATAAAGCTTTTCAAAACCAATCGAGCAGCCACCTCGTTTATGTTTATAACAAAGTCGATATTGGAACGGACAATCTTTCTTGGAATTTCTGCCTTTAACGATCGAGCAGACGGACTAAAACTTCCTATGGTCCGCTAACTGGGTATGTGCGCTGTTATCAACAGTCAAGCTTTTGTAAGTTTACAAAGGCTTAGGATTTCATTTCCAATTTGGGTCGATGCAGGCTGCGTGTGTGCCGCCGTACTAGATGTGTACATCTTTCGCTTGTTTTTTTTTTTTATATCATTCAGTTTGTACAGATGTATGCAACACCCGGAAGGGCTTGCGATAAACCCATTTTTTGTTATACCCAAACGATTCAGAATCACTTTTTGAATCGATTTAAACCTGTCTGTACATCTGCCCATTTTGATCTCTTGTGTTCAACCTATATGTCGAAAATTGTGGTACACTGATTCAGAGGCCGATTTTGGCTGTCTGCCTGTCCATGTATTCTTGTGTTCAACATACGGATAGGAAGTTTTGAAGGAAGCAAGCTATTGAAAATGGTTTGCATCGAAGCATTTATTCGACCATTTCCCAAATGACACCTTATATGAATAACGACATTAGACGAAGTGGTGCCGAATATTTAAAGATACAGTAGGCGATGTTTTTACTTCATTCGTTTCGCATTTTTCAGCTTTGTAGAGTCATATTGTTTCCTCATGCATAAGATATTGAGTTAAAATGCATTTGATGAGAACAAAAATCTTTTACTGGCTATAGAGCATTTACCGAATACAGAGATCGAGCCTAAGCTTAACATTGATTGAATGGTTTTAAGTCCTTTGCAAAAGTTTTTTAAATCCAAAATTAAATCTTTACAGATTTATGCATAGATTTAGTGTATATTACAATTTACTTGAGCAACATTGACCAAAAAAAGGGAGAAAAGAAAAGAAAGCATAACGTATGTAATTGCGATGCTATGTGTAAAACTTCTGATCTCTTTATGTAGCAACCTTTGGATAATATTTTTTTGTAAGATCTTAATTTTTAATTTTTTTTATTAAAATGTTCAAAAATGAAGTGAAACTGATATGTAGACAATTGGCAACAGCATGCATTTGAGGTTTGGGTTAGCGAATAAATTTCCCCTCATGAATGCATGAATATTTTTTTTCATGCTTTTGCTAATTATGAAAAATTCATTTAAGATTGATATTTAATTTTATTATGTCAGTAAATAGTGGAGAACTTTTACAATTTCATGCACAATAAACAATTAAAGTTATTTTGTATGAAGTATAGTTAATTTAAATGAGAAAAAAAGAAAAGAAAAATGAATAATTAATAAAAATAAAAAAGAAAAAAGAAAAAAAAAGTAAATAAATTAAGAATAGTTTATAAGAAGAAAAATAAAAGATTAAAATAATAGCATGTTTAACTGCATTTCATTACACGTTCGTTGAACATATTTCTTAACTCCACTTTAGCGCCTGACACTCGTCTATATATATATATAGGTATGTACGTATGTATGTATGTACGCGTATGCTTTTATAAATATTTTAATTTTATTATGTCTTTAGTTAAGAGAAGAAAAAGGCAAAAAAAGCAAAAAAAAAAAAAACACTGAAAAAGAAAAATGAAATAAAAATAAAAAGTATAAATAAACAGAACAAAGCTTATAATAAAACGCCAAAAGAAAAGTACGCCCGTTAAACACGCACGTAAAATGGCAAAGAGTTGTTGTCATGACAGTTAATGGGCATAAAAATGCAAAAGATATGCACAACAAATGAATGAATAAATGAATGAATATTTACAACAATATAACATGTATGCATACAAAAGCAAACATACACACACGCATACACACACGCAGTTACAAAAAAAAAAAGAAAACAAAAAATACGCTCACGACCAAACCCAAGTCATACCATATGTAGGCAAAATATTTCTCTGCAGCTATACGCCTTTTTATGAATATCCGCATATGCACACACACACACATATATATATATATATATATATAGATATACAGATATACATATGCATCACAGTCACTTGTGTGTGGATGGATAATCATCATAAACAACAGACAAATGGCCCCGAAAAAAATATCAAAATATAATTCAAAACTAAACACGAAACTTATTAAAGACCAAACCAACCAAACCAAACCAACCAAACCAACCAACTAACCAAGCAACCAACAACAATAACAATAGCAATAAGCGAAAAGAGAGAGAGAGGTAGGTGTGCTGGGCAAAGATGGCCAAAGATGGCCTCAAATAAAGTACAATACAAATAGAGCTGCTTTCCACGGGAAATCGAGCTTTAACAAAATTGTTAAGATGACATTTGTTAACTGCCTTAAAGACATGCATACAGCGCACAAAAATCTACAAAAAGTTTCTTCTTCTTCTTCTTGTTCTTCTTCTTGTTCGTACGGTGTGAATATTAAACAGTTTCATAATTTGCATGCCAAATGGCATTTTGTCAACATAAAATTGTTCTTTGTTCTTTTGCTTTGCATCAGCCAACCAACCAACCAACCAACCATTCTTTCACGTATGCAAATGCAACAACATACACTGTTCGAAGTGATTTGAAGAAAAAATCGTAAAAATGATAAGAAACTTAAATTTGCCTTAAGGTGACACTCCGCTTTTTTTTTTTTGAAAACCAAACCAAACAGCAAAACAGATAAGTTAGGTTATGTTGAAACGACAACCCACACATCACAACTTGAGTCATTTAGATCTTAAGAAGTCCCATTATGTCATATTTTGTAGACTGCATCATCGATTACTTGACGTAGTGTGAACGGTCATGATGGAGTACGTTTCACAAAAATGTTGATCTAAATGTTTATTGGAGAAGGAATGCGAGCCAAGTCGAAGGTTGTACGAGTCAATATCGTCTCATGCTTAGAAGCGTTTGCAGAAGTTGCGAAGAGTCTTTGAGTAGTTTCGGCGGATGTGCAAAATTCAAGGATACAAGTGGAGCAGACGTTTGCTTGATTTGGTCGCTTGCGTGTCTTAAGGACTTTTGCAGAACACCCAGCCTTCGTGAAGAAAGGAAGGATAAACACAGAGAAGACGACCGCTTGATTTGATCAAGTGCGTGTCTTAAGGGCCTTGAAGGAAGTGTTTTGAAAAATGCACAAAGGACGGACACAAGTAAAACAGATGACTGCTTGATTCCGTCGAGTACGCATTGGAAGGGGCTTTTGTAGAAGAGGTTATCAAGAATGTCTAGTCTACGTGCACAAAGGAAAGAATAAAAGTAGAGCAAGTGACTGCTTGATTTCGTCGCGTCCGTGTCTTAAAGGCTTCTCCGGAAGAGTTTTGAGGAATGGCTAACATTCCCTAAATGTTAGTAGAAATAAGTACGGAAAGGCACAAGCAAAGCAAATAGTTGGTCCGGTCGATGTGGAACCTTGCGCGTTTATGCAGCAATGGCTACGAGTGTCTTCGGAAGCTTTAGCATTTTGCCGTTTTAAGAGTGCCCTAATCTCCTAATACTTGATCAGAGGGTCTCTCCGGAATGACATAATCTGAACGCCGACATCTGAGAGCTTTTGCGAGACAAGGTCTAACCCCCTAAGGAAGTGTGTAAAGCTGCAGCAGGCCAAGATGCGAGTGAAGCTAATGGACTGCACTCAGAAATGGTGTAAGCTGAGTGAATAGCTGGCCGATCTCGTTTCTTGGGCACTTTTACAAGAGTCGTAAACACTTACAAAAGTCTTTGTACGGAAATCTTTACCTTCTAATAGGTTGGCTAAAGGAACCTAGGACCGTAGGAGATGGCATAAGTAGAACAAATTCTTAAGGACTTCTGCAGCAATGGTCAGGAATAAAGTCTAGCCTTCTAATAGACCGTTGAAGCCTACATAAGAAAAGGTACAAGTAGATTATATAGTTTACCGATTTGATGTCCTTGAACTATTGAGGACTTTTGCAGGACTCGCTTTCAGAAAGGCCTCGCTTTCTGCTGAGCTAATTAAAGGAGGAAATCTAAGTAGAACAGGTTGTTGGTCCATTTCGTGGTGGATTTTTCTATTTATCATAGGGACTGTAGTTATCCCCGTAAAGCAGGCCTTCTAGTACGTTAAACATGCTATTCTTTGCGAAGATGGCAACTCTTGTCTTTAACCTTGAGAAAGCACTTGACTAAAAAGCTCTTCAAACTTGGTCTGCAAATACAAATTTAAAGTTCGATCCCTTGGAAGAGTTTGCATTGCCGCATATAACAGCCGTACTTCAAAGCTTTTTTCGGCTTTATCTACCCGTGAATGGCTCAAGTTGATTTGTTGATCAATAATGAGGTTATGTACGATGATTGTTTTTATCAAACCAGGTTTGTGGTCATGAAGTGGTTTTGATCGGGGGAACCTGCATCAAAATATGTCCGACATAATTTCGCTTAAACTTTGAAGCGGAATATTTTTGTTAAGCTTAGGGTGCATTCTGGCTCTTGTGGTATACCTTGAAAACCCTGACGCTTTTGTTCCCTACTTAAAGTATATATGTCGGTAATCTCGATGATTGGTCTCTTAAGCTACATCTTTCACTCGGTGTACACTGCTTCACATGTTGGCCGCAACAACCAGCGAAGAAGGATTTGCGAAAGGGATCTGTAAAGCTTTCAGCAAAACCAGCATAGCAGAGAAGCATAGAAGCAATCACTGATAGGATTTGAGTTTTTGCAAGAACTTTTTTTGCATTAAAAAATTCGGATTTACATGTCGATGCTTTGGCGAAACCCGACTTAGTCCAGATGTGACAAATGCCAAGCTAAGCTTAGAAGACTTCCATTTTCTGATGCCAGTTACGGAGAACATAAAACGCACTAAGCTTAAAGCAAAAATTATCTGTTCTCCTTCTTCTCCTTTTCACTCTGCTCTTCTTTAAAGTAAATCATCAATTGGAAGACCAAGCTAATCATTGTTTGGTTGGCTGTCTGACCAGCCAGCTAAGCTGTTGTTTACTTTGTTTATTATTATTACTGTTTTTTTTTTTTCTTTTCTTTTCTTTTCTTTTCTTTCTTTTTCTTTTCTTTCGTTTTCTTTTCTTTCTTTTTTTGCCTTCTTGCATTTTATGCAAGTGCTTGCTATGGACCCTCTGGCGCTTAAGTATTTCTTTGTGATTTGTGGTCATTATAAAGTTATGACATTTAGTTAAGCCAACGTTCACGGGGCTGTGGTTGTGTGTATGAAAAACATCTCAATTCAAATATTGGTTGATATTAGCCTGAGAAAATACAATTATTTTGCTTTCTTTTGTTAAATATTTTTAAATTTTCGCTTATCATAAAAGTGTTCGATTACATTTAATGATGCGCTAATAAATGTCTGCTCGTGATTTACAGTCAATTCATTTCAATTGACGGGATTTCTTCACTTTTCTTTTCAATTACCGCATCTCAAGGATGCATACGTCGATGTTTCCTTTTCTTTTTTGTTTTTTTTTTTTTTCTTGTACATGAAAAGTATTCAACTTTGTTTATGGCTCGATTCTGTTTTTTTTTTTT
>KK500159.1:63919-80587 GCA_000688715.1 Glossina pallidipes | reverse complement strand
AAAAAAAAAAAAAAAATGTTGCTTTTCAAAAACTATATTCGCGTTAGGGATTTCTTAAGGCAAGCTATTATGTGTATGTGTGTGATTGAAAAGTAATGAGAGTGTCCGCCCTTGGAACAATCTTCCAGCAATGGTCTTTCTCGCCGTGCCTGATGCAGGCACTTTTAAGTCAAGCGCGCATAGGCTCTGTCCCTCTTTCCATGCCTTTCGATATATAGCCGTTCGTAACCACCACCATGCCCGGGGTTTTAAGAGACATTCCCTGAGTGGCTGGTTATATACAAATATATATATATGCATATATATATATATATGTATATATGATTTTGACTATTGTAACTGCATGGTCTAAAAGATTCATGTTCCAATTCTTTACAAAGAAGAATTAGACTAAGAATTTTTCTTTCCATAAATTTTGTCTTCTATTAAAAATGCATGTATATATAAGACCAGGTGGATGATTGAATATCGCTTTCTTATGTTTGAATTTGATCTGGTCCCAACCACTTTCAAGAGCATGCGCCCTTGGGCCTAAACACATTCGTGTAACAATTTTCATCAAAGTGTTTCAAAAATTACGACCTATAGGTTGAATACAATAAAATAAGCCTGGCATTAATATGGACAGATGGACAGACAGGTGTAGATTGGTACAAGAAAGTGATTCTGAATCGATCGATATCATAAAGACTGAATCCCACTCACGTCCGTGTGGATGTTGCATACATCCATTAATATATCACTAGATCACAACTAGTGTAGGGTGTTATGATACAATCTTTAATAACAATTAATGAGTTAATAAAACAATTACTCGTCAATATATACGTTAGGTTACGAAGTTTCTGAACGACTTACTGTACAGACATAAAAAAAAAACAACTCCTCGCAGTTCGTAATGTGTGTAAACAGTTATTGGCTTTCGCCCTTTTATTTGCAATCACTTCGGGGAAGAGCATTAATTTTTCACACAATTCTCTTATCTTGCAGAACGTCTTTCTTTTATTTGTTTTAAAAAAAAAAAAATACTTTTTCTTTTTTTTATTTTACGACAAATCCTTTAGTATCTTTTTTTTTTTACTTACCCTTGTGCTTAAATCTTTTACTTCTCTGCGTGTGTTTATATTCCCTCTGGCTTAGTTGATTGCATATATATATATATATATATATATATATACATATATATGTATGTACCTTATACTCGTGTAATCCCTTCTAATTAAGTTTTAACAGCACTTGTTCAATGGTAAGGAGACAATGCGAAAATTGGATTACTTGCCACGATACTGCACAGCAGTATTTGATTTTCCCTAAGTCTGCATATATATAGATATCTGTCTCTTATACACATCTAGATGTGTATAAGAGACAGGTACAGATATGATGATTGAATTCTGAGTGCAATAAATTTTGTAATGTGGAAGAAAAAAAGAAGAGGAAGAAGAAGAAGAAGAAAAATTAAAACGATTTCTAACGGAAAAAAAGAGACTTTATGGCAGAATGTTGGAAAACTTTTACAAAAATTTCACCGTAAAAGACATACGGACAGTCCACAACTTTCCACAGATTGCATCTTAGGCTAAAAATCACAATTTTGTGTTTGCTTTGCTAAATGAAGTGAACTAAAATCGCCAAAAATTATTATAAACATAAGGAAATATATACAGGTGTCCCCCGTTTAACACGGTTAATTCGTATCGTGCTATATCGAAACCTTCTTTGTTTTTTTTTCCTTAAACTAAAATATCGGAGAAAAGATTACGAACTAATATTGATACTAACTCACACAAAAGCTATGACAGGCAATCATTGCGTTTTGTCCTATGACTAGTGAGCGGTCACAATGCCAACACATATTTCTAAACATCGCACCGTGTCAATAAATATTTCAGAGATATGACGTCAACACCCATTTTCAATATATCCTAACGGACGTTAGATAACGAAAGTTATCAGAATATCGGGATCACCAAAGCCTTAACTAAAACATTAATTGAATTTTAAAAGATTTTAGAGAACTGGATCTGCTCCAGTCTTGTTTCTCATATCATTTTTTGCATCCTTACAAATTGCCAAAACTTGACTCATTTTAAAACAGATAAGATTATAGTCGGCCGACACCGACTTTTACATACCCTGCATTACTTCGCTCGTCTTGGTAATAGTGCACCAAAAAATACACATTATTTTCATGCAAAATCATAATTTTCATGCCTACAGAGCTTGTGTTTCGTGATAGCGCCTATGTTAGAATAGACCTACGTGACCCAAATTCCCTTCCCTTAAATGTTCTTTGCAGAAACGCGCCTATGAATTATTAAGATATCATGGAGTGAGGCCTCGAATTAGACCCATGTGTCTCAAATTATTATTAATTACCGCTACCTAGAAAATCCATTGTATTCACCCATGCCCCTAGCCCTCCAATTTTAGCATTTTTACAAATTCCCCCACCTTCTTTGGATAGGAGCACCATACAGTGTCCGACGTAGCAAAAAGTTCGCTAAACATTTGGTGTCCGAACCTGCAAATGGCAGAATCACCGATTGACATAGAATGTGATGGGACGTTTTACTCGTCCATTGGCAGAATTTGCATGAATCGATATCAAACATAACCATTTTTTTCAATTCACTCAGGCAAAGCCTCGTTTTCCGTAGCAAATAGAAATCGATATCAACGATACCCATTTTTTTCAATGCGCTCAGGCAAGCCTCGTTTTCTATAGCAATAGAAATAGTATGTGATTCACGCGAGACGTTGGCTATGTGTTTTTTAAAATTAGATCGGCTTAATTTTTTTATTTAATTGCTATCATGAGAAAATTTTCATCACAAAAAAAATTAACAATTAGGCCTTTTTGGCATATAAGGGTTTACGTTTCATGAGAATCCTAATATGCGATCGTATCGAAAAAATAGAGCTACATGACCCAAATTCGGTAGATTTCCTTGTCAATTTACTATTATAAGCCAATTTTCACCAATAAAATATTGGAAAATCGATCTTTTTTACCATATAAAGTTTCCATTTCCGATGGAACGAACGAAATTAGCTTTTCGTCCTTGAGCCAAAGTTCATCAGTGTACCAAATTTCCCACAAAATATCTTAAAAATTGCGATCTGCAACTTGAACACAAAAATGAATAAACATCAGACAGGACAGAGGGACGGACAGGCTATATTGATTTAGAAAATGATTGTGAATCGATCGCTATAACAAAAGTTGACTTAATCTTAAGCCCTTTTGCGTGTTACATACGTACACTACAATTGGTATAGGGGTATAATTAGTTTACATATCGAAAGTCTACTTAAACACGCAAAGCAAAACAGAAACACATTGCCCAAGGCAGTTAGTTAGAAAATTATATTTTAACAGTTATATGTATGTAGAACAAATGCTATAGCATTTATGTCAATGTGCGTCACATTTTTTTAACTGGAATGACATAAATGCTATAGCATCCATATAAGAGAGAACAACGGGAAAAAGGACAAGGAGAGCATCTGCTTTCTTTCTATCTACAATGTACAGACCCTTATGAAATTAAAGGTGTTTTAAGGGCATTTTATAAATACACAGAGAAAACCTAAACAGTCAGTTAATCAATGCTTCGAACAGTATATTAATTAAGAAACCCCAAGGCTTATAACAAATTGAATGAAAAATATTTGGTTTCAAAATTTGAATGCTACAACGTTTACGTCATTTTAGGCGGCGCAATGAAAGCGAATGCTATTGAATTTACGTCCGACCGTTACGACCGTTACGTGTCAAAATACGTTGAAAGCTAAACATAGTTTTTATAATTTTTCTTCTCTTCGAGGTAAAATATATTTATGTCAACTCCTCTGCTGAGCTCACTTCACTTCCGAAATTCTCGAAATAGAAGAAGCATTGAATTAAATAATTGTCGGAAAATATTAATCAAAGGTTTCCTATTAATTAACTGTAAAATCTCAGATAAAAACCAAAATTTAATAAAAAAAAAAATCATTTTGCATCGTAATAAGGCAACCGACTGACGTCCAGGTAGTTTACAAGACAATTCATATTCAATTACTTATACCGGCTTATTCTGAACTGCATTTTCAGCTCATATGTCAAAGAGTATTTTTGCACCCGTCACCGAAGGGTGAGGGGTACATTCATTTTGTTCAAACGATTACAACAACACCCAGAAGCAAGCATCAACGATCCCACAAATCAAATTCTAAATCGATTTAAGCATGTCCGTCTGTCCGCCCGCGTAATGTCTGTTGTAAACATTCTTTTGAAAGCTATTGCCTTCAAATTTGCCAGAAACATTGCAATTTCCTGCATAAAGGTTGGTATTGAAAATGGGTTAAATTGGCCGGAAGGTACGCCCACAGCACCACGTAATCTGAGAACACTTCTGTTTTTTTCAAAAGGAATAGAAATTTTTTTTTTGCTCATTACTCACAAGTTACGTTACAACGCCCAGAAGCAAGCTTGAACGATCCCACAAATCAAATTCTAAATCGGTTTAAGCGAGTCTGTCTGTCAGTCTGCCTAATGTCTGCTGTAAACATTCGTCTGGAAGCTATCGTTTTCAACTTTGGCAGAAACATTGGAAATTCCTGCGTGCAGGTTGGTAGTAAAAATGAACTGAATTGGTCAAAGGACAGAGTCACAGTACCACGTAATCTCAGAGCACCTCTTCACCTATTTTTCAAAAGGAATGAAAAATTATTTTTTTACTCATTACCCACAAGTTACAGCAGATAAATCTACAAAAACTGAACCCACATTCAGTCACGCTATACCGTACCGGTAAGAAAAAGGGAAAGCTCGACCACACCTACTTAACATTATAGTATACCGAAATTTTATATTTATTTTTTCAACACGTTTATGACGCACAAAAGCGAAAACCTCGTGTAGTATTTACATTCTTCATCAGTTACAAATTCGGAATGCAACAATGCATGTCCATCTGTCCGCCTGCCCAACTATATAATATCTGGTGTTAGTGAAAGAATTTGAAAAAGGCCCAAACTAGTCAAAAGACACGCCTACAATGCCCACAAGCCTACGCAAAAGAAACTGACAACAACTTTGCTTTTCATGTGTTTTCTCCTCGTTACTTATAAGCTACAACAACTGCACGGTATACATATCCACTTTTATTCTATAAAGTCTTTATAACGATGGTGGGTAAGCCAGTGGTAACGATGGTGGGTATAAACGATTCGATCAAAGCTGAATATAATTTTCTTACTTATTTATTAATTCGAGCCCCAATTATTGCTGTGAATTTCCAGCTTTCCATAAATTCCCATAAGCGAAAAAAAAAAACTTATCTTATTATCATTATACTGTATATCATAATCATCATCATGATCGTGATCATCGTCGTCATCATCATCAACATTATTATTAATATTTTTATTTTTTTATTTAAGAAAAACATTCTTTCGATAATTTGTTTTAGAGTTTATCGTCTTTTGACGCCGTTTAAGTATACTTTTAAAATCGTTTATCTTGAAAATCTATAAAAAAAAAAAAAATAATTTTGTCTTTGTTTTCATTGCCGCTATATCGCTTACATTGTTTAATGATCCTTGAAAGATTGAAAAACTAAGATAAGATAGAAGATAAAAATCATATAAAATCATAAAATAAAATATACGCCCATTGAAATGTCGAAAAAACAGAACTTTAATGAAATTTATTATGTAATCGATATTTTTTTTTTTTTTTTTTTTTATTAAATAGTCGCGCAGTAAAGCTGTTACAAATTAAATGAAATCATACATGATTTTCACTAAGAAGACCTTTTACGAAAGAAAAGGAAGAAATGCTTAAGATCGTTAAGAGAAAAACAAAAAAAAAAAAAAACACTAACGGTGACGTTAGGAGATAGTGTTCGTTCGCTAACGATACTTTACGCACTTTATTTAATTGCATTTTCAGCTTTCCTTTACTATATCTATATATAGTTGCTCTACTTTCCAATCTACAGCGTAAGTAATTCCGGGGAAGCGTATAAATATTTACTCAAATATACCTAAAGAGTGACAAATAGCGCAAGGATGTATTAAGGCTGTGTGGATGAAAGATATTCAACATCACTTGAGACACAAGGGTATATTAAGTTTATGCGGATGTTTGCCATGAGATAGATTCATCTTTTATTCTGCAGATCGATTTCGAAGTACTTTTTAAGCTTGTCTGTCCATCTGTCCCTCGTGTTTCGTTTGCTCAAGCTATAGGCCGCAATTTCTGATGTTTGTAAAGACTTAGGGATTCACTTCCAATTCGGACTTGTACCGGCTCCGGGTATGCCATCGTGTTAGATATTTACATGCTTTTTCTTTCTATTTATGCCTTATATGACTTGTAGTACGGGGTATATCAAGTTTGTGCGGATGTTTGTCACAACCAGAAGGACATGAGATAGATTCCCCTTTCATTCTGCAGGTCGATTTCGAAGCACTTTCTAAGCTTGTCTGTCCGTCTGTCTTTCATGTGTTTTGTGCTCAAACTACAGGCCGCATTTTCTGATGCTTGTAAAGAAGGGAAAGGGTTTCACTTCCAATCCAGGCCTACGACGGTAGCGGGTATGCCACCGTGTTAGATATTTGCACGGCTCTCTTTTTTTTTTTTTCCTTCATTATATCACTTACGGTAAGAGGTATATTAAGTTTGTACGAATATACGCCATACCCGAAGGGATTTGAGTTAGACCTATCTTTTATTATGGGGATCGATTCAGTGAACGGTTCAGTCGGTCCGTCTGGGCGTCCACGTATGCTCGTGCTCAAACTACAAGTCACACACACAAGTTTGGGATATTTTGATGATATTTGGTGCACCCAAGTATTTTAGGTCCAACGACGAGGTCTTTTGGAAATGGTTTGGATCAGATCACTTTTTCGATCACTTTAAAAAGTTGTTACATGAATATCTCTAAGGTGGTGTAGAGTACTTTGCAGTGGACCATGACTACCATTATAGTGCTTTTACTTTTTTATTAGCGACTCAAATGTTTCTTAAACGGGGGAGAAAAATTTATCAATTATTCCCGAAAGGCGATCGAGCATACATCCTACTGGCTGCGACCGCACACGATCACGATCACTCTTTCCCAACTCTTTGGTCTCTGAGCATTACAGCGTTTATGTATGCCTAACCGATACCCGCTTAATGACTGATCATAGAAAGAATGCAAAACATGGTCGTAGAGAGATTTAAAAACTCGGGATAACTTCGGCAATATGAAAAGCAAGAGAGATGTCTACAGAACCGATTTTATCGTAAAAATTTCTTAAAAATTGAATCTTAAAAAATCACATTTCCCGAAATTTGCTCCAAATTTCATCATAAAATTCTTTAGTGGCACTGCTTTGTTAAACTTGAAATTTCTAGATTTAAAAAAAACACTCAACTCTAGTACAGTAGGAGTGAGGATGATTTTATTAAAGCAACTTTTGGGGACCCTATGAAGTGCGTATTCTTGATCAGCGCCAAATTATAAATCGATCGATGCTAGTCTGTCCGTCCGTCTGTTTTTTTTTATCTCACGGACACTCCACAGGAGATGACACCTAAAAAAAATTCATGGACGGCCGAAACCTATAATACCAGGGAGGTGTATCCTTAGTCTTGGGCCATTCTTCACCCTGCCCCAGCTATGGTCCGTAATGTCTATGGGAGACACCGAAGTGGTTTGCAGTGAAATTAGCAAACTCCCATATTATAGGGTTATATATGTAAAAATACGTAAGAATGAGTTGCCCTTAGAGTGTCTTCTTCGATAAATGTCCCATGACTCAAATATGACTTTCATGGTTACTTAGCGGTAGTTTAACTTTTTCTTTCGTTTTTCATCTAAAAGTTCTTGAGGAATGTTATACTGAAACGTTTCAGTTACATATGAGAGCAAAGTGTTGTTGTTGTTGTTGTTGTTGTTGTATAACATGCTTTTCTTCTTCTTTCCTGCTGTCTTCAAAGAGGAGACAACAAAAAAAATCGCGACTTACGTCCTCTAGAAGATAACTCTTATTAAATATTGAAAGGACAAATATCGACTCCAACGTGGGTTCAATTATTTCCAATCTCAAATTGGATTCTAACGGGCTGACATAGTTCTTCGAATGATTTCTTTCTTCTATTTGCATACTTGTTGTATATTTTTGTGTTTGCCAAACACTTGTTTAACGCTTAGGTTATAAAAAGAATTCTTTAACCGCTTAGAGAGAAATTGAAGTTTTGTCCGCATGCCATTGAATTGTATATACGTATGCGCGTAAGCCAATGTATTGCTTTTTCAAGTTAACCTGGAAAAAAATGAACATTTTTTGAAGCGCCATCATTTATTATTCCGTCGAACACTACATGGCGTTTTATACTCAAAAGTTTTGTTGCTGTTTGTGGTTTTGTGTCGTTGTTTTTTTTTTCTCATTTTTTGGAAATTTATGTGATTTTTATGCGTAGACATAATTATGATCGTCTTAAACGAAAAGAAAGAAACGAGAAGAGAGCAAAAAAAAAAAAAAAAAAAACATTATTATTAAACACATATTGAATGTCGAACATTTATATTGAGAATGCGCCTCAGTTTGTGATTATATATCCCTATGCAGCTTATATACCAACTACTACTACTACTACTACTACTACTATCGCATTGGAACTTTCCTTTACTTACTTAACTTTATTATGACCTGATCTTTTTCTTTGTTCATTCACGTAGCCATCGCTTCAGGATGAAAGTCAACTAATTTAAGCATTCACTTCGTAACAACTGCAACGATGTATCAGAGATCGTCAGATCATGGGTCCATGCTAAAGATCACAATGAAAATTGAGTAAATTTCAAATACATAAATATTGCTTCATAATTGAGGTTATGTCGAATCTCTTTAGTCAATAAATACGAGTCGGATTTGACCAGAAAGCAGTGAGCGTTCGATCAAATCAAAAAACATGGAGATCGAAGAGATCTTCAAATAAAAAAAAATGTGTTCAGGCTAACAAAAATATGGGGATCTGCGATAGATGATGTGAGGTACCACATAGACGCGCATGTCTTCTTGAGAAGATTGGAGTAAATATTAAACCAAAATATTGTGAAGGCTCCTACAAATATGCTGCAAATGTATTAACACATCGATCAGTGTTAAGGTTATATCCGATCCTTTTAAAAATCAAACATCCATCGATCTAACATCGGTCTAAGCATTGATTTTGAAGACACTATTAATAGTGTGGTCACTATACGACAACACTGACGAATATCTTGAAGTTCGAATCAACTTTCATATGAAACGAGGAAGGTTCAGCATGATAATAATCTCTACTACTTCCCTAAACCATAGGCAGTAAATAAAACTTCATTAAATATCCAGTAGATGCTGCAACAGAACGATCAACATGGAGGCTATATCCGATCTTTTTAATAATCAAACTTCCATCGATCTAAGTTAGTCTAAGCTTCAACTTTGAAAGCACTAGTAATAACTAAACGATCACACTGGCGAATATTTTGAAGTCCAAATTAACTTTCGCGTGGAACTTTCAATGTCCAGCCTGATAATGACCTCGACAGCTGCCGGAAACCAAATCAGGTAAATTTAAATCCTATAACTATCTAGTAGATGTTACAGCAGATCGATCAATGTTGAGGTTATATCCGACCTTCGTAATGATCTCAATTCCAATCGATCTAAGTCGATTTAAAATTTGTCTTGACGCCACTACCAGAAGCCAGTTATAACTAATGTCTTAGATTGACAAATATCTTGAAGCTTGAACTAAGTTTCAAGTGAAATTTTGATTGTTTAGTACAATCCTAAAGTATTACGTGTATATATATATATATATATATATATGCCGTCTTAACTGGGATAAGGGAAATTACAAAAGAAGAAGATTGAGGAAAATCATTTGATCATTTTTTGTTTATGTTGAGGTTATGTCTAATCTCCTCAGTCGGAGTCGACTTAAGCTTTGATTTCATCGGCATCAGTGGAGACTAACCTCCAGAATTGAGGAAAACCCTCAAAACAAAGAATTCCATATAAAGCTTGTCTCGCTGATTATTTAAATTATCGGGTCTACGCATAACTTAATTTGGACAAAGGAAAATTTTATAAATTTTTTTTTTTTTTTTGGTTGTAAATATTAAGCTGTTTGGGTGAGGTTATGGCCGATCCGTTTAATTCTTAACTGAAGTTGATTAAACCATCAGAGCGGCGCGTTGTGGCGCCGAAGGGTCTTATATTGATCTAAGACTTGGATAGACATAGCTCATCAAACCTAACGTTCGACTTATATAGATATACCCAATCGAACCTAATGATCGACTTGAAAGAGATTTTCATTTCTCTTTAAGCGAATTCCTATCAAATGTCGCGTGTCTAAGAGTCGTTTTATGGCAAACATAAACTTTCCTTATGAGTTCCTTATTAATAAAAGGCTTAAAATGTGCATCACATCAGTGTTTGTTGTTTCACTGACTGCTTGCTTTTTCTGTTGCTTGTTTCTTTGCTTTCCATATTGTTATTGGAATAGTTTTTAGTTTTGGTGCCTTGATGCTCGCGGAGAGTTCTCATTCTCGTCTGCATTGTCATAAATTATAAAATTTTATTTTGTGTTCAAAATTAATGACAACAATTCGAATTTAGAATGTATTCCTTTTGTCTTCTCGATTCATTTCAATTCTTTTCTTTTTCATTTCATTTTTTTTTTATTTATTTATTTATTTATTTATATTTTCTTTCTTTTGTTTTCTTCTTCTCTTATTCTCTTTGTTTGTTGCTGTTGCTGTTGTTGTTGTTGTTGTTGCTCGAATTGGTTCTCATGTAAGTGATTATTATTTTCCGAGATGTTATTATTAATGTTCGTATTAAAGTGGATTAGAAGCTTACCCTTTTTGTTTATTAGTCACTCTGTCAGTGTGTGTGTGTGTGTGTGTGTGTGTGTGTGCCAGCCTCCTCTTAAGGAATGCATACTTATCGTGTTTACATTTATTTACCTAAATACATAAATAAATCATAGATAAAGTAGGGGGAGTTTTGGGAAAAGATTTATTTCTTCTCTTCTTTCTTTCCCTTAAGCAGGTATTTATCAAAATATTCTTGACGCGTTACCTAATCTTTCAAGTCGGGACAATGTCAAGTTATTCAGTTATTAATATAGCCAGTGAATCATTAAAAGTTAAAAGTATATTATAGAAATTCTAAGACATTAGAAAATGAAAGGGTAAAAGCACTACAGTGGTGCAGGGCACACTATTAAATACCCTACACCGCCCTACAATTATCCATATGTCGACTTTTCAAAATGATTCTTTATATGGGATCCAAGCCGAATCATTTTCAATGGCAATCGTCTTTGGGTCAAAAACCAAATTTCATCAACATATCTCATAAATTGCCATCTATACGTTTAAGACGGACAGACAAACTTAAGTCAATGCAGAAAGTGATTGAGGACACATCTGTATACTAAAGGATGTGTCAGTCTCTCAGCAACTAAACGGACAGACGGACAGACAAACTTAGGCTAATTGGGAAAAGGATTCGAAATCCATCTGTATACTAAAGAATGTGTCTGTCTCACGGCAGCTAAACGGACAGACGCACAGACAAACTTAGGCCAACTGAGAAAATGATTCGAAATCCATCTGTACACTAAAGGATATGTCTGTCTCACTGCAGCTAAACGGACAGACGGTCAGACAACCTTAGGTCACTTCAGAAAGTGACTGAGCATGGATTGGTACAATGAAAGATGCGTCCATCTCAAGTCTTGGGTGTTGCATACTCCCACACAAACTTGATGCACTCTCGCACCACAAGAGGTGTAAGGTATAAAGACGACTTTACTCTGTCCTTATTTTCGTCTGTTTATACAGATAATAGAACTCACAATGCGTTATGTATGTACGTGTGCCCAAATCTTGATTTATTTAATACTAATCACTCAAGACATGTCCCCTGTTCATGTAACACGGTGAAGATTAGAAAGAAATCAGGAAAGAAAAAAAAGAGACAAGAAAGCGACAGCAGCTTTAGGGGATGTAAATCGTGTGGATGCAATCAGTAAGCGTTATGTTCGATCACTATGGCTACAACCAAAGTAAATTTTCCCGCACTTGAGATTTGAACGCGCGAGCACTCACTTGGCAGTCGCGATTCTGAGCTACTCGACTACTCATGCGGAAAAGGGTTTATTTTTCATGAAGATCCTTCTATGCGGTAGTATTCTAAAGATAGACTTACTTGATCGAAATTTGATACAATTTTTTCATCAAATTACTTTTATAAACCGATTTTTATCATAAAATATTAAAAATAGAAAATTTTTATCATCTAAAGACTTATGTTCCACGAGAGTATATGCAGTAGTGTTTGAAAAAAATTGACTTGCGTGGCGCAGCTCTATGGGGATACTTAGTATGCTTTATATGATGGCCGGCAGATACTTAGTATGTTTTACATACAAACAGGTAAAAAGTCTCCCATGGCATGGCTCTTATCCGTCCTCATGATAACAACGAAACGCATGAACAGAATTAGCATAGTTCGCACAGAAGTCAAGACTCGGCTGTCGAATAGTCAACTTTGAGCAGTGAGTAATCAGTTATCGTGCAGAAGCACGCTAGATAGGAACCGATACCTAAGAGGGGGGCAGGCATTGTAATAAGCTTTACGAGCTATCAACATTGGATAGTCTGTGCCAATTTCCATTGGGTCTGAACCGATTAGCTTTATCTAGTAGGCAACAGACCATAGATATTAGATAATAGATAATAGATATTAGATCATAGATAATAGATAATAGATAATAGATAATAGATAATAGATAATAGATAATAGATAATAGATAGTAGATTGTAGATAATACCAACTAAATCGTGTAGGATAACAAGAAGGATTATAGACAGCACCAACTAAACCGTGTAGGATAACAACTCGATACGGAGCAATTAAGTGACATAAGTTAACCTAAAAGCTTAAGTAATTCTGTAACTAAAGCGAAGATGAGAGAAGAACAATCAACCAAACCGCATGAATAAATTCGCGATGACCATTAAGTGAATGACTTGAGCGAGTGACTCGAATGATTTTGATCAGCTGTGGAGCAATAATCATCCTTCAAATACATTGTTAAGTAAATAGTTGAGAGGTGAGGATTGTCCCGAGTGGTAAGAAATAACAAAAATGAATCACTTAAGTCAAAGCACTCGAGCAAAGTCGAGATCACCTCTTCATCTCCTTAACTCACTTTATACAAAAAATCAATATGAAAGCGCACATGATGAGCTAACAAGTTGCGCGGACAAGTTCCCGCTTAACACATTATACCCAAGTGAAGTCAAAAGAGACATCAAAAAAGTAGTCAAATCAAATTGGTTCTAATTTATTAAGAATTTAATTAATTATTTATTGATTTTTTTTTTTCGTTGATTTTTGGCGTAACTTTATTACCAGAGTATATGACAAAATGATTATGTCTGGAACACACTGCTTTTCTTCAATGCTTGGATCTTTTTATTGCTCTTTTTTTTGATGAGTAATTTGAAGATCCGAGATTAGAATACCAAGAAAATCTCCTTTTACATGCTAAAGTTGACCATGCTTCAGTCAACTTTGATCGCATCAACACAACATAACATGTTAATGAGTAATTTAGTTATAATGACATTTATTTGTTTTTGTTTTTTTTTTCTTTGCTTATTTACTATCAATAACGTTTATTAAACTGTAATAATATTGCGATGATAATAACAATTAATAAGCATTTCATCGTAAATTAGGTTATAAAGATATGTGCAAATAAACTATCATTAATTTCCATTTGAGTAAGCAAAAGTAAAATCCAACAATTTGCTTGCGTCATTTTTTTTTTTTTTTTGTTTTCAACTACAACCAACCCCAGTTGCCATTGTACGCCACCGCATGTTTTAAGAGAACATTAAACTCGAAAATAAAAATAAAAAATAATACATAAAACAATGTGAATTCTATTATCCGCATATATAGAGACAAAAAGAAGGACAGGGTAAAGTCATCTTTATTCCCTACGCTACTTGCGGTGCAAGGGTACATAAAGTTTGTTTGAACTTGAGTTAGACTCATTTTTTATTATACCAATCGATTGCGAATCACTTTCTGAATTGGTCTAAGCTTGTCTGTCCGTCTGTCTGTCTAGTTTCCATGTATCCAGCCTAGGGCATTTGAGGAAGATCCACCTTTTAGCATACCAATCGATTGCGAATCACTTTCTTAATCGATCTAAGTTTTTCTGTCCGTCCGTCTGTCTAGTTTCCGTGTCTTCAACCTAGAGAACTTGTGATAGACCCAGCTTTTAGTATATAAATCGATTGGGAATCAGTTTCTGAATCGATCTCAGCTTGTCTGTCTTTCTGTCCCTCTTGTTTGCTTGTATTTAAGTTAAAGGCCGCAATTTTTGAGATATTTTTATGAAGTTTGATACACTGCCAGGTTTCGACTCAAAGGCGAATGCTATTGAGAATGGTTCGGACCACTTTTTCGATAAAAGGCGTTATTTTGGAAAGTCTTTAAGTAAATAACTGTAAGTTGATGTAGGATGTTTAATGGTGGTCAATGGCCTATGCAGCCGTACAGAGTCCGAGGAAGTATAGTTAAGAACTTATCGTGTTAGAAGCTTTTACGGAAAAAAATGTATAGCTACCGGTTTGCCACCGAGGCAAGCTACAGCTGCCAGCCTTAGAGATAGAGAAAGAAAATAGAAAGCACACTATTTTTTTCTATTATCCACATAGGTAGATAAATACTCTCAATACTGCACAAAATATTCCGGTCAACCCAATATAAATTGCGCTCCAATAATATCCCTTAGTTCAGGAGTGTGCTTTAGATAACTCATAAATACGTAACTAACACATTTAGTCATATATCCTCGCTTTAGAAATACAAAACAGCTGATAAAACATAAGCAAGCTAAGGTAGACGTCTTCTTTTATATTAATATGGAGCCGAAAGAACACAAATAAGAACTCAAGTGATTAGCGTGTAAAGGTCTCTTTCGATAGCAAGGTGCCAATTTTGTAATCGAGGATTTTCAAGGCAAAGCGTTATAGTAATAAGATAGAAGGATAGCGTTGCAATGCTCGAAAGAATACTTAACACAAGAATACTTAACACAATCGCTTAAGAAAGAAAGAAAGAAAGAAATACTTAACACAATCGCTTAATTTACAAGAGAAAATAAAAATAAAATTTTCTAATGATTCTGAAGATAAATCTTTAAAAAGATTACGATTCTGATTAAATAAGAAGAAGACATTTTTCATTATAGAATTGTTTTGGCAGCAAAAGCAATGGAAAAATATTTTCGATTTCTTTGCATGCTCCTTGATATTTATGTGATGTCCATTGCAATAAAGAAAATATTTTCTAAAACTTGGACTTGATAGGCTTTGGCCTATCAGCACGTATTCATGTCAAAATAGCAATAATGAAAACTCAAATGAATGCTATAATGCCTGGCTTTGGTTCACTTCCCTTCAATTACATAAAAGCTTATGCGTGCACCTAACCGCTGGCCTGACCCCGTTTCGATTATCATAGAAATGAAATGAAAAGAAATTTTAAACTGAAGAGTGTGTGCATGTGTGCTTGGGTATATGAATACGTATGCGTGCAAGTGCAAGCTATGCCTGCTTGAACAGGTGTCTTTTCCTCTACCATAGCAAAAGATATTAATTACCTCAAAGTCAATGAAATTTTTCACATTTTCTGAGTTAAGATATTTGAAAAAAAAAAACAATAGAAAATATTTCTGACAACAATTCAAAGAAGAGCAACTGCACAACATTGAACTGTAAAAAGAAAAGTCATCTACAAAACTAGAGAAGAGATCACATCTTTTTTTTTCCTTTTTTTTTCATTTAAAGGAAAATTGAATTCAAATCGAAATATAACGTACGTACGTATGTACGTACATAACCTTTAATAAATTAATCACAAAAGTATTGAGAATAACATCATTTAGTTAACTCCTTGAGTGTTTCAAAAGGAAAGTTTACGCCTACTTTGTCTTTTGTGTTATTTTGTTTAAGTTGCCTAATTAAATGATTAATGTATCGTTTAGTTTCGATTACGTTCGCTTGGTGAAAAAGAAGTCTTTAAGTGCACAAGGTGCTGAAAATTATACTAAAATATAAAGTTGGGCGTTTACCTCGTAATTTTCAAGCGTCAAAAGGCGGACAGTTAAAACTACAAAAAAAAGCAGAAGAAGAAGAAGAAGAAGAAGAAGAAGAAGAAGAAGAGGAAAAAACACAATCATTCGCTGAAATATCCCCATTGACCAGCATCATCCCAGTATCATCATAATAATCTTCTTCAGTGCCAACATCAACATCACCACCAACAGTTTTCGCTTTTAAAGCAAATAAAAAGTTCTTCAACGGACACATAAGGACGATGCTAATGATGACCATGATGATGATGATGATGATGATGATGATGGTGGTGTTGTTAGTGAGTATAGAGTTATAAAACAAGTTTTTTGTTCTTCTTCTTCTTCTTCTTCTCTAGCAAAATAAATGCTGGAGGGCTGACTTAACAGTTTGAATCTTTTGAAAACCAGCAATTAAACGGTAGTTACATAGACGTTATCAACGAACGTTTGAAAGCTTTTCAGAG
>KK500159.1:7333-24300 GCA_000688715.1 Glossina pallidipes | reverse complement strand
GTGTGTGTGTGTGTGTATGTGTGTGTGTGTGTGTATTTGTGTTAAGAAAATTAAATCATATGCCATCAGGACGGAGGTGCATAATTTTTAACGAAAAAGGTGTGTCACTATTACACAGATTATTGAACGACGGAAATACTTAACAAATCGTTTACATTTTACAAACGTATTATATATAAAATATATATATATATATATATATCTCTTAGGAAGTAATCATATAAAGTCTTCTGAAACTCGGCAAAACGAATTATTTCTTCTTCTCGACTTTTTCTCTGCCTTTGATATCCTGATGATTGCTTGAATGTCGGCGACGGCCTATATTTCATTGAAATTTTTTAGAAAAAAAAAAAAAAAAATTTCAATTTTTTATATTTTATGTTCAATTAAATATTAGCTGCAAGAGTACACAAAAAAGCAACGACAACAACAACAACAACAACAGGATATCTAACTTATGCCACAAACTACGCAATTATGGTTTAGTTAACTGCATCTCTTCTATGCTCATATACCTTGTTATCAATTTGGTGCGTGCCCATCTGCAGCATATAACCGGTTTTTCATTTTTACTTATATACACACACATATATATATATATAGATGTACATAATATATATACATGTATATATACATCTATATATATATATATATATATATATATGCCTATGTATATATACGTTGATAACGTGCTTTGACCAACCAACCAACCAACCATCGAGAGGAAATATTTATTAAAAAAAAAAAAAAGAAATAAAAGAACAACAAACGCATAGTGGAAACAAACACGCCTTTGCACACACACAAGCAACAACAAGCAATTCCTTGAATTGGTTCAATTCATTTTAATGCTACTTCTCTTACTGCATGCATATGGATGGTGGCGATAATAATAAAAACAACAACAACAACAACAACGTAGGGATACATATTCATAACAGAGACAAGCTCTGACTCTTTCCTTTCCATTCAATCGCACTTTACATTGCATGTTTCTATCTTTTATCTCTTTTCAATATGACGCACGCGTTTCATTGTGTGGGTGTCATTGTGTTTCTTTTTGTATACCTACATATAAATTGAATAGGAAAACGAATATATTCGCATGTGTTCTATATTGCGAATGTATTTGGTTTAGCGAACAAATGAACTCCTTGTCCTTTTTCTGTATTGAGTGTAACTACCACCGTAACTAGGGTGTAAAGAAAACTATGTCTCCTGATATATAATACCGTGGAATATGTTTAGGAAGACCATGGGAAGTATATAAGCTCTTGATACCTTATAAGATTCCACGTCGATTTGGCCCTTTTCCATGCATTATCTTCCTTGATCGGGTTACACTTTCCTCGTTCTAGGTGACAGTCCTTTCCCGCGTCTCATTTTAGCTGTGTATTTTGTCGTTGCATTTAACTACCAATTGATCTGTCTGTATGTCCATAGCCTGCTTATCCTTGCGCATGCGATGTATGCGCATACGCGTGCTTATCTATAGCCAGATGTATCTGCACGACGCACAGTGATCTACCTCTTTGCCGTCCACCTATTTGCACCCGTTTATCGATCTGTAGCCTGTCTCTCTGCACATTTGTCTGCCTCTGCGTTTGTCTATCTGCACCTTTGTCTATCTGTATGCACGTCTGCTTATACACCCATCTATATATACTCGCATCGATCTATACGCTCATTGATCTACAGAGGCACCTATCTGTACGCGCTGTGTATTAAGATGCTCGCGTATTTCTATGCTCGGGTATCTCTATGTCCGCGTACCTATACATAATCATATTTATACAGTCGCGTATGCCCGGCTATCTACACGCCCTCCTTTCTATGCGCTCATCTACTTGTACTATTTTCTATCTCTAAATATCTTTACATTTGCCGATTAGTATGCCATTCGAAATGTACATCTGTCTTCCTGTACATATGTCTTCCTGTACGTCTGTCTTCCTGTACCTGTGTCTATCTATAAGGCCATCCGTATCTGTGTCCATCCATAACGCATCCATCTATGCGTGTGTCTATCTAACTGCACATCTATCTTTCTGTACTTCTGTCTTCCCGTAAGTCTATCTTTCCGCACGTCTGTCTTGCTGTACGTTGTGTCTATCTAGGAGCCCATCTATCCGTGTCCGTGTCAATCCATAACGCATCCATCTATGCGCGTATCTATCTATACGCTCATGTGTATAGACGGGCATGCATGCATACGCTGATTTATCTCTAGTTGCGTCAATCCATATCGCCGCATATTTATATGCCCATTCACTTTTACGCCCTTCTATCTGTAATCTGCTTGATTCCACGCTTGATTCTACGCTTGATTGAGCTGTGTATGAAATCACGATCGCAAAAATTGAGGGACAAATTAAAAACATGACATCTATTCTCTGAGTTTAAAGCTACCTACCAAGTTTAACAGTCCATATTACCCACCATTGCTGTTGAAAAAAAATTACAAATTACAGTAGACATTAAGCCGTTACTTGTTGGAAATATTTGACTTTACATTTCCAAGTTAACCTAAATATGTTTGACCAGAGGAGAAATCTTGGAGGTATTTTAATAAATTACGATGCCCGTGAATACTTTATAACAGATTCGATCCAATTCATATATCAGATATACTTTTAAGCAGGCAGTTGCTCTGAACTTTGCCCCTATAAATGAAAGAAAAAATTGCAGTAAAAGTGAGTTAAAGAAAACTTAAACATTTTTCGTTTAATCGGGCGAAAGCTATCGCACGTAAAGCAAACGGCATATATTTCATTAGAGAGAACTATTTCTTGTTACAAAAAAATTCTTATATGTTACGAGCTTCGCTACGCATGTAAAGTAAACATTTGGCCTTAGACATCACAAGTCACAAGGCATTTTTTCTGTATGGTTTACGGGACTTAACAGCCCGATATCAAATCGTTTTCTTATGATTAATTTCTTCGCCTTACCAGAATCAGTAAAAGTAGAAGAAGAAGAACACATATTCTTTAATGATCAGAACGCCAGTATAGAAGGGATGATCACAACACCGACTAGCCCCTCTTAGCCGACTTAGAGTCCTTTTAATTGAAATTTAATCATCGCGGGTTAACGGAAAAGGAATTTCGCAAAGTTTTTCACCAACAATAGCATCCCCCAAAGAAGGTGATGGAAGAATGGATAATAAATTCTGATCACAACTAATTTAGTCAATACACACAGCAGTAGAAGGGAGAAATTGATCCAAACCAGCAGCAGAAAAAAAACGGTACAATCCGCTAGAATTACATTACATGACACAAAGCTTTATCCAAGAAAAATTCTTATGACTTGTGAGGTATATGTTTAGTTCGCACGCAATGCGGTCCCGAATTTGTAGCTTCGCAAATTGTTGCTCGTTCTATGCCCGACAATATAAAATGGATAATAAAACCTTCAATGATCTGCACAGGGTGGACAAAACTTTCATACGATGAGCCAAAGTTCTAGGGTGAGTAGAAAAAATGTATCGTATCGTAACGCAAAAGCATACGTTACAAGTTGAATAACAATCTCTTCAATAATCTGATCAGAGCAGGAAACTCTTTCATGCGATGGCCCAAAGCTCTAAGACTAGAAAAAACGTATCGTCTCGTAACGCAAACTCATACGATTTACATTGAATAACAAAACCTTCAATAATCTGAACAGGGCAGAAAAACCTTTCACGCGATCGCTCGAAGCTCAGGACCCACATGAATAGAAAAAACGTATCGTCTCGTAACGTAAAAGTATACGATTCAAATTGAATAATAAAAACTTCAATAATCTGAACAAGATGGAAAAAACGTCCACTCGATCGCCCAAAACTCTGGAAGTACATAAGTAGAAGATACGCATCGTATCGTAACGTAAAAGTATACGATACATGTTAAATAGCAAAACCTTCAATAATCTGAACAGGGCAGAAAAACTTTTCATGCGTTGGCTCACAGCTCAGGACCTACATGCGTAGAAAAAACGTATCGTCTCGTAACGGAAACTCATACGATTTAAATTCAATAACAAAACCTTCAATAATCTGNTCACAGCTCAGGACCTACATGCGTAGAAAAAACGTATCGTCTCGTAACGGAAACTCATACGATTTAAATTCAATAACAAAACCTTCAATAATCTGAACAGAGCAGAAAAACTTTTCATGCGATGGCTCACAGCTCAGGACCTACATGCGTAGAAAAAACGTATCGTCTCGTAACGTAAAATACGATTCAAATTGAATAACAAAACCTTCAATAATCTGCACAGGGTGGAAAATATTTGCATGCGACGGTCCAAAGTTCTGGAGTTAGATAAGTAGAAAACACGGATCGTAACGTCAACTCATTGAATATCAAATGAAATGTGTTAAGTTAAATGAAAACTTTCGCGATTTTCGTTACAAGAAATTAATCCAGAGTCAGCGGATTCCTGCCAATTCACATTAATTTCAATGTATTTAGTTATCGCAGTAACGTGTGCAAATCGATCGGCATATCTACGAGGAGGATCTCTATTTCAATGAAAAACAAACACACTGGACATACAATTTTTTGCTTTTGTTTTTTTACTTAAAATGAAGCAAACGCCATAAGAATGACAAATAAGCGATTTACATTTCACAAATTACTCGTGTGAATCTAATGCAACACGGGGGTCTTGAAAATGGCAAACAACTGCGAGCTATAGAAAAATGAATTGTAGTTTATTTGCCTGATATCAAAAACTTAGCCATTATTTCTCTCTGCTCTATATCAGTACTTTTAGCACTCAATCAAATTGAATCAACTGAACTTAAATGAATGCAAGGAGCGAGAATAATAATAATAAACAAAAGCGCAGTTAGAATCCGAAGAACGCAACGCAACGCAATGCGACGCATACACGCACACATGCATACACAATTGCGATCATAACGCAAACATTTATTGTTTTATTTGCTAATGAGGCTGAAGAAGAAAAAAAAAAACCAAAAAAAAAAACCAAAAAAAAAAAGCCACAAAAACACAAAAAGCCACTAAAAACAAACTTTTAAATTGAATGCAATAGAAAGCAAAAGTTTAACTAACTGACATTTAATACACACAACCTCAGGGGTAAGAATATCAAAAAGCACAAAAACAAGCAAAAGGTAAGATATGTATATATGTATGTAATAGCAAAGAACAAGAGAGAACTTATGCTCACTCACTTAAGAATCGTATTTGCCAAGCAGTAAATCATTATGTTTTACTAGTCTGTCAATCAGTCATGTCAGACAGTCAGGCAGTCGGGCAGTTTGTTTACCTTACCGAATGTTTACAGGATTGTGTTCATTTTTGTTTTTGTAACAAACAAAAAAAATGCAATAAATAAATTTTTTTTTTTGAAGCGAATAGCACTTAATAGCCCTAAGTATATCTCAATCTTTTCTCAATTTATTTTAATCAATATCTTTTCTCTCACTCTAACACGTGTTAGAAACTTAAAAGCATCCAGCTTTGTCAGCTTGTTAGTCTGTCCATCCGTCAGCTTAGCGGCTTGCCAATTTGTCTAACATTCGGTTTATTAGTGTATTGGTTTTGCGAAACTAGCGACTCTTCGATCTGCCACGTCATGTTCATCAGTTCGCCAATTTCTTAGCCCATCTAACGTGTAATGACAATTTGCGCGAAACGTAAAATTTCCTTTCAACACTGAATGATCTAAAAAGTAAAACTACACACATTTTTAGAAATGCATATTTAAATGTCATAATTTATTTGAATTTAATGATTCGTTGTATACCCAGCAACGAAGGATGAGAGATACATTCAGTTTGTCAAAGCGTTTGCAACGTTTGCCTAGAAGAAAGCGTCAGCGGCCCCACAAAGTATATACATTCTTGACCGGCATGAAGTTCTAAATCGATTTAGCCATATCCGTCTGTCCATCTGTGTGTCTGTCCATCCGTACACTATATTGTGTAAACTTTTCCTTAGTCGCAAAAATGAAGCTATCGACTCCAATGTTGGCAAAAATATTGCAAGTTCTTGCACACAGCTTGATATTGAAAATAAGCCAAATCGGAGCAGAAGCGCGCAGTAGAGCGTAAACTGAACGCAACTTCGTTTTCTTAATAAATATTTGTGGGTTTTTGCTGGTTGCTCAGAATTTATGGAAGCTAGAAGGCTGTTAGTTTCCACATTTACTTTACGAAGCACTTCACTCCTTTCGCGCAAAAATGGAAAACATCACCACCAAGCCGGCACAAAGGTACAAGTGATTAAATTTTCTTTTTTTTCAACTTTTTGAGGCTTTATGCTTATTTATCATAGGTCAAACAACATCAAATGCTGGAAACTATTTTGTACGCTCCTTAAATGAAAATATATTATCTGCCCAAAAATGGATTAAATTTAAAATGAATATGGTAGACGCTACGCCCTGGTGGATCAATTTTTTCTTAATAATACCAGCAATATCGGTATCAAATAAAAGAACTTGGAGAGTAGAAAGCGAAAAACATAGTGGTTAGCATGTGAGATTCGGCCCCCGCCGAATATAACTTTTTTACCTGGGTGTCATTTTTTGTGACAACAAGATTGTTTAAGCAAAAAAAAAAACCCAGACAGACGGACTGACAGGCTTAGATCAATTGAAGGTCTATCTTAAGCGATTCTACGTCATACATACAACTTAATATGCACTTTACCACAAGTGGTATAAGGTATAAAAACGCCGCTGTTACTAACCCAACAGGGCACGTGTCTCGAAATGTATGTCAACTGTTCACTACAATCATCATACCAATCTACCAATGTCATCGATACATAGCGCGAAAATCCGTTTTATTACTTTTTGTCCACAGCAATATCATGTACAGCTATTTCCAGTATACATGTCTCTCCGTCCATATAACTGAGATCATTAGCAAAAAATTTCTCAAAAACACCAAAAAAAAAAAAAATGTATGTAAAGAAAAAGAAATTTTTCTAAACTGAGCCATAAACGTATCACAAATTTTTGTAGAGCAAAAAGGTTAATTGAAACCGCTACACACTGAAGAAAACATGTTACATACATACGTGTTACAAGCAATTGAATAAAAGATTGGAAACAAGCAAGAAAATGATGAAATCAATCGTAACCGAATCTTTTATACCCATCACCGTTATCCTAAAAAAAGTAAAAAAAAGGCAAAACACAACATTTTCATACTCCATAACATTGGATGGGCGTGGCTGAGTTTTTTCTAATTTCAGAAGTGGAAAAGTGGAACTTTACATGGGGTATAAGTGTTATGAGGAAAAAAGCAAAAAACACGAAAAGCAAAGCTGTCCATGGTGTTTGATGTATGTGGGTGTGGCGCGTCAACAATGCCCTTTAACCGATTTGACTTATTTTAAATTCTTTTGCAAATCTATAGATGATACTTTAATTTTTACGAGCGAAAGAATGCTTGTCATAAATACTACACAGTGGCGCAGACACCTAGATAGACGGACAAAGAGACAGACATATGAAAGTGCATTGCAAACTTGAAGCTTTGGCCAAGCATTTACATAGAGCATACATAGAATTTTTGAAACTTGTTTTTGCGCTTTATACTGAAGGACAGACGGACATGCTGTTAAGGAATATAAGCTTCCTTCTGGGTGTTGCAAATATTTCGAAAAAATGATTATGCCTTTCATCTTACTGCGATGGGTATAAAAAAATTAGTCTGGATCTTCAAAATTGTATCGCTGTTCATTTCCCCAAAAAAAAAAAAAAAAAAAAAAAGAGGGGAAAAAATACTCGTCTTACGATTGTCTCTTTGGTTTACTTTCACATTAATTAGAATTTTGTTCCGTTATAATGAATATTTACACAAAATATTCAATTTGTGTGCATTTATCATTTTCATTAAAATGTTGTCTGTTGTCGTTTTATTTCTTTTTCTGTTTTCTGTTTTCTTTTTTAATTCCCGTTCTTTGCACTAACACATTTCTGGTATTTCGTAAAATTCATTAATAATTTTTCATAAACATGAATGCAATTCACAGTATGAACCTCTGGTCTGGATATTCCCCACCAAAAAAAAAAAAGAAATAGGCGAGAGAAAGAACGACGACAGCGAGTGAGGGAGAGAGAGAGAGAGTGAGAAAGCTACACTCATACTACATACACATAACTATAAATGCTATGAAGTTTCATAATTAAAAAAGCGACAGCACAAAATACCAACAACCATAAAATATATACAACAGCAATAATAACAACAACAATAACAATAACAAATACTAATAATAATAATATTGTTGTTGTTTTATAAGTTAAGGATGAGCAGAAAAAACAGAGGCACAATACAGCGAAAAACCAACATCAACATCAACACCAACACCAACGCATCCAACTACTAAATAGACTACATACTGAAATGAAAAATAATAAGCGCATTGTAATAAATAAAAAATAATTAAGAACAAAAACAACAACAGCAACAACAAGTATTTAGCACCACGGTTGAGAATAAATTAAAAATTATATTTGGTTTTTTTTTTCTTACACACATACGCAACAAGAAGAAAAGCACAACAATTACATATATTAATAGGCTAAGGTGACCAGAGGTTTTCTTTAAAGGAAACAAATAGTTTACTTTTCCTTCGCTTATCTTAGGGAAAAACTTTAAGATATTTTTGCTTGATTCAGACATTTGGGGAAGAATGATAAAGATCTTATTCCTTAGACAAGAGGAGAGGGTTGCAAAGTTATGACAATGTACTAATCCACTGCTTTCTCCGCCCTTCTTTCTGATCATCATTGGGTGTGCACGCATATAAAGGTAACCTATTGAGTTATCAGTGATATATAAAAAACAAAACATGAATCTAGTCCTGTCCACCTGCCTAGCCTCCCTCCAAGCAGAAGAGGAGACATTTTTTCCTAGAAGTAGTAGAAACCATAACTCGGACTTAAGAAAATCACGCGTATAAGGCGTACTCCCTGAGTGATCAGTCATATAAAAAGGAAAAAATAGGAACCTAGTCACTGCCTGCCCAGCCTCGCTCTAAACAGCAGAGCAGGTCTTAGAGGTAATAGAAAGAATAATTCGGACGTGAAAAGATCACGCGTATAAGGCATACTCCCTGGGTGATCGGTCATATGAAAAGGGAAAAAATAAGAATCTAGTTACTAGCTGCGTTACGCCTCTCTCCAAGCAGGAGATGACGTATTTTGCCCTAGAGGTAGTAGAAAGCATAATTCGGACTTAAAAAAGTCACGAATATAAGGCGTACTCCCCGAGTCATACGAAAAGAAAAAAAAATAGGAATCCAGTCATTACCTGGCTAGCCTCTCTCTTTTGCCCTATAGGTAGTAGAAAACATAATTCAGACTTAAAAAAGTCACGCGCTTCTCCCTAAGTGATCGGTGATTATAAAAAGAAAAAAATAGGAATCTAAATACCAACTACCTAGCGTGCGTTGCGGATCTCTTCATGCAGCAGAGAACACATTTTGTCCTACAGGCAGTAGAAAACATAATTGAGACTTAAAAAAGTCACGCCTGTAAAGCCCTCTACCTGAGTGATCAGTCATATAAAAAGGAAAAAAATAGAAATCTGGTCACTAGCTGCCTAGCGTGCCTTAGCCGTGCTGCCGAGAAGACATTTTGCCCTAAAGGTAGTAGAGAGCATAATTCGATCTTAAAAAAAGATATGTATATAGACCAAAGTTTGTCATTTGGGGGAGACTTATATTCAGTGCACGCGAATACGAAAGTTTCCTTAGGAGTTTTCTTGTACGTGCGCATTTTCTCTCGAAAGTTTTAGGCCTACAAGAAATTCATTACTGATGCTTTGACTGAAGTTGCTAGAAAAGCTATGGTATGAAAATCTTAAATCTATCAATTAAAGATCGTTTACCAAATAAAGGGAATTTTTCAAAATTTTCAGCTTTTATTCAAAAGAAGAGAGAGAAGTACAGTCTCCTCTGGCTACCTTTGTTTTTTTTTATGACCAATTAATTAGGGGGATGTTTCCTATATGTCTGAAAAGCTAATAGTCAGATCGAAGTAGGGAAAAACAAAGATCTTTCCAACCAAATACGTTGCTTTAACCCTGGAACTAACGACCTCTTGCATATAGCTATTTCTACTAAAAGCGATAATTTTGACCCCGACCTTTTTCTTTCGACTTGCTACAGTCGTAAAAGAGAAGATAGGAACCAGTTTCAAATTTAGAATGCACTTAAACATGTTCATCTATGCATCTGTCCGTCTGTCCAACTAATAGTAGTATCTGTGGTGAAAATGCAGACATCGCCTACAAATATGCAAAAGTGGATTTGGAAGTGATTTAAACTTTTCCAAGGACACGCCTACAACGCCCACTTGCCTATGCGACAAAAACTTTTATTATGAAAATATAAAAAATCATACGCGCCCTCTGCATATTCTAGCGCATGAAAATGTAGTTTAGTTTCATTTTTTTGTCTTTTTTGGGATAATGGTAGTGGGTGTGAAAGATTCGGTTACGACTGCATATAATTTTCTTCCTGGTACGGTTTAAACTCTCTTTTCCTCATCTTTTCTCTTCATTGCTATTTTAACGATGTGTTCTCGTTATCAATTTTGATTCCATATGTACTGCTTTATTTTTTTAAAAGAACATTTGGTCACCTTAACTCGACTCTATGGGTCTTCTTTATTCTCTTCCTGACTTTTTCCCTCTCTCCATCTCTATTTTGCAATATATATAGCGAGACCAGCCTTAAATGAAAAGCAAAGCAAAAAATTTTACTTAAATTTGTTTCTCCTATAAATGCATGTTTCAGACCTAACCAAGCTTGCTTGGCTTTTTCTACGCGATGTTTTTTTCTTAATAAAATTTATTATTATCACACAATAAATTACAGAAATTAAATGTTTGAAGAAACGACTAATAAAAAATGTTTTTCAAAATTGCAAACAGCTTTTCAAAGTCTGACTAAGCAGTCATTAGTCTGCAAACTACGATGGTCCATGAAAAGTTCTGCAAACATTTCGCTTACATATCCTTTTTTTGCAAGATCATATACCACCAATACGTAATATGACGTTTGACATTTCGTGTGAAATGTTCTGCGAATTGTGGTTAATCTTCCCTACTTTAGAATTTGGTTTCTGAGAAAATCGTTTAGTTTTTACGCCAAATCATTTTATTAAATGTCGAATTTTCGTAGTAATATATCAAAAATCCAATTGGCACTATGAAGGGTTCAAAGATAAATATTTTAGCGGTCTTCAATTGTTATAGCTTAGCATCCTGTCTAATCTTCAATTGTTATCGCTCACTACCTTCCCTAGTCAAAGACAGAATTTTAGGAGCTGCAACGTGAGTTGCTTGAACCCCAAGATCAAAGCTAAAAATGTAAAAGAGACTTGCTTTCCTTTCAGGTCGACTCTTTAACTTTCCCTCGGGAGATCATAATAAAAGGTGCATAAGATAAAATTTCAAGATTCACCTCACCGGTGTTATTAGACAATCGCCGAAAAGGCTCACATGTACTCACATGTACACCTTGATACGTTTCCACATCTTAACTCTTATTTTTGCGAACGCTTAACGAAAGATGAAAAAGTTTTGAACTTAAAATATTCAAATCGATCTTGAATATGTAGACAACTCAAAGGACTTGCATAGGAAAAAATAAAGTGAAGAAAAACCAGAACACAGGCAGATAAACTTACTTCACTTTCATCCTTCTGACGAGGGTCGCGTATCCAACTTATCCACAGGTGCGTGCTCACATATACGTTTAATAAAAGCCATAAGCGTAATGAAGTAATATTTTTACAACATACAATAAAGCAATAAAAGGCGTATTAAGAAAAAAAAGAACATGCAGTACTTGACCTAACATTAGATAAAATAGGTAAACGCATGTGTTACTCCTACTTTATATCCTTACATAATTTCTGATACAAGGGTGTCTTATGTTTTTGAGGATGTATGCAACATACAGAAGGACAGGACATATACCACCTGACCACCTTTTATTATACCGATCGATTCAAATACTTTATCCAAGGCTTCAAACCATGGTTTTACTTGCCTCTATCCCGTTATCTATCCGCTTTTGTTCATCTTCTTCCACACGTTGTCCTTTAAATTAAAGTTCTATCCATCTGTACTTTGTTTGAAATCGATTAGCGAAGCTTCATATGTATGTAAAAAAAAAAAAAATATTTTTTTTTTTGGCTGGAAGAACGAATACTTTGGAGAATGGTTCACTTTCTGCATCGATCTAAGATTGTCTGTCCGTCCATCTGTTTCGTTTTCTTGTCTTCAATCCACATGTCGTAATTTTTAAGATATTTTGATCAAATTTTTTGCACTAATATGTTTTGGTCCAAGGACAAATGCTATTGAAAACGGTTCGCAAACCGCAAAGACTTTTTATATGACCCTTTAATACAATTTTTAGAATGTACTTTTTTTTTTTTTAATAGAAACAATCACCCAGGAGACCTGCCATACTCGTGGGACTGCCAGGAAGAAGAAAGAGAAAGAAATGGCGAGGTGGTGAACGCGCTCTTAGTGGTTCCCAATCGATAAGAATCTACGCCTACATCGACTAAGGATTCCCCACAGCTACGAACCGCACTGACGCAGCAGTCGCGGTTCTTAGCCACTTGACTATTCAGGCGGATGCGATATTGCAAAATTTGGATCACGTCATGTGACATTTCCAGCCTCTACCGATATGCGGGCTTCATGACAGGTATGTCTGGGTGTATTTGATGGTGAAGATTGTATCATAATAGTAAATTGACAAAGAAATCTACCTAACGGAATTTGGACCACGTAAGTCTATTTTTTGGATACTACTGCATATAGGGATACTCATGAAACGCAAACCCTTCTATGTCAAAGAAGCCAAATTGTTAATGTTTTTGTGATGAAAATTTGCTCATGATGATAATTAAATAAAATAATTAAGTGTACCTACCCCATGGGTCTATTTCTTGACCCCACTCCATATAAAGCATCTCATGTGTATCAAGTCCTTCGAAAAGGGCGATGAAAATTAATTACAAAATCAGCAAAACAAAAAAAAAAATGAACGGTAGGGAATTTGGACTCAATAGGTCTATTTCTTAGACCACAAGAAGATATAGGTGTCGTCTTGAAAAGATTAGTTCATAGTCTGCCAAAAAAGTGAACAATAATGAGTTCGGATTACATAGGCCTATTTTTATTTGAATTCTAGCATAGGCCTTCTGGGCGCTATCCTAACCTTCCAATATGCGGTCTTTCATGCAAACAATGGGTAATTTTTGCTATATTGTTAGCAAAAGGAGTCAATAACTGCTCTAGGCGAAGTGACTTAGGGTATCTAAAGGTCGGCCATGCCGGATGACTACGCTAAATGAAACTTTTTCTTGGTTGCATTTTCCTTGATTCTGAATTTGTTATATACAAAATATGAACGATTTATTCCGAAGTTAATTTTTAATATTTTGTTTTTTTTTTTTGTTTTTTTTATTTTTTTTTTTTTAAACAAAAATCCCGAAACCTAAAGCTAAGCAATTATTTGTAATTATGATTAAAACAAAAAAAAAAAAAAAAAAAAACAAAAATTAGAAAAAAGTAGAGCGAAAAAGTGGTAAACGCAGCACGAGTGAAAACTTAATTTAGCGCAAATAATATGTTTAGCAAACTCGATGGGTGATCGCGCGCTGACGCATGAATTAGAACAAAAAAAAAAAAATGTGAAAAAGCGAAAATGCAAATTAAAATATAAAATAAAATAAAATAACCGTAAGAATGTGAAAACTACTGCACAATCAATCATCATTTTTTTTTTACATTGGACTCCGGAAGGAAGCTCACAAGGTGGTAGACGTGTAAGAACCGTTAATGAGTACTCGTACTGTGATATTAAGGCACGAGTGACAGTTGACACCGCATTGACAGCAGTAAGCCATTTTGAATACAATTTTTTTCTTTTGTTTTTTTTTTTTTTTCCTATAAAATTTTATTTATAATTTCATTGTTGCTATGTAATTGAAAAAAGAAAGAAAAAAAAAAAAAAAAGAAGAAAAAAAGGTTAAACTAATACCAACAAAACAAATTTGAAATCGGAATTCAACCGCTTTTTCACATATATATATATATATATATATATATATTTTTTTTTTTTATTATTAAAATCACTTCAGCGTATTGCCCCGCAATACTACGTAATCGCCAAATAGTTTACATAGTGAAAAGAAAATGATGACAAGAGTTGTGGTTGGTTAAGTGGATGGATGTATGAGAGTTTGTGTGTGTTTGTGTGTGTGTGTGTGTGTGTGTGTGTGTGTGTTTGTGCCTGTACAGAAGAGAACATGTGCTTCGGTTACGGCGCGTGCTGCGGTGCCACAATAGGTGGCCTATATAGCACCGAAAGTACGCACTCCAATAATCATGTACAACCAGCCGCAATTCTATTGATATCCAACCGTGTTGCGCTTCTGGTGAAAACCAAAAATAAACTTATGCAACCAACTAAAAAAAAATTTTTGCATTCTTTTTTTTTTTTTCTCAATTTTTATTTATTTATTTATTTATTTTTTTTTTTTGTTTTTTTTTTGCTCTGACATGACTTTACGCAGCTCAAGAATTTATGAAATCAAAAATTTTTAAAATTCTGCACAATTCGCTTATAGCATTAGATTTGTAATATTATTGTGATTTTTTTTCCGAAGAAAAAAAAAAAAAAAAGAGACCGAGAGAGAGCTAGAGTGAGTGAGAGAAAAAGGATGTCAAATGCATTGGTTTTATGTCATTACATAATTAAGGTCAAAAATGATGTAAGGACTCGTACTTTTTTTTTTTTTTTTGTTTTTAATCAACGCATGCCATTGCCTAACAGAAGATGGGCAAAAAAAAAAAAAACGCCCCCTGGAGATTAATAATGTTCATGCACTTATATCACGAATCAAACTCAGTTATCAAGCCAATGAATTGAATTAATTTGAATTAAATATAAGAGAGAATTTACACTCAGTTGAGATCTAACTTTTCATGCGTTATGTCCAAGATAATGCAAAACTCTATGCACTCAACACATATATTAACCACACATATCGGTTTGGATATATATAATTTGCATATTTATTGTCCATATATGTTTTGTAAATAAATTTACAAAGCATGGATTTAAAAGGTGCCGGATCATGTGCTGGCCTGAGATTTGAACTCGCAACCGCGGATGCAGTTTTTCCTTTTACATCCTACACCAGTTGTGGTACAAGGGTACATAAAGTTTGTGCGGACATGCGCAACACCCAGAAAGACTTGAGATAGACACACTTTTTAAGTCCTGCTAAGCTTGTCTGTCCGTCTGTCCGCCTGTCCGCCTTGTGTTCAATCTACAGGCCGCAATTTTTGAGATATTTTTTTGGTAAAATTTGCTACAGTGAGGTGTTTTGAGCCCAAGAACGAACCCTATTGATATAACTTTTTTATGCCTTACGCCATCTGCGGATATTAGGTTTGTGCAATCTAAACTTGTCCTTTCTTGTATTCAACCAACAGGTCGATATTTTGAAGATATTTTGATGACAATCGGTACACTAGTGTAAATTGAACATAGTTCGGATCGGACTGCTTTTTCCACTTGCGTTACTTCTGTTACAAGGGTGCATAAAGATTGTACTGACATATCCAACACCTAGATGAACTTGAAATAGCCCTACCTTTCACCATACCGATCGATTCTGGATCTCTTTCAGAAGCTTAGTTAAATATTTTAGATGTATTTGTGAGGTCTCGATTAAGTTTGTCACCCATCATTCAGCATTTATCCTATAGATCGCTCGGAAGAACCAGAAGAAGAGTGACTAAGGTTGCTGTGATCTACAAATAAATAAACAGGGATTCCATCTCAAGCACAGCGGATAGTCAATGAACACCGAAGAGACCAGGAAGAGTGAGGAAAAAAAAAGAAACCTGACGGTTCCTGCTTGAAGTAGGCCCGTCCTACGCCAAATGCAATCAGCTTCGAGGTTAGAGCATCACATTATCTACAACCTATAAAATGCCGTAGATATATCCAGCGTAACGTTCGAAGAGGAAAATACCTCGGTTCCACAGAGGACATATCATATATATCTTCTATATCGTGTAGTTAAGTCTTATAGGAGCTAAAGTATTTTTAATTCCAAAGGCACCGAAAGTTCTTCTTAGACCAAAAAAAAAGGTCGATGCACCAAATTTCTTCAAAAAAGGGTAAAAAATTACGATTTGTAAGCTGAATACAAAAATAAGTGAACCGATATCAGACAGGCGGCCGAACTAAGTTCAAATCAATTCTGAAAATGATTTTGTATGGATCGTTATAAAAAAACGTGGGTCTACTTGACATCCTTCTAGGTGTTATATACATCTGCACAAACTTAATAAGATACTCTTCTACCACAAGTGACAAGTAGGATATAAAAAATTTAATATATATATCGGTATATATTATGATATATGATACACGTTGTACTGGCAATGAATGCAAATATGTGAACGGAATAGAACTTCGCTGTATGTTGCACTTACAACAATAATTCTATAACCATAACAAAAGCCTGAGAAGGCCACCTGAGAGAAAAACACATTAGAAAAATTGTAATAAAAAAAGTGAACTAAAAAAAGAAGAACAAGAAATAAAAAAATTATATTCAGTCGTGACCGAATCTTTTAAACCCATCAGCGTTTTACGAAAAATGGCTAAAAAATGCAAAAGAACTGAAGTTTCATTCTCTATACTATGGAATGGGCGCAACTGGATTTTTAAATTTTCGAAATAAAAAATTTTGTCGCATAAGCAAGTGGGAGTGTTGCAGGCGTGTCCTATGAGAAGTTTATGGCACTTTCAAATTCCAAGTTTCTGCGAACGGGAGAATATTTACCAAAGATACTAGACAGTTGCGTAAATGGACAGATGGACATTCTTAGGTGCGTTGCAAATTTGAAAGTAGACATGTTTATATCGATTCAGAATTTG
>KK500158.1:186642-241985 GCA_000688715.1 Glossina pallidipes | reverse complement strand
AAAACGTAAGGGGTACCATCGTCGTAAATCGATAAAAATTAAATTTTCTTTTTTGGCGAACATGTAAGGGGTAACATTGTCAAAAATCGAAAAGAAACAAAAGAAATTTTCATTTTTTGGCGAAAACTTAAGGGGAACCATCGTCGTAAATCGAAAATAATCAGATTTTCTTTTTTGGCGAAAACGAAAAGGGTAACATCGTCCTAAATCGAAAAAACTGAAATCTTCGATTGTTCGCAAAAACGTAAGGGGTACCATTGTCGTAAATCGAAAAAAATTAAATTTTCGTTTTTTGGCAAAACGTAAAGGGTAACATCGTCCAAAATCGAAAAAAAAAAATAAAATTTTCATTTTTTGGCGAAAACGTGAGGGGTACTATCGTCAAAAGTAGAATAAAAGAAATTTTCGTTTTTTGGCTCAAACGTAAAGGGTACCATCGTCCTAAATCGAAGAAAATGAAATTTTGGTTTTTTGGCGAAAACGTAAGGGGTACCATCGTCGTAAATCGCAAAAAATCAGATTTTCTTTTTTGGCAAAAACGGAAAGGGTAACATCGTCCTAAATCGAAAAAACTGAAATATTCGATTTTTGGCGAAAACGTAAAGGGTAACATCGTCAAAAATGGAAAAAAAAACAAATGAGAATTTTGGTTTTTTGGCGAAAACGTAAAGGGTACCATCTTCGTAAATCGAAAGAAAATGAATTTTTCATCTTTTGACAAAAAAGTTTTTATTTTTTCGAAAATTGCATAGGTATCATAGGTAGATATAAATTTGCATGAAGAAAGAAAACGACTGCTCCTAGTAAAAAGCATGCGGGTGATAAAATCCGGTGCTTTTGCTTTTCTCAAATTATTGAGACAAAAATTGTACAGGTCGATTATTGCTTACGGAGATAGTAGTTCATTCACGTTTGATTGCCTCTTAGCACGTGAATATTAATGAAGAAAGGAAGACAAGAGTTAATAAGATAAAATAAGACAAAGGACGTTCTCCTTAGATTGTATGCGTTTCCTCTATTTTACGAAGATTAACGAAGGTAAGTATTCCACGAATGCATAGACAACACGGAGAAATGCGTTCATAATACGTTGGAAAAACGTAGACAGTGCATAGGGACATTTGTCTACCTTGTTAACTAGATTGGATACACGACGATCCAAGCACGTTTGAACGTATCAAACGTGATTGAACATGATTACATGATGATGGAGATTGAATTATGTGAAAGTCTCTGTGCAATCTCTACGCACATCGACCCGCGAAATTATAATCGTCACTCTCCCTTTTCTGATTATTCCAGAAGAAAAGATATATATTCGTATCATACGTGTAAACGACATGCATGTTTTTATAGTTACGAAGATATTGAGATTACGTTTTCTTGCACCAAACTAGTTTTTGTGTGAAGCAAGATTGTGTTCATCATGTTACAGTTACGTTAAATTTTTAATTAATGATTCTCTGAAGTTTTTCAAATAGTAAACACACATATTATATGTGTATATTAGTTAAGAAGATGGGGTTGATTGAACAAGATTACGTTCGGTCGCCACGACTCATGATAACGGAAATATAGAAAAAGTTCTCTTCATATATATATATGTATATATATATAAATAATTTTCCGGTATTTGCATGTAAGTGTATATAAGAATTGCGTACTGAGACTGGACGTTCCGGTAATGGGCTATCCGAACGGCCTATACGAATCTAAAACTAATGTGTCATTGATTGATGTTCACACTCTGTAAATAAGAAAACAAAAAAAAAGTTGCTGCAGATTGCCCGCTAAGTTTGCAATGAGTTTTCTGAAATAAGAAAACATTTTCTTTGCTTGCATTTGAATTTTGAAAAATTAAAGTCATTTGTAAAGATTAAAAGAAAATGAAATTTTTTCTTTCAAGATATTTACTGGATGACAACATTGACAGTTACTTTAAGTCCAACATTTATATGACACACGTGCATGTGTGTGTAAATATGAACGGGAATGTTTAGCATTTGAAAACGTCCTCCTAACGAGGCTATTGAATTTGTAAAATAATCAAAATGATCAACCGGTTAAGAGCGAACGAACGACAAATTCAGTACGCGAACAGAAAAATTTACTTGTGTGTATGAATATATATATATACCTATATATATATATATATATATATATACATATTTATATAGGCGGGTACGTTATTGCTTGTGTGTGTGAATGCATTGCAAGTTTATATAAAATACTTGAAAGTTTTCATGTATAAAAATCAGTTTTCTCATAAAAATAAGAAAAGAAAAAACAACAACAACAACGACAAATAAATCGGCAAACTGGGGAGAAGGGCAAACTCATCAAACGATTATCAAAACTGCAAGGAAGAAGAGTTTTTCATTTAATTTTGTTGTTTTTTTTTTTTGTTCTTCTGAAGGTCCCATTACAGAACTAGTGAGCGTCCGCTCATTCATTCGCCCTACTATTAAGCAGCCCTTATTTGCCCATCGAACTGATCAACATGTCCAGTTAAGTTAGTTTGTTTTCATTGAAACCGTTGCATGCAAGGAAAATAATGCGTAAGATAGCAGTAATAGAAAAATAGAAAAAAAATAGAAGGCTTTTGTTATGGTGTTAGCCTCTGACCTATGTTTACATTTGTTTACGATTGTTGTTCATAGTTGAGAGATTTCTGGAAAAAGATGAAAATTCCTGTGAAGGACTAAGAATGCAGTTTTTTTTTTTTTTTTACAAGTAGCCGATTAAGGGTTATTTTTGTTTGTTTTTACTGGAAAAGCAGAAAAAAAAAAACAAATAAAGAAAAGCAATAACAAGGTAGAAAAGGCCTTTGTCTACCAAAAGTGTTTAATAACGAAAGAAACCGAACAAACCGTTGGTGACATGCATAATTTTATGTAAATTTTGTAAAAAATTCATTAAATGCACATACATACATACACACTACAAAGGTAAGCAAAACATATTATTAGAAAATTATCATACGATCGTAATGAAAAATTTCCCATTACTATTGTTGTTGGGCGCTCTCTTGATTTTATGCTTTTTTTGTGTTAAAGTGTTGTTTTGATTACAGCGATAATATTATTATTATCATATATCTCGTCATCAAACAGATCATATTGAAATAAAACAGATGCGCGTGTCAAAAGAAGTAATAAAATAATTTCTTCTTCTTCAAGTCGCCTCGTTCAGCTGTGCTTAGTTTCTGCTAGATGTCATTATCTGATGTCAATTCTCAGCTTTTTCTCGACAATTAAATACTTTTTTAACATTCAGGAAATAAAATCTTATCGAGTTCTTACCATTTTACCATTGGCGGCGGAATGAGACTAAACGTTGCCAGTCCTCCTGCAATATTCGGCTCTAAAACAACAAGTTTTCTATACTATCTAGCTATGTAGCTATGTAGCGCCTGGAGTGAAACAAACGTCACTTTTATTAAAAACGTTTAGCACGTTGACCGCCTTAATGCCTCGATGTTTAATTTACTACTTACCTACTACTTAGGATTTTCGTATGTGTATGAGATGATATTAATATGTAGTGAAACTATAAAATTGTTTTAAAAGTAAAAAGTATTGACACAATATCGTTACACAACAATTTGCCAAAGCTAGAGAATGCTTTTACAATATTTTGCTATACTCGATCAATTTAATCAATCAATCTATTGTTTTTAAATCTATGTTCTATCTATTGTTTTTAAACCTATGTTCTTTTGATAGGCTTCCAAAACTTAGCCTTGTAAACCAGGAGTCTATGGATTATAGGAGCAATTTAGGGTAGCTGGGAAACGAGTACCGAGTGTTTTCTTATGTTCTGTGTTACTACATTAACTTGTAATTATTTCTCTTTACGAGAAAGAAAGGATTGTTCGTTACAATTGTTAATTGATTAACCGTTAGCCAGAAACAAAATAAAACACCAGCGTATTAGCAGTGTGGTGAGCCGGAAACACATAACGTAAGTAATTTATATATAAATATTTTATTATATGGTAATGTCAGTTGGTCAGCTGGAGCCATTTCTACATTGACTTCGGCCTTGCATCACCAAAATTTTTTAAAGTCTAGTCAACGATTTTTGTAGCCGCTTGACTGTACTTCGTACTGTACTGTAGTGATTCAAGGCCTTGCCATTGCGCGAGTTAACCTGGTCGCGTCCAGGCTGCACGGTACAGACTATCCGTAGAAGCGAGAGTGTTGCTGGCGCATTTAAGCTTTAGTTGACTTGTTCCTCTGTCCAAATCCTCTAAAATTTACAGCTTCTCAGCATATTTAAATCGACGCACTAGGTTACTTTCAGCGAACGACGACTATACTGTGGCTTTTCTCTTGCCTCTGCACATTTGCTTTTGTAAAAGGTAAGGCTTGCAAAGGAGTGGGAGCGGTCGACGGTGAATCAAGAGTCTTACGCCCAAGCCTCATCGCCGGAGCAAGTCTTAGCAAGTGCGGCCAGCGATGAACAAGACGGTAATGTGCGTAAGTTTCATGGTTGGAGCACAATTTCAAGCGGCATCTGACGATAAGCAAAATAGCCAAAGCTAAAAAGCAAAGGGGGACGATCAAGCAAGGGAGTTCGATTTTTTAAACAATTAGTCTATAGGAACAATACACAATACAATAAAATATTTAAAAAGAGGAACAAACAAATAAATAAATCTATGTATTCCGATAGAAATGTAAAAGAAAGGATCAAGTCGACCAATATCTCTCTCTCAAGAGCTGAAAAATGTAGACATGTTAGGCACATAACTATGGAGACATTCAAAGCGAAACCGTCGGCGTTAGACAATTTGCTATACCCGATTGAATATTCGGCCAGAAAGTTTTTCGACGTTATTTAGCCGCACCTGCGTCGCAGTACATCACTGGCGACTCTATACGCGAGAAATATTGCAGTGCTTCGTAGCTGGCATCGATAGGGATTTTCACCAAAACTCTTTTTAGGTGCAAATCATCAACAGTTGCTAAATCGCGGATAACCAAGAATCGCGGATAAACATAAGTTCAGAGTTTCCACCGTAATACAGAAGACAAGAAGCTACTGTCGCAAACACTATATTACATTAACCTGCCACGTTATGGTGTTAGTTGTAGCATTAGAAATAAGTAATTAAATCGATTCATTGCACCAATAAAAGGCTTAACAACAGCATCAGTAAGCCTAATCCGATTTGGTCATCAATATTAATAATAATAATGATGATTAAATCGAACACAATCACACACAGCAGCAAAATCATCATCAATTTTTGTTTTCATATTAAGTAAATGAGTTTTACCTGAATTCACTTTTTCACATCGTACTTCATCAGTGGTCAGGGTCTATTAAGTTGATGCGCATGTCTGCAACATCCATAAAAAGACTTAAGATAGCACTATCTTTTATAATACAAGTCAATTCAGGATAATCTTCGGAATCGGTTTAAGTAAGCGGAGAGTCTGTATTGTTATGTATATATAACACTCAAAATTTTCGGCATATTGCGATGGAATTTGGAAAACCGGCACGTTTTTAATCCAAACGCCAAGCGCTAATGTAAATGAATTGGATTCAACTTTTGTTCGAACGATCATTTCTCGTCTAGCGTAGTGAGGTAGTATAAGCAAGGACGTTTCTCGGCAAAACTCTATAAACGGTACGAAGGTTTTCGGCAAACTTATTGCGTTTACTTTTAAAATTAATTTTGAAATTAAACGAAGGGGAAATGTAGACAATTGGCAACAATATGTATTTCGCCGTTGAATTTGGATTACGTAGTGTATAGTTTTGTGAATCACTTCCCTTAAACGTTTCTCGGTTGAATTTGGATTGCACAATGTGCACTTTTGGGAGTTACCTACCTTTAACGTTTCTCATGGCAAGTAAGCCTTTTATGCTGATGTTTGCTTTTTGACGGAAATCTCTGAAAGATAAAAAAATTAACTAATCTCGCTGAATTTGGCTCAAACAAAAGTGCCAGAGTAGCGGCTCATCTTCAATTAAAAAGGTGTCCATCAAAAGTAAGCCTTTGACTTGGCAGCAACATATAAATTGTTGATATTTTATAAGCTAAGTACGTGTAGAACTATATTAAGCGAATTGGTGCAGGATGTATTTAACATTCAGCCCCTCCAGGATATAAGATCTCGCTTCATTACATATCCGTATGAATTCGATAAAAAGATTTTAAATGGAAATAAATAAGCGCAAGCTGACATGTATGTGCTTTCTAAACAGATCCACTTTTTTCACTCCAATTGGTCTTTAAAAGTATTTCTATCACAATGAGTTATAAGCTTTAGCTTTCTGCCTTTTGAGGGGGTGGCTGTAAGTGAGCCGAGCTCACTTTCATAATTAATTGGAATACTTTTAGCAAAGAGTTTTCAGTTTAGTTTCATTTTATTTTTAACAAACGGACTGATGGACAGACAGGACAATCTCAAAATCACGATATTAGGAAAAATCAAAGAAAAACCCCTTTCCATACCCGATAAGAAAGGAGAGGAACGATGAAACACGCAGTCTACGAATTGCTGACTTTTGAAAGTCAAGCGCAAGACAGTTTTCACTTTCATATTTCGACTATTCACTACTCACTTATGAACATTGTTGAAGTCACATCACTACACTACACACTACATATATTTATATATATATATGTACATATATATTATTGATGTATTAAATGAAGTTTATGAATTAATTAAATTTATATAAACATCATGTTTTGTGACAACAAATAATTTTTATTATTATGATTATCATTAGTTTTCTTACAAAATAAAACTTTTTCTTAAAAAAATTTTTTGTTGTTGTTTATCTCAATTTGTCAACTTTTGCATCTTGCAACATTTGTCTAATTTTGCATCTTATATTTATGGTTTCTTTATAGAATATTCTCATCCCCCTCCCTAACCATCTGTCTTATTGTTATCAGATTTTTATTGGGGTACAGTAAGTAAGTCCTGTTAAATAAGAAACACTATTATAGCAAAATGAAATAAAAAAAATCGACGCATTAGAATTAACACAAAGAATAGAACGGTGAAAACAATTCTTTCCGGACTCTGGACTCATCCTTCATCCTTTTCATTTCATATATTTTTAACCTTAACCTTAAATTTTATATAGAACCGTTATATTGTGTAACTGTTATTTGATATAAACCTTATTTCGTGGAAGCATGTGGAGTCTAAAGCAAAGCATTATAAACAACAAAAACAACAACAACACAACAAGTTAAAATGATTTTTTTTCTTCCTCCCCAACAATCTGTTGAATACATTTAACAGTTTAACCTACAACATAACGTAACACTGCCGTAAATAGAAAGCCAAAAAGGTACAAAGTTAGATGATGATAGTAATTTAATATTTTAGAGCTACTTTACCAAAGACAACATCGCGCCATACCAAGCAACAATGAAAATGAATAACAAAACCTCTGCTCAATTAACTAACACTTGATTGAATTTGTGACGATTACTTTCGAAAAAAAAAAAGAAAAAAACAAAACGAAACGCATTAAAATATAATAAAAGCCAGTGTTTGATAAAAATTTCTTTATTGTCAATCAAATGCCGGGAATTGGCAAAGTTTTCTCCGAAACAGTTCTTCATCTCTTTTTTTCCTACGTTCTACGCAATACGAGTTAATTGCAGAAAGATTAAAAGGATTGAATGAAAACTCTATTGATCTCCTTCTCTCCAAATGATTCCCATAACTGCAGACTACAGGAAGACTAAGTAAGTCTTCACAGCACCAAAAGCTTCTCATCATCATCGTATTCTTTATTAATAAACGTTGCACTCTAAAATACTTTCTCATCTCTTTCTTTCAATTTATTCCCAATTTTAGATCTTTTTTTCAGAAGGTGCTTTCCTTCCTAAAGGTGACCATGAAACTTGGATTTCGTTAGCCGGATCCATGCTTTTGCTATTTAAACTGTTTTGCAAAACATATGAAAGTGTAACAGAACTAAGCCAGAGAGGTAAAAGAGGTTTGCTGCAGCATATTCGATTTTCGTAGCGCTATTGAACCACTTAAAGTCTGAGCTTAAATTTATACTCATCTGTAAACCGTGACAGATCAACTAAACATAGAGTTTTGAAATATTTTCAAATTCATAAAAATCAGTCTTTTAGCTTCCCAGGTCTTTTGTGCAAAGAGGAGCTTATCGTTTATAGGGAAATCAAAATCAATTCAAAATCAATCCAAACATTTTTTTTTTCGTTTTGGGCAAACTAAAAGCAGAAACGCAACTTAACACGACTTGTTGTTGCATTTGTTGTTGTTCAAAAGCAGTCATTGCTTTCGTTTATATTTGAGGAGAATTTGCGGAAACTTGCAAGTCTTTAGCAAGTCTGACTCCTGGTACTTTCTGAACTCATGCGGGTAAAATTGCTGCAGAAACTGTTTATGTTAACGACGATTAAAGTTTATAATGTAATTAATGACTAATGAGTATGAGAAACGATGATAAACATGTGGATTTGCGTTTCTCTGATAAAATAAAGTATAAAATGAAATCATCTCCACGGGCTAAAGAAGACTGACGACTAATCGATGCTGGGTCGAGTCTGAATAGTCCAGCGACATTAAAGCGAATCATTAAGCGGTGTTAAATGCGCTCATAAAACAAGTTAATCTATAAAATAAAATGCGATTTTTTATATTAGCTTTGATAGGATCGCAGCGCGTATACGTTGTTGGCCATCATGCACCATTTGATGGGAAATCACTGTACACACACATATATATATACATATATATGTATATATATATATATATATGCATATATATATATATATTGTGTGTGCGTGTATGCGCATGTAAATATATATATATATATATATATATATATATATATGTATTTACGTGTAGCTCCCGTTCGTTGCTTTTCCTTTTCTATCAACAGTCATTCAAGCAGAAGTGTTTGAATATTTAGAAGAGTCATGCATACACTTGTTGATTTTTATTAAATGTGGTAATAAAATAACAGTTAAGTTGTAAACTTTATACTCCATTTACAACGCACACATACATTAACCTGATATACGCTGGTAACGCCACCACCAACAAGAACAACAGCACCAGCAACAGCATAGAAAAATGCCGCACATAGAAAACTGAAACATAGTACCGGAAAAATACACAAATAAAACACATACAATGTATAAAAATAGTAATAATGTATATATATATATATATATATAGACATATATATATATGCACAAATATAAAAAAGAAGAGAAAAAAGTGAAAAAAAGCAACAACAGTAATAAAAACAAAAAAAAAGTCATGAATGAAATCAAGAATGAATGAATATTTTATTTTATAGCTTGTCTGCCTGGGTGGTTAACATACAACGTTTACTATGTTACTTATGTGCTCTACTGGTGTAAGAGATGCTTTGTATAGTCGTTGTTGTTGTTGTTGCTGTTATTAGTGTAGTTAGTCGAGTAAAGTTTCTTCTTTTTTTGTGAAAAAAAAATCTCTAGTAAAGCAACGCATTTACCAACACTTTTACGCAAACACAGCCACACATAAATACACGAACGCATACTGACATAAATATAAATAGTGTTACATAGATTCAGAGACCCACATTAAAATACTAAGTAGCAGTTACTTTATATATATATATATATATATATATATACATTTATATATGTATATATATATCCTTCATTCCTTAGACTCTATAATCTGTTCTACAGTTCTCCAGTCTACGAGTTCATTGCAGAGAGTGCATAAACATATATCTACATATATATAGATCTACATATCCATATATCTGTATATATGTGTAGACGTTTTTTTGCCATTTTTCCTTGTTGTTGTTGTGTGATTTTTTTATTATTTTCTGCTATTTTTTTTTTATATTTAACTACTTGTTGCCACAACTCACACACATACACACACACACACACACACGCACATACATACATACGTACACATACGCACACATTCGTACCTACTTACATACTAAACAAATGAAACGAAAGTAAAATAAAAATCTATATTGAGTCTCCATATCTTTTTCTCTTTAGAAACTTTTTATAAACTATGTTTATACAAAATATATACAAAAATATGTACTATACTCCATATATCGGATTATGGTCTGTTATCATTTGTTGAACAAAGAAAGTAAGAAAAAAAATACAAAACAAAAACGAAACCAAAGAAAGAAAAAACGAAAAATCTTTAATATATAGAAAGAAAAAACAAAAAAACAAAAAAACAACCCATTACTAATACATGTACGTATAAATATATACATAGAAATGTATGTGTATAAGAATGTGCGTGAGTGTCCTTGACAAAGTTTGATAATCGATAAATGATTAGTAAGAGACATAAAAACTTTAAAATCACATTATACCCCAATTGTACGAGTTTTTCTTTGTGGCATATTATCGACTTTAAAACAATCGAAAGAGTATATGTAAAATATTTCCAGGTCCAATGACATTCATAAAATATGATGCAAAAAAATCTGTTTCATTTACATTTCATAGAAAGTCGTTATAAAACGTTTTATTTACATTTGCTTAGCGAGCTTCTATCGCAAGACCAACGCACTAACAAACGAAAATACTTTCCTTCTTTCTTTCTTTCTCTCAATGTCTCTCTGTCTCCCTCTCTCGGTGCATTTTCCGATTATTTCCCAAGCAAAGGAAGTTTACAGAAGCAAAGTTAAGGTCGCCAAAATCATTCGCGTGTCAATATCTGGTTTCGTGGAATGCGATTTTAGGCTTTACCCCAAACGAAAGGAGAGGATCATGCATTTCGCTTGGAAAGAAACGCCGTTATGGTACTGATGAACCGGGTTTAGCAAGTGTAAGCTATTGTGTCTTATTTTCTTCAGTTGAACGAGTTATTGTTGACTCCTTTCTAAGACTGGTGGAGGCAAATCTTTGAAAGCCTCTAAAATCTAGTTTTATTCGTTTATTGTGTTAACCGAGCCGGAAGAGTGCGAAACCCGAGCCCAACTAATATTAAAAACGATGCATTACAGAGTAGTTGGTGTACAACATTTACGCGTTTATTGAAACGATAACAATACGTGCGTTATAAACAAATAAAACTGCTTATGCCTCTTTATACTCCCTGATAGAGCTCGTTACGGTAAATACGGCAGATAAAGATACTTAAAAAGATTACTCATTTCATTGTTTTGGCCAAGGGTACAATTAACGAAAGACCAGATTGTCTTGCCTACTTTAGTTGGGGCTTTTAAGAGCACTTGACGAGAAGTTTCGCACTCTTGATTGTTGTATTCTTGCGATGAAGAGGATATGCTTGATATAATTATTGTTACGAAAATCCCAAATCCAGTCAATGCTAACAAATTGATTTTTCCCAAGTAATAAATTTCCTAGTGCATATTCGCGTCGCGTCATGCTGCTGCCGGCCGAGGAAAACGGTTAGCAGAAAAGCAGGTCAACGGATTAAAAATGAAGCCATGAAGTTAGGTAATAGTAACATGCTTGTAAAAATGTGTATAAGTAGCAGTTTAGCCGTACGAGAACATTTGAGTCGAAAAAGGATATTTAAGTTGAAAAGACGAGAGTATTGCCAAAGTAAAACGTAAATAATCCTAGCCTTAAAGAATAGATTGTAAATAAAGAAACTTGGAGTTAGAAGAATGCATATCTCTTGAAAATAATATTCACGATCTAGCGATACGGACCGTATCGAGATTACCGGAAATTCGTAACAGTATGCTTCCTTTCGCTAGATATTCTTACATAAACGGTAGCTAAAGCTTCCCTTTTGCCAGGACATTTTTTTTTTGTTTCTTTGAATATAACCAGTCGTCCAGGAGATGTCCCATATTCGTGTAACACGGTGACGGTCAAAAGGGAGCGAAGAAAGGGAAAGAGAGGGGAAGATAGCCGCACCTTGAATACTCACTAAAACTACAGCCAAAGTAAATCTACCGCAAGGAGATGTGAACCGCCGGGCACTTTAGCAGTCGCGATTCTTACCTGCTTTGCTACGATCGTTTGCCGGTTACCGGTTTTGTTTTTTTTTTCTGCATTTACACGCCAGCAACCGTCACATCCTGCTCTTCCTCTGCGTTAAGAAATTTGAGATGAGAGCAAAATAGCCAACCCTTTGACAATTTCTCAAATAAATTTCCTTTAGACTTGAGCGTATAAAGTAAAAGTAAAAATTGGAAAAAAAGAATAAATTTCGGAAAATTATAAAAAAAATAAGTAAAATACTGCATTAATCAAAATGTTAATATTAAGTGGAATGCATCGCACCATCGTGTTGTGTCCTATTTTAGAACAACACGAGAGTAGTTTCTATGGAATTCGAGCTAAAATAAAATGCAAGGATGTCTCTTGCTAGACTAAAAGTATTGTGAAGAGATATGTTGATCTATATAAAGATTAATATTAAGCGGGTGGGGTCACTATAATTTTCTTTCTTCTCCTTTTTTTAGTTGCTAGACGCTTGAAATCTCCTAGAACGCGCAAAAAAAATTTTTCTTGAAATTTCGGGACTTTCCGTAAGAAAAAATTCTTAGACATAGCTGCATGCAATTTAAATAACGGTATGAGTAAAGTGGAGAGGAATATTTATACCCAATTATATAATTCTCACATTAAAGCCGGCGTTAAAAGGTTCAAGAAGTCCTTGATAGATGTTGCAAAACAGGCACGTACTGGAATCGAAGACCAATAGAAAAAAAAAATGACAAAAAAAAGCTGTGTACATATATTTAAACGCGTTCAGCTCGAAACACAGTTTTTGAAATCGTCGAATGACATAACTCAAACATTTTTCATTTTCTTACCCACCACTGTAAGATGGGGGTACACTCATGTTGTTTTTTTCCATAATGTATGTAACACCCAAAAGGAAGCTTTAGGAACCCTATAAACTACAAATATTCTAGGTCAGCGTGATTTATCTATGTCGGTCCGTCTGTGTGCCCGTGTGGGGTGTGTTATTGTCACTCCCCTGGTCGCAAAAATGAAGATATCGACTTTAAATTTGGTAGAAACATTGAAAGTTTCTGTACGCAGGTTGGTAGTGACAATGGGCCAAATTGGTCAGAGCAGAAGTGCACAGTGGAGCAAACACAAAGTTACGATTAATTAAATTTAACTTTTTCACTTTTTAAATTTAATGCTTATTTATCGTAAGTCAAACAAGACAAAACGTTTAAAACTATTCTGTACACTCCTCAAATGAAAATGTATTACTTGCCTAAAAATGGGTTAATTCTAAAATGCGTATGCTAGACACCGCAATTAATTTTTTCTTAATAATACCAGCGATATGGGTATCATATAAAAGAACTTGGAGAGTAGAATGCAAAAAGCACAGTGGTGGGTATGCGAGATTCCGCCCCCGCGGAATTTCATGCGAATTTTCATGCGCATATTTTACTCTGTCTTCCAAACAATATTCTCTAGTGAAATACGCAGGATTTTTTCGATAAGTTGACTTAAACTTTATTTTATTTGATTGAAAATAGCACTTTTCCACTCCAACACTCGCCAACTACACAAAATCTAATATTTTCAAAACATCCTACGTGTTTCGCTGGATATAGGATTGTGTTCATAGATTAAATGATTTCTCTTTTTTTTTTTAATTCAAATTTGGACCAGTTATGCTGCTTGACGCAGAGCTGCAGAGAATGCCAGCGACGTTGCCACTTTTTTATACTTTTCAAAAATAATTCCTTTTTCCAAGACTTAATTAAAGGTATAGAGGTTATCCTCCTCCTCAAATACTATGAGTTAGCTACTTTTCCTTCTGTCTGCAAAAACTAGCTCACAATATATATATATATTTTTTTTAGGCTGTTACAGTGACCTACCTCGTTAATAATAATAGCCTTTTAAGGCATTTGCAATGGTCGCTGGCGAGTTTCAATGAAAAGGTGGGAGAGAGAGCACACATTATCCAACAAAAATGATATCATCCAAAAATGTAAAATGCAATAATTGGGAATTGGAACAGGGCTCAACTTTCAAAACAGGCAAATATTGAAACCACTTTAGAAGTGAATGATTGCGTTCAAAATTAAGTGATCTAAAAGTCCGCCGATTAAATCTGATTGGAGCCAGTTGAAATCAATCGCCGAAATTTATAGGAAGCAATTGTTTAGAAAGGCCTATTAGTAAACACGCTTAGCAAAATGCCAAATAAGAAATGGGCCTATTAGTTCTGCCTTAATATTATTTTTAGTGAACTAAAAAGATGGAAACTGAACTTTATCCCATTCGTTTTTTTTTAACCATAAGTGAAAGCATTGCGCGGTAAAATTTTTGATGGCGGTGGGTATGCGAAATTAGGCCACAGTCGAATATAACTTTATCAGTTGTCTCAGTAGTCCAAGTATAAGCTGGTAGTTTTAGTCAGCGCCATCTAAAGGTAAAGATGGGCAATACCAGTGTACATAACGGCTAAATTCGATGATTTTGCCCTTTCTCTAAATAAAATAATAGTTTTCAATTTAATGATATTTAATGATATTTAATGATTTATTCAGCGTATGACGACACTAATCGTATGGAGCGCTCAAAATTGCATTTTCGACCTTCATTGCTTTTGCTATTTATCTGAAGAAATCCGTTGCCGAAGCCCATCAAACACGTTCTTAAACTTATGGCGATGCTACTCCATTATATCCCAATTGTCGGTTTGAACGGTTTAAATGTGGCAACACAAATTGACTGCAAACGTCAGTTTTCGACTACTTGTTGCAAGAGTTGTCCAGGATAGACTGTTGCAGCTCGAATAGAAAACTCTGCCCACCCAGTGCACTCCCCAGACATGCAGCCTTCTGAATACCACTTGTTCAGATCGATGCGACATGGCATGGCTGCCACGCAGCTCTGTAAAGTTGAAGCAGTGCGAAAATGCTGCTTAAGCAATGTAAGTTCATTCGACGCGATATCGTTATGTTGCCAAAAATATGGTAGGATGTTATACAAAATGATGGAAACACATTGGATCAATTTATATTGTACCCATTCTTCCTTTTTCAAGTGGAAAAATTAACCAAATTAACACAAGCACCTATTAAATCCATCCAGTTCTTCAACGAGAACAATTCTTTTTCTGTAAACCAATGAAAAATCAGCTTGATTGCAAAAAAAAGAAAAAACAAGAAGACAATAATATCTAATGTCTGAACTTAACTTCTTGTTCTGTTCTTTCATTTACGAGTGGGGAAATGATGGACGGACATCCCCTATATTTAGTGCGAAATATTTTAAAGACCTATGAAAAAATAACAAGTAAGACAGTTATACTCGGCGGAGGCCAAATTTCGCATATCTACCACTACGCTGTTCGCATGCTACTCTCCAAGTTCTTTTATTCGATACCCATATCGCTGGTATTAGTAAGAAAGAATTAATTACTGTGTCTTCCATATGCATTTTAGAATTAACCCATTTTTATACAAACAATATATATTCATTTGAGGAGTGTACAAAATAGTTTTAAACATTCGGTCTTGTTTGCCGTATGATAAATAAGCATTAAACTTCAAAAAAGTGAAAAAAATTAAATATAATTACTAGTAGTTTTGTGTGTGCTGTTGCACTGTGCTCTAACGCTCCGACCAATTTGGATCATTTTCAACAACAACCTGCGTGCGGAAACTCCCAATGTTTCTACCAAATTTGAAATCGATATTTTCTATCTGGCGGCCAGGAGAGTGCCAAAAACACACACCACACAGACGTACAGACGGACGGATATGGCTAAATCAACTCAAGAATTTCACGTTGATCAAGAATATATATACTTTGTAGGGTCTCTGAAGCTTCCTTTTGGGTGTTACATATATTTTAGGAAAAACAATATAAGCATATTCCCATCTTACAATGGTGGGTATGAAAGTAAAGACTAAATTATAATTACTTTAAAAAATAAGACAAAAAGAATAACTGTGTGAGTAAAAATACATTACATGAGTATAATAGACAATAAAAAGTGTTTTTTTCCTTAAAAATGCAAAAAAAAAACAAGAAGAAAAAATTGTATGAAAACAAATAGCTACCTATAGCGAATGAAAACGCATATGCTTGTGTGTGCGCGAAAACGTGAGTAGCGGTAGTTCTACTTCTTAAAATCGATTAGTGATCAATTTATCTAAATAATTGGGTTTGGTATTAACTACGGTATGAGATTGCTTTAAAATCCGCGAGATTAATTTAAACGCACGCTTCAGTTTGGGGAATTTGCGTCTACCAAGTACGTACTAGAACAAAACAATAGTATAGTCGGTGCCTGACCCTTTCAAACTTCTATAAATATTCTATTTACGGAGCAATATGTTTTCTCACAAACAATCTGAGCAATAGTGAGATGCGACCATCGTTAAGTACCGTAGAGTTAGTGATTTATATAATGATACTGTAAAATAAGAGATTAAGTGGCAAGTGGTCGATCCGAGTCATTTTCAATAGTGTTCAACGGTTGCGACCTGCAAGATGAACATAAGAAAACAAGATGGACAGACGGACAGACAAACTTAGATCGATTCGGGGAGACAAATGATTCCAAAAGTCCTTCTGAATGTTGCATACAGCCACACATACTTAATAAACCTCTCGGCCTAGGAAATAAATATCTTTTACAATGTTTCTATAAACAATGGGTTACTAGTGAAAATATTTGTATATCAAAAAATATTTATACTCAAAAAAGAAAAACAATATGTAGTTATATATAGCTTTTCAGTGAATCTTTGCTAAGAGACTTCTAATTAACAAAAATGTGAAAATTCAATAGAAATGAGTGGACACGCCTGCTAGTCGGCTATAAGGAACTGATTACTTAATTTTGTGGAATTTTACAAAACAAATTTGCCTTTTCCGATCGATTTTGTAGTCTGTCTCCTCTGATTTCCTATTAACACATTTTCACACTATACGACAGTTTACATGTCACAAAGAGGCCATATGTGAACTTTATAAAATCGAAGGTTCTCTGTTGTATGGTCGCTTTCTTATCGTTGCGATACTAAATCAATGCAAGCTTTTGCGAAAACAAATCTCGCCTTCCTATTGTCCAATTACATGATTACGCAACATTGCAGTTGAAATTGTGTTGTTTTCCGTTCCGTGGGCTTCCAAATAAAATTTTCAATTTCAATTTCAAGTCAAGTTCAAATGTGTCAGGAAAGGCGAAAGATCTCAAGGAAAGGGGAATAAGGATAAATGAATTCGGGAAGAAATTCTTTCCATTTAAGAAAAAATATACGCAATAAAAATGCTATGCTAGGCTATGAAGTCTCTAAATGACCAAGTGTCCGTTAGGATATCCATCTAATGACATCATCCAATGTCCTTAGGGTTTATTGCATTGATTTACAATTTGCTCAAATCTGATCGAGTCACTGAACATCTTGTTATGAATTCAATCATTTCCATTTTCCTATTTTTGCCTAATTTTTATTAATTAGTAGGAATTAAACAAAACGTTCCACAAACTTCCCTCTAACATAAACAAAACACACAAAAAATAGAAAATTCTGCGAAGGCTTTTTTGTCTTTTCTTCGAATTCAAAACAAGCCTTTGGTAGATTATTTAATTCAGACATGTTAGTTTTTGTACGTTGGCCACTAAGACGACAACAGTTACAGCATAGATTGTTCATTGCCTTAAACTTTGCATTTATCCTGCTGTTCGATTTGTACGATGGTAGAAATGGTAGAAAACGAACAAGAAGAAGTGAAAATGATTAGATTTGCTTGCCATGTGAAGAATTTTCAAAAGGATTGGACACAATGGTCGCAGTAACTAAGGGAAACGAATCTTTTTTTTTTCTTTTTTTGAAAAGTTAAATCCCTCTCCCCTTTTCCGTGGTCTTTCGCATCAAGCACTTTGTTTGTTTGTTTGTTAGATGCTTTGTGCCCTCCTTCCGATTTTATAGTAGAAATAGCAAACATAATCAGCGAAATAACAAGTAATGGATGCCATGCACTATATACACTTGAATAGCATTGTGCCAGAACCATCGTTTAGTGAAGCGAAACATCTGACGGTAAAATGAATATTTGTAATATACACAGTGAGTGCTCCATTTGCATTGCTTGCTTGTCCGGTCTTTGTAGAAAGAAAAAAAAAAAAGTTTTTTCTTTACTCTCTCTTGGCTGAGAGGAATGGATGGATGGTTTCGGTGGCGGTGATGGCAACGATTTGCTTTCGTGTGCATTGGTCATTTGTACAGATATTGTATTTGCGACTTGAGAATATATTTTGAAATCAAGCTGCCGGGTACAACGAGCTTGATTTCAGCGGAGGAGTTCTCCATACAATTCCAAGTTGAATGTGTTGTTCGCATTTGAAAACTACTTACTCGCAAGTGCCTCAATGCACTGTTATTCTTACTCCTTCCTACTCCTTCTTAGTGCAAAAAAACTTTGCTTTCTTTTCGTTCGGCTGAAAATTTCACACAGCCACAAACGTACTTACTACACCCACAACATATGTATGTTAGTAGTTTTTAAGGGAAAACAGGCGGCAACTACGGCAATAGAATTTGACATCGCATCAGTAATTTTGCTAAGCTGTCCGTCGTTACATCTTTTGATAAACGTAAATGTTATTCGAATACAAATACTTAGTGCACAACTAACTCGCATTGGTTTTGGCAAAGGAGCATAGCATCATCGTATAGCATGGCATAGTGCTTGCTATGCCGCGTTGGATTTGGTATGACGTTTTCCGGAGAATACAACTTGGTAATGAGTAAAGAATAAACGAACAGCTTAGTCAAAGTATATCACATCATATCCCAGTTCAATTCAGTTTAGTTGAGTTTAGTATGGCAGGCAAAAAACATCTAGAATAAGTACGCGTACGTACACAAATACACGCATATATATACATACATACACGTACACTCATTCATACATAGTCTCTTATGCATTTACATTCACGTAAACAAATGTTGAGAAAAGCCGCAATTTCTCCTGGTCATCTCGTAGATGGTAAAAGTTGCTGTTGCTGGCGTTGTTGGTGTTGTTGTTTTGTGTGTCGTTAACGTGCTTGTCGTTTAACTGAAATACAATCTACTTCTTTATAGTGCTGGCATGTGTACTTTCTATTTGTCTACCTTCAACTACGTCTATATCCTCGTCTTTGTCGTACGTTTTCCCTCCAAAATAGGCACAGTCTGTCAGTTGTTTGCTTTCATTTCTGTGGCAATCGTCCAAAGTCGTTAAATGTTCTTCAAATGCTACGAAACGTTTGCATGTGTTTAACTAACACCCTCCGCCTACTTTTTTCCTCCAACTCTTCTCGCATAAGTTAGAACTAACACCAACATCGACAACAACAATAACAACAACATCAACAACAAAAACAATCTCTTAACTCCTTCCTTAACTTAACCCCCAAAGGCAACTCGATCGATAACTTCCATAGATGACCACTCTGCATGTGTCTGTAAATTTCAAACGAAGCGGACATTTGCTGCACATATACGCACGCACGTCTGTAATATGCATGCATACATACATACATACCGAAACTAACAAGTACTCGCATCTACAATATATGTTGGCGCGTGCATGTATATGTGTATAAATATTCTTCCAACCATTCTTTAACATACACCACATCACATAGATACAAGCGCATGTATGCATATAAAAACATATACCTACTCACTTTTGTATATACAAAACAGAGGCCCGAGATTCTGTTTTCCAATATTCAGTGTAGTTCAGAAGGAGCATAGTAAGGATTGTGTAAAGATGAAATAAAGACCAAGGAAAAGGAACTCCAGACTGTCGTTGCGAAATGTTGTTTGCATATGACTTGCGATATGTGAGTGGAATAGAATAGAAAATCGAAAGAGATATATGTGAAGAAGGAAGAGGGAAAAGAAGAAGAAGTAGAATAAACGCTAACGTAATGAGAGAAGTGATTGTAGGAGGTCGAGTATTTCGGGTTGTGAGTTAGTGAATATACGTATATATATATATATTCATATATCTAGCGTACGGCAACCTATAATGCTTAGACATTTTAGCTGTTATCGTTGTTGTTATTTTTGTTTTTATTGCTATTGTTCAAGTTTTTAGACCATAGTGGCTAAGAACAGGCCATAAACGTGTACGTTTCTTATTGTAAATGAATGCGTGCGTGTGTGTGGGTGGATGAGTATGTGTTTGTGTTCGTGTGAATATAAATGTTGCTGAATCAAGAAGATTTGGTAGGTATTTAGGGAGGTTGTCAGCATTTATCGCAAACTTGATTAACTCGCAGGGTATGATGTGGTAGTGGTAGTGGTAGTGGTAGTTGGCGATTCTGAGTTTTCACATTTTAAAGTTGAGATACTACTAGCGTACCAGTCCCTCTATCGTTTTACCCAAACTGGAACTTATAGGTTACCAACGTTACGAAGAGTCGTGAATTGGGAGAATACAAGCGTAAAAGGGTGGGTGGTGGCGGGCGGAAGAAAGGGGGTAATATAGTTAGAGTGAACCATTAAAAGATGATTGTATGAAAGTGTGTGTGTGAGTGTGCGTGTGTGCGTCTGTGTGTGTGTGTGTGTGTATGCATGCATGTTAGATAGTAAGAGTCGAGGATTGCTTGCCTTGCCTTTCTTGTTGTTGGTTTCTACTATCTTCTTCACTGATTCGAGATAACGGGAACGGATGCTTTACTTAAATATACAAAAAAAATTTTTTTTTTTGCTATTTATGCTCATACAATCAGCTTGACCAAGTCGCTATTGCTAAACACACTGTAATGCACTGTACACAATGTACCGAAAGCGATAATAACAATCACCAAGAAGTACAGTTGAACAAATCGTAAGTCTATAAAATTTTATTATCTTAATCTATATATTAAAAAATATTAAAAAATAATGAATTATTCGTTCAAGTGGTACGCATAAACCGGCCGCTTTCTCTTTCTTATATGGTATTTACGCTGTAAGGAATCGTGTAAAAACGATTTAGTTCTTCTCCATGGATCTACTATACTCTATAATATGGAGGCGTTTTCGCTATCGATTAGAGGCATTAGATTTTTAAGCAAAAAGTGTTTTCTCCGAAGCTTTTTTTTAAAAAATAAACCACTGTACCGTCGCACACTATGATGGGAGGGAGAATAAATGTCGATCTAAGTTCCGATACTAGGAAAGTAAATGAAATCAACTTTCACAGCATGCACACCCAGAGGAACACACACACAGCGGGAACGCCAAGTGCCTAAAAACTATTAAGCCTTTAAGGTGATAACACTCATACATTAATTTCATTGATTAAAAATCTTTCGCTATAAACACTTGAGATTAGCTAACATAACACACACAAACACACACACACACTGGAAAAATTTGAAATAATTTTTGCTAATGAGCTCAATATTTTTTAGCCAGTTTAACAGATATTTGGTTTGCTGAGAATGCATGTGCGTGTACGTACAACACAATGGCACATTTATTTTTGAAATCTTAGAAAATGTGGCGCTTACTCATGTAGATCTTTACATCCACATGCATATATCTCTATATTATATATATATATATATATATATATATATATATATATATATATATATATATATATATATAGTTAAGCACTTGTACTTGGGCATCTGTGCCTGTAAGTATGTGTGTGTGTGTGTGTGTGTGTGTGTGTGTGTGTGTGTATGTATGTATGTATGTATGTATGTATGAAAGTTCTTATTTGCGCATACATCTCATGTAAGGTCCATTCTTTTCAATCTTCCTGCAAGTGCATATTCACTGAAAACAAATTTAGTTTCGTGTCCATCTTTCAAACTCTAACCCATGCATACTCACACTTACATACAAACATATTTTGATTTTCATTTCTACTTGAGTTTTGCTGTTAACGTAATAAAATTGCACATGGTGTGGAAGAGTTTCTTATATATATATATGAGTGTGTATGTTTGTTTGAATATGTATCGTACTATATCCACACTCCATATATATATTAGATTCTCTGAACGTATACTTTGCTGAATCGTACCATCGTATATCCATATGAATGTGGATGCATGAGTAGTAATACGTCTCTAACAACATGCACAGGTTTCTAATGGTTGTAGTTTGTAAATGCAAAGTAAGGATCCTTTTTGTTTTAGTCCACTTGATGCCCGCAAGTAAGTTTGCTTTGAATGGACACACGAATCGTGTACTTCAAAGAACACGTCGGCTAAGATGGCTTGTGCTAGCAGCAACAGCAGCAGCAGCAGCAGCAGCAGTACCAGTAGGTTGACTATGTACCATTAAACTATCATCAAGTGACCCCACTTTTGCATCAGTCAGTATAAAAATAAGTTTGCATTTACCACAAAAAGACGACGATGAAAACGACAAGAACGATGACGATGAAGACGACGGCGACGATAAAAAGAACGATGATGATGATGATGATGATGATGATGACGATCATTACGATGAGGATAATGACGGCGATGACGAAAACAACAGCATTACGATGTCCATATGTATAGGTTCATGTGTGTGTGTGTTTGTGTGTGTGTAACATCATCAAATTTTCTAACTATTTAAATGTGAAGGAGGTTTCTTTAAACCTCTCTGATATGCATGTACGTGTAAAGGTGTACGAATGAGTGTTTGTTAATTTCAAAATATACCGGAGAGGCGATTGCATAGAGAATCCTTCAACTAATTTTTCTCACACTCCTTTCATATAATAATTCTTTTCACTGGACGTTACGAGCATTTTTGTGTGCACAAAGATGCTATATATATATATATATATGGCTGCATGCAAATGAAAGTAGTTTTCGTTTTACACTTATACAGTCACATCGTCGTGCACATCTTCACGACGACAATATAATACAACATATAACGTCTACATTGCAACAACTATAGCATGTAAATCGTATTTGCATGAATTTCTGTGATAATTATTACCGTCCGTCCCATAGTCCAAGAGCAACATCAGCACTGGTGAGTTAACGATCCACTCAGCTCCTTTAAGGCGATTTTCTCCAACGAACCAAATGCTTTTCATCTTGTTGCACACCTAACCATATCGTTCGGTAAATACATGCATACACATATACATATACATATAGATATGTTATATATAGAGTATATAAATACATACTTACACACACACACACATATATATTAGGTTGCTTCCGCACTGGTGTTAGTATAAAATTTTACTTTATTTCGTGTTGTTGTGGTTATGCTGATAATTTAAAATTTTGTTGCCAAGCAACTTATTTCCATGAACATGAGTTTTAATCCTTTCTAGAAATTTTAGTTCTATTTCTAATAGTTCAAATATATATTATATGCATATGCACACACACACACTTCCCTATATATATATATATATATATATATATATATATATATATAAAATGCTCATTTATGTATTAAACGTACAAAGCCACGCAACCAACTGCATAGACATCATAAAATTCTAATATTGTTTTAGTAACGCTTATAAATATGTATGTACAGATGTATACACATTTCTCCTGGCCAGAGTTAAGAAATCTTGAATCCCTAGCAATGCATGCATGCATTTAAGCTTTTTCCTTAATGTATTCGTAAAAATATGAAATAAAAAAAAAAATGAATTTTACCAAAAAGCACTACACACACGATTAATGTTGAGTTCATTTTTTTAACCAAAAAAAAAATGTTGAAAACAAAGTAAAACAAAACGGGGAGGAAAAAAAAAATTATAACTAACACACCTTTATTCTTGAATAAAATCTTTAAATCTCATCCATCCGGTAGTTAGTCCAAAAATATTCCGTTTATACGTAATGCAATTCGAATTAAAAATTCATAATAATTAGACAGGTTTAGCTTCCTAGGCGCTCGTAAACGGCATGAAAGAGATTTTCAAGTACTATGGATGTTATGTCTGATCTCTTTATCGCCCGAATTCCGATTATATATAGTAACAGTGTTGAGTTCATCGGGATTAGTAATAATTCGCCCCTTTAAAGCGAGAAGTCTTTCGCTGCTCAAAGTCTCTAGGAAAATATTTCGCGAATTCAATATTGGTGCTATTGGTGCTTGTACATATTACTATCACTACGATACTTGCTGCCATTACGGGGTGATGAAGTATGCTTTCGGAGAAGCATAGATGTGCCGAAACTCTCACCTTCTCGTTGTGATCCCTGGAAACGGCCTTTGACCGACGAAAAATAGTTTAAGGCTTGCACAAGTTTTTTGAAGGATATCGTAGGGGTACACTGGAAGAAGCTTGCTACGAGCACTTGTTTTCTCAAAGACAATTGCTATGGAAGAAATACAAACTAGTCGCGGTCGTAATTGGTTACGTAAAGGATGTTGAAATAGTAATAGTCGAGAGCATGAACCCGACGCAAATATATCTTGAAGATGATGCCTGGTGTTGGTTACACGGTTTTGTATGGTTGATCCAAAGGCAAGGGTGACTTTTTCAGGTAAAGCAATGCTAAAGGCTTTATAGTCTAAATGCAAGTTCCACGGGGGTCAGAAGCTCACTCACTATATCACGAGTACCTGCGGGTAGAGGTAACAACATTGGTGTAGTGCAGATTGGTGCTTGCCAAGATGCTTCGGGGGAAGTTTGCATATTTACATACACGTTGCAGTTAACCAGTGTGTGAGTCCTGACTGCTGGGTACGCCCTTCGAGAGGTATCGCGGTGGTTGTGGTCTTCATCGTTCCTAAAGCGAATAATTGGAGGTAATGGCCGGCCTTAACTCTCACCCAGAGTGGGTTTATTGGACACAATAAATATTCTTCAGTGTACTTTAGTCCTCTAACTTATAGGGATTGTTTAACTCTCTGGAGGGTGCCGGTTAAGCAAAATAAACCCGTATGTCGTCGGGCACCGTGGGGTAAAACCTTCACGGTAGTGTAGTTAAATCTTCAGAGAAATCTTCTTCCACTTATGTTCAAACTATTTATTTACACTCCAAGTACTGTAAGCGTTGCATTTGAAAATATCAGCAAAAATCCCAGCTTTTACTTAATATACACGATAGTCTTGACCTGACTTGTATTACATGGAAAAAACAATCAGTAAATTATGCATGGACCGACCTAGCACTTTATAATCTGTGATTATTGTATTGAAATGGTTGCGTATTCGATCGGATTAAACATTAGTTTCGCTGATGTTAATCTCATCAACGATGTTCCTTAGAAAACTTTCGTTTACCGTATTTTCTGCCCTCTCTGAAAGGGGGGAGCTTTCATCGAACTGTAAAGACGTCCGACCGTTTGGCATATGCGCGAGCGGAATTTTGTTTCTTGAATTTATATATAGAGCAACGACAAAATGTAAAAGAAATCTCTGCAAGAGTGCTTGAAAACTTAATTTGAGCGCGTATGACTCAGAGACTGGCTGAATCGGAAAGAAGTTTTTTTACGTCTTTGACTAAAACAAAAGTCGATTTTTTCATAGTGTATAGATATTTTATCAAGAACAGTAGAATTCAATAGATCTAGCGATCTCATGAGTTGTCAGCTCCTGGTTCGCTTCAACCAAAGCCTTTAGTTTGTACTTATCATTTTCTACTACTTGTCCGAATGTGATGCAAAAGCGCGGAAACCAAATTTTGCAAATTGGGTTCCCCACTGACGTCTGCATCCAATAAGTGGTTTTTTGCTGGAACATCACTTTTAACTCTTCGCTAGTAATAGAAGTAAAGTATGCCGAAAACGCTGCTTGCGACTACTTTCGATCAAAACGAAAACTTTTGCGCAGGATTCAGCAAAACTGTTCCCACACACACATTACCATATCAGCTATCATATATAGGAAGACGACAGTGCGCACTGTTGGCGAAATGACTTTTCGGCCAACACAATATTTATAAAATTGTAACTTTCTGATCTCACTTTTGTTGACCCCAAGAATTTTAAATATTTATATTTATATATATGGCCCGCCATGAACATGACTAAATCGCCTCAGAACTTGAAATGTGCCTTCACATTTAGTAAGGTTGCCATTTCTCTACTTTGTAGAACGTGGCCAATTACATTCACCAATAGCGGTTAGTCATGAGTTGTTGAGGATAATATGAGGAAGTTATTAAAGAAGTATTGAGGATCTTTTTGAATCTTTTAATTCTAATGGATGGATGGAGTGCATAGAAATCATTCGATTCAAGTTTACTTAACGACTTTACCACTTTAGATTTTACCCGTCGATGTCCACTTAAAGATTTATGCTTGCTTATGCTTGTACGCTCAACCACGTTTCTCGACTTCGTTCGTTTTACTTTTCGTTTAGTTTATCAGCTCTTCACTGCTTATTGCTATGCTAGCCGTCTCCTCTTTTTGGAGAGGAAGAGACATTTAAAATTTTTCACGAATTAGTCGTTGGGACAGACGTCTCTGAGGTTTAACATGGGTACACTACCGTGAAAGTTTAAGGCCACGATGCCCTATGGCACGCGGAGTATGAAACACTCAAACTTCCCGAGGTTAATAATCACCGCAACGTACGGCGCCGAGGTGGGCGCACTCGTTGCCATGAGGAAGATTAAGTCTTCGAGCATCAGGCGAGATACGTTATTGTCGGATTCTACCTCTGGTGAGAGGGAGGCACTAGTCTTTGGGACAGATTCTATTTGATTAATTTCAGGCCTTCAAAAGTCTATTAACATGGTACCAATAATATGATAAAAAGGGGGTACGGCCCAACTATACCGCCAGCCCAAAAATCTTAACAATCCGTCGATTGCGGTGCATGCCCAGATAGGCGACAATAAGTCCTCATGAAGCAAAATAGTATTGGGGCCTTCTCCGGCTGCTTATTGGACCCATATATGAAAACCGGAATATTTTTTCACCTTTCACCATAGCTTAATGCCGCGAAAATAACGCGCCTTCCCGGAAAAAGCTGCTAAGGGTTTTTGTAAATGCTTTCAACTACGATTACAAAATACTCTCTTACTTTTAATTATTATGAAAATTACTTTCATGTGATGTTTTCTTTAAATCGTGTTGCAAATAAATGCTTATTTATAAAAATGTAGAATTGTTTTTTCTTTTCATTTTTTTTCATCCTTAACAGTCATTGCAATTTACGTTCATTCTCTTGCTGCACATATATGGAGTCTATGACATAATTAATTTGTGGCATAAGAAATAACAGGAAATTACGATAATGAATAATAATTGATATATCCTCATAACATATTATATATATATATATATATATATATATATTATATATGTATTATATGTACATATGTGCATACAGCTATTGATATATTGATGCAAACCACAAAATTAAATCTTAATTGTTTGTGTCCTTTTGTATCCTATACACACATATCAATATGCGCTTGTATGTACAAGAGATAAGTTTCCCAGATAATTAGGTGTTTCTAGAGCCAAGTAGCTTTAATTGTGATAAAAGGTATGCAATTATGCATTAATTAAATATATACCAATAGCCTATATATCGCTATGATCAATGTCAAGTGCGTTCGCAAATACATAAGTATATATATATGTATATATATATATATATAATATATATGTGATATACTATCAAGGCCAAGTTCATAATTAATATATATAATGTATATAAATAGATATATATATACATATATATAATATTATAATGTAAATAAAGTCACTTAATTTGCATAAACTATGCTATTATGTATCCACTTGATTTTATATATACTTTTTCTTATATGTATAGAGTAAAGTTCTCTTACATAATTGCATAAATAATTATAAGTATGATTATTGCAATGAATATCTGAACAATTCAATTTACCTATATATGTATGATTGTGCGCCTACTTAAATATGTACTGCTGCCATATGTTTCCCACATATTTATTTCGAAGGTTACATTGAAAAAAAACAAACAAAACCAAACAGAAAACATATTAAACAAAAGAGAAACATTTTTTTTCACTTTCATTGACGATCTACGATCATCGGAATCCCACGATCAACGAATCAACGGTAGGAACAGGGTTCCTACATAGACAGCGAATAGTTTATATGGAAAGGAGTTGTATTTCCTTACAGTTACTGTCCTTTCTGCTAGTTACTGTCACCGCCCACCCGAATTGGGAACTTGAGAATAAGTAGGTGGGCTAATAGAATATATGAAAAGAAGTTTCCTCTTCTTACCAGTACGGGGAATGTCCGTTAGGACGATTACTATGAATCTAAAAGGCGGTAGGTGAGGTGAGAGCATGACATGAGCTACTCAAGCCTACAAGTCCGGAATTGTAAGCAGCTATGTGCCGCCTAAAGTATAAAGTATACCACGGGTGTTAAGGGGGCTTGGAGACTAGATGCCGTAGTGAGAGCTGAGGGAGGCCCACAAAATCACGTAGGCATTAACCATCCTTAGATATACCTTGACCTTCACACGATTGAAACCCATGGTACATACCCTACATTCGGCATTTCAGTAATATTGAAGCCCACTGAATAATGTCGATTGTTTTATTCACTAAAAAGCTATAAAGGAGCATCGCATTACTCCCTTTGTCACAGAGCGCAATGAGATGATGATTTATTAAAAATTGCATTTAATTCTACTGTCACAAACGTGCAGGAGAATTCTTACAAAGAACATATTGATCGGTTAGAATACATGTAACTCTGCTACTTTGCCCTTGCACGTATTCATTTATACCCCTGCATATCCATCGCGTATTTGCTAATGAAAGTGTTGAAAAGGTTGGGCTAAATATCTCAAGAGACTATCAAACACTTGCACTTCAAGCGCATAGCTTGAAAGATGTGTCCCCTTAAGTATCGATGACGAGAGTCTTACAGAAGTAACAAAACTGCAAGCTTGCACGAGTTACATTGGGTGTCGCAGACGTGACTCTGGCATTGTCATTTTATATATATGTAATTTTTTTTCAATACTCCAATATACGCTTCATAACTTATCGCTTTTCCTTCCATCCAAAAGACGAAATTGTCAAAGAACCGCTCCTTCATTTTAGTCAGTTGTAAGGCGAGTATAGCGCTCTTGGCTTCTCAATAATTTTTTTCTTCAACTGAGGTAAAGTGATTCTTTTCTCCAAGTGTATTTACTTCTGCTCATGCACATAAACTAATACTAATACTAACACTAATAATAATAATAATAATAATAATAATAATAATAATAATAATAATATGTACGCATGTAGCTCATTATCATTAAATTAACCAAATAATTCTCCTGCCTTTATAAACAAATGTATCCGCACTACATACAATGCTTATTCTCAGCCAACATGTATTAACGTATGCACGTGCGTATGTATGTAAGTGTATATGTGTTAAAGTGTTAAGCTCATAAATAAGCACGTATTGCTTATTATAATGAGATTGAAATCAATGTCGAATCAACAGCTTTTACCGTCCGTAACATTAGCTAACACAAGGAGAACTAAAAAAAAGGGGGCNGTGTGTGCGTAAGGAGGGGGGAAGGGGGGGGGGGGGGATTTGTGTAACCATAACATTAAACTAACTGCCTGCTTTCAGGTATTAGTATATTAACCTGCCATAGGCTAAGCCGGAACACACACACTTTCGATTTCATTGCTGACATTTAAATTTAGTAAATATTTCGAATGAGTAAATCAGTAAAGAAAATCTTATTATGCTCCTAGTAGAGATATTATACGCTTTCGATAATTATTTCTTCTTCTCTTGTACAAAACCCCCATAAGAATCATGCATTTTTACACAACGATTTTTCAATCCATTCGAATATCGTATCATTTTATTTATGATGAACGACGGATGATCTATTTTCCGGTAAATGGAAGTAGGAAGAAGGATTTAAGGAAGGAAGTAATTATTTGTTATTGATAATAATAAAATAAATGCTTATAACTGCTTTTTATGGGGGGTGGCTTCTTCTTCTGGTGGCGGGTATTTTTCTTTTTTCTTTGATTAATTTCAACGACTTTAAAATATGGGCAATACTAAAAGGCACATCCACATAGACAACTGTAGGGATGAACAGATAAAATGTTTGCACAACAGCACGCAACACTTTTTGAGAGCAATCTTTTTTATATCATTAGCTTAAGGTGAATAGAAGAATGGAAACAGTGTTCAGATAAATTGATTAAAGGAAAGCATCGAATGGGCCAATACTTGTTTGCTTAGGGTATTCAAAATGCCTGAGCGTCCTCATGATGAAGAGTGATTTTCTTCTCATACGATTACTACGTTTCGGCATTAATGCTCGACTTAATGTTGCTTACCTATTGCTCGTAATGTATTTTTATGTGTTAAAGCTTTCGAATTGCAACAATCGCTGTTGTATTACTTAAGCTCTGCCCTTTCTTCGGAACCTTTTTATATCAATCGATAATATTTTATTTCCACTTGAGGTCCTTTTTTTGAATTTCGCTGTGAGTTTCTCGTAGCTCCAACAAAATGGTCATCCTTCCTAAGAAGTACGCTTTAGCATTAAAAGCAACTATCGCTTACATCAACTCTTATGCAAACTAGTACTAAAACACTATGGTTGGGGAGAAAGGGACACAATAGTGCCCCTCTTTTCACTCAACTCGATATGTCAGCACAATTATAACTCCATCAGTGGTAAGGTACCCTAATAAGTGCTAAGATACGAGATCTACACGATTTGTGACCTGCTCAGTAATCTCTCCATTGTTAGGTTTTATACCTGACAGAAAGAATGTATTACGTCATATGAATATGTTTAGTGTAAGCTTCATTGATTTATAGACTTTGTCTCAACGAAGAATTACATTAATTTTTGTGTATGTAACATAGAGTTTGTTAAAAAGAAAATCAAAAATTATTTTGAGTATCACTCTTCAGAAGACCGGAGGCTGTAGATACCCAACACAAAAATATCGGAAATGAACTAGAAACTTTTTCCGCAAGCTGCCTGATCAAGAGCTGTTCGAAAAAATCCTTGCCAGTCACGTGTTTGCTACAAATGCCTTGGTCTAAGTATAATACATAATCTACTTTGCACCCTACTCATTTTACCGCTTCTTTTACCTGCTTCCTAAAACTGCTACTTTTATGTTGTATTAGCTGTAATCTTAATTTTAGCTTTAAAAAAGTTTTAAAGGAAAACATTGTTGGCTGCTTTCATCCTACATAGATTTCCAAAAAACGAATCGATTGTTTTCCATTTAAATGGAAGAAAGCCAAAAGAAACTCACCATCCTTCCAATTTAGCGATAGCTAATACCGCTTCACCTGTGCAAAACAGAGGAGGAATTCTCTTCACTGGTTGGTGAAAACGTTCACCATAAGCATACACATGTATAAATGTATATACATATATATATTCTACTTAATGGTTTCCCGCCCGCTGTTCGCAGTGTGAGCTAGATTGCAAGGGAGTGATCACCAAAAACGACTGATTTGTCCGAATATTTCAAGGAAGAGCAATTGAGTTTTTCAATAATCGAACGGATGAACGCTTTCTTTACAATATTGATTGATTGCTTGATTGATTGATTGATTTTACTTTTAGAATCATATGTGAAAGACAAAGAAAGCTGGGGTTGAAAACTTCCAAAACCACGTTTTGAGGAAACTTGGACTTAAGCAAAGAAAAAGTGTGATGTGAATTTGTGCGAGGGCATGTTGAAATCATGCCAATCATGCCAAACAGCAAGGGATGAAATTTTTTTTATAACTTTGTCCCTGTTTAACATGGAACGTGGTATGGCCCTTAATTAGATTCGATTGCTTTCCGAAAACTGTATAGCATTTTTTCCAAAAAAGATTTAGATTCAATTTCAAAATTCAGGTTAGAGGTTTTTTCAAAAACCACCTAATCGTCCAAGCGCGCTCGCGGCCTAAACAAGTCATTTTCTCTAGTATGGTATGTAGGAAGATTCCTTATGCTTGTAATTATTAAATAATTAAATAGATAATTAACTGTTATTGTTTGTATGTTTATTGTCTTCACTTGTTTTGCTAATGTCTAAACTGTAATAATGTGAACGATATTATGCTGATAATTATGGTAATAATAACGGACTGAAGAGAGAAGCATTGAAGGAGTATTTAAGGGAGATAAAGTCGAAATAATATGAGCATCATAAGAATTATATTCTTTCGCATGTTCTGTTCAATTTGCGAACAAACACACACACACACACACATACACACACACACACGCATACACACACAATTTCATATAAATAATGCATACACTTGTTAGGATGAGCATTAAAAATAAGGAAAAAAAAAAAAACAAAACGTAAATAAATAAATGGAATTTCCCTCCAATTCTTTTTTGCCTTTGGTTTTACTTTTGTTTGCCTTACTATGCTTTCCTTTTGGTTACATCGATATATATATATAGAATATAAATACATACATGTATGTACGTATATTGTATACAATTTATAGCGCTGTGAAAAATTAATGTCAAGGCCATTGCAAAAATAAAAAAATGGAATATAAAAATACAAAAAAAAAAAAAGAAAAAAAGAAAATAATAAAAATGAACATAAATGGAATGAATACACTAGTAGTAGAAGCAGTAGTAAAATTCACACATACGAGTGTACGGAGTCTCGTGTACCTACTTATGCTATTTGTGTTTGTGTGTGTATGTGCCAGCATGAGTGTAGTTACATGTGTGATATGTATGTAAGTCGTAAAGGGATGTGGGATTATAAACGTACATAAAAACACAGACACTTCTATATGTAGGTATGTATGTATGTATGTATGTATGTATGTATGTGTATGCATTCGTATATATGTTTCTGTTATTCACTTCCAAACCATAGAATGCAGAAGAATTTTATCGTTCGAATTGTTTTCTTTCCCTTTTTTTTTATTTTTCTTTTTTTTGTTTGTTTGTTTCTTTGACATTATACTTTTATTACATTATTCGTTCGATTATTGACACCAGCAACTAATAAAGTATAAGAATATTTAAGCACACATGTATTTATATAAGATATCAAAGCAACAAAGCTAAAGCAAAGCAATAGGTCAAGCGCATCCCATTCATGTTTAATTAATGTTTAATTATTATTAAGATGATATTTCTATTAAATCTTTTTCGCTCATACATATATGTATATATATGTCTTTCTCATCAGGTTGTTTACTCTTTATTTATATGAAAAATCTTCTTAATTACATTTTAAGCATTTTCAAGCATTTGTTAGTGGGTCTTATTGTTATTGTTATCGTTATTATTGTTATTGTTGTTGTTGGGGTTTTTGTAAAATGTTTTGAACCCTGTTCAAGTGATTGTCTCTTAAGGTGACACCTTAATTGCCAGCAGCGCGTAAAACATTTGTCACATGTCACGAAATTAAAATTCAAAAATTATCATAAAAGAAACCCTTCATGCGTTCGCATTGATTCCAGACAGAGGCAGACAAGACAAGAGATGTTAAGAAAATAAAGGGAAGTTCGGTTTACAGTGTATTATTACGAACACACACTTAAGAGAAATGATAAATGCAACTTAACACGTTCACTACCCAATCGGGTAAAGGAAACATATGCTCGCTCCGTCGCTCGTAAAACTGTAAATGATTTGTAAAATAAGTTATATGCTAGTCAACGATGTGATCCGCGCTATAGATGAAAGATGTTTCTAAAATTTCATTCTAAGAAAAGCTCACTTCATCTACAAGGACATCAGGACAAAGTTGCCTCCTCCTTCTTCTTGTTTCTTCACAACTAAGCTGTAACTAAGATGCAAGCGCGCAGACGACACTTCTAGGCAAATTCGTAATCTCTTTAACCATTAGAAATTTGTTTTTTTCAAATTTAGCATAAACAACAACACCAACCCATTCATGGCATCTGAGACCCAATGTTCCAAATAAAAGTCTTTTCTTCTTGTAGATCACCTTCCAAATAAAAGTTTTTTCTTATCTTTTTTTATAGACCGCTACTTAAACTAAATTCTGTAAGAAGAGCAAGTTCGCCGAACTCTAAAGGAAATATGCTTCGATAAGTTGTTTTGCCACAAGAAATATTGTCGCCGTCTCTTATGTGACCCCATTGACATTTCAATTGTTAAACTGTCTTAGCGTAGCTAGCAAAAAAACAAGGCGGGAAATTGTTTTTCTTGATTGTGTCGTACAAACCACCGCGTTAAGACCAATGTCACGTTCGGTCAGCCGCGAATATTAAAATGAAAAAAAGGCAGTACACGTACACATATATATGTACACGCATTTGCGTGTGAACTTCCTAAAACGTTTAATATAACATATTCATTACCGTAAAATGATCCTTTGTCATTAAGCGAACGACAACGAAACAGTGATTTTTAAGCTTTTATAGTAAATGACATTTTTATCGGAAGTTATTCTTATTTTATTCATAGCATTGCTCGCCTTTGCCTTTAAGGTAGGGTTGATAGACCGCTTTTCTTCTTAAATGTCCTGATAAACTCTGATAGATACGACATTTCACTATATAAACAAAAATTTATTAACATTTAACAAACCCTTTCTTTTTGTTACAAATGGAAAATTTGTAAATATTTTTACATGATTATCTTTTAAAATTAATAATAAAAGAGTTTTGAAATTAGCCTAAGCGCTTGAGAAAATCGTTGTTGTTAACGCTTTGCCAGCATATAAGCATTGCCTTGCCAGAAATTGAACTAAGGAGTACGTGAGAGAGTTTGGCAAAAAGTGAACAAACCGGTGACAACACTATTTCACTATTTGTTGTCAAGTGTTAAGTCTATTTACCGCCAAGCTAAGTGTGACTCGTTGGACACTCTCCCAACTATCATGATAGCGTCATAGAAGAAGACGTTTCCATATCTAAAATCCATTTCCAGTAAATAAAATCGTTTTCTGAAGATTTGGAATCTTTCAATAAACCAGCATAATATGATGTTGTTGTTGTGTTTTACAGTTTAAATGGTTCTGCTTTTTGTATGACTTGACTTAGTACAATTAGTTAAAATGCTTAGTCTAAAGTGTTTTCTATATATTTATATATGTCCCCCTCAATACGATACGAAAGTTAATTGTGTTCTGTCAATCTAAAGTATTTCCTATGTATTTTCAGGATTTTCTTCTCTTGATATGATTTTCATCAAGACTTCATAATTAGATTTCACTACCACTTAAGTGTTATAAAGTAACTTGAGCTTTGAATAGATAAACCCTACATTCACCCGGTGTGTGTGTGTGTGTGTGTGTGTGTGTGTTTACTATTTTCAAAAAAACGGTTAGGCCAAATCGTTCAGAAAGTTATTTTAGCTTCGATACATCAGAATTTCAAAACATAGCGTTCATTACTTTGGGGCTTTGAGAAGCCGTTGGAAATGCTTTCGCTAAAATGTGGTTCCTTGGCACTTTTGAAAGTTACAGTGTTTTCCTTCCTGCAGGTCTTCCTATTTCTGGGCCAAACTAAATGTGTAAAAGGCTTCGGCAAACACTTTTGTTATGTATTATTTCAATCTGCATTATTATGATTATGAATTCTGCACTATTCTGCACTATTATGGGCGTGGCATGAGCATTTTTAAGTTTGATCCCTTGGACAAATATAACCAAAACTGCACTCGCTACTGAAATTTTTGAGATCGTAGACTCCACAACAAATCGGGGACAGACGGATAGACATATAAACAAGTACACAGCCGGACGCAAATGGCATACACGGACTACAGAATAACTAAATTGATTTGGAATCCCGAAAATTCCTGCCATAAGTTAAAAGTTATAGATTGTACACAGATTTTGATCATTTTCACATTCTATATATGGCCCTTGACAAGGAGAATATTTAAAAAATATTAACTTTTCATTGCAACTTTTGAAATTCTACGCTCTCCAGATGGCGGACAGACAAACGAACAAGCAGATAAATAGCCAGACAACAGATTGCGAGAAGGACGTATAGGCAGACGGGGGCTAGTAGAGCACTTTAAACTAAGTAACAAAGTTCAAACATCTTCTTCTTCTTTCTTTGGTTGCTTCTCTTTCCTTTCCCACGCACTTCGTCATAAGCTTTTCTCTTACGTGTTCCACTAAGGATAAGACGTCGCTAACTGAACCGCGTCGTGAAACTGCTTTTGCATTTACATATTCTAACCACTATTAAGTAAATGAGATTTTCTCCGGTTTTTAAATGTTTGCAATTATTCTGATCCGATTCCTACGCGGACTGTGTTCATTTTCATTTCCAATCTATGGTAGAACACATGTGAGAAGTTTCAAGGTTTCATTAAAATATTTGCAATTTCGCGAGTTTTGTAGACAAAAACGACAGACCTACGGACAGGCCAAACAATGTTTTCTTAAGTGAATTTAGAACATTCAGCTGATCCTTACTACAGGCGCTTGTTGGGTTCACTAATACACATATCTCTACGTAGACATAGAATGAAAAAAATTTATATTTTCTCTTCTTCATCCACATTCGCTTTCCTTCCACCCCAAAATCTTCAACAACGATGAATATGGACATCGTCATGTGGACATAAATGTGATTATATAAATATATATTTTCTTTTTTTTCTTTTTTTATTCTGGACATTAAGCGTCTATGGACACAAAACGAAATTGAAGATGTTTAGACCGCATCGTGCAATATTGAATAACTGATTGATTAAAGAGAGATGGCGAGAGGAGCGAGGTGGGGAGAGGTGAGGTGGATGAGATGGGCTAGTAACGATGGTGACAGCAGGCGCGAACGTAACTAACGTTTCTTTCGACGAGCAAAGATACAAAAAAATATGAAAAAACTTGGAAAAAAAGGAAAAAACAGGAAAAAGAAAAAAATAAATAAAGCAAAAAAAAAATAAGAAAAACATTTTAGTCTCCGTCATGCCCAAAATGTCAATTTTCTTTACCCAATTTTCATCTTCGCGTGTTTGAAAAGCCTTTTTTCCTCTGCAGCCATTATAAGGCGGAAGGGAAGCTGCAAGCAATCAAGTGATGTTAGCGCACAATACCATATCAGCATTTGGATCCAACGAGCAAAAGCGACCTTTTTTTTTCCTGCTGCTACTGCTGCTGCCTGTTTTTATTGTTACTGTCACATACGAAATTTCACGTCGCCGCTGTCCAAATCCCACATGTGCAAAAGGCATTTCCGTTTTCTTTGTGTCCATTTGTCTTGAACGTAATACTTCTTTTCTGTTTTTTTTTCGTTTTTTTGCAACACACAGCCATGCTTACACTTTTTTATATATATATATACATATATATATGTGTAACCGTACGCGTATATGTAGTTTTTCTCTTTGATTTTTTTTTTTTTTTTTTTTATTAAATTCACTTTTCTTTTGCTCGTTTGCGTTTAGCTAAAGCACAAAAAAAAAACAAAAAAAAGCCTCCGAGAAAAACGAACAGACGCGTAAATTCTTAAAAAGTGGGTGGCTGACGGGATGTGTTGTAAAATAACAAGAACATATAGAAGGCAGTCAAGCAGGCAGGCAGGCAGGTTGGATGAATGTATGGCTGGATGGATAACTAAATGATGTTTCGTGTTTGGTTGAAAAACAGAATAACTGATAGCGCGGGGTAGAGGTATGAATTATATTAGAGACTGAGGTGTAGCGAAACATTCCGCTTATACGTTGTCAAGTCTCGCGTAATGTTTGCCTCATGATTTCAGTTTCTGGGCCCTTAACTTACATTATGCCGAGATGTCTAATGTAATAGCATTTGTGTATGCGTGTATTCGCTTGTGCTTTTGTGAAATGTGTGTTTTTGTATATATATATATATGTATATCTGTACTGACGTTTTTGAGGCTGACGCAGCAGAAGGATATTTTCGTTTATTTCGCCATATAACGGTCTTCGTCGTCAGCAGTTAGAGGTTTGAGAAAATTTAACTTTAACACATGTCCGTTTCATTTTCGGACAGTAGCCGTAGAAATTACACACACATGCTCGTTCTCATAAGAAATTGCTTGCTAAGTGTACGTGTACGTGTGCACGTGTTATGCTCTAACATATAAATATATATATATATATATATATATATATATTTGGTATATACATTTGATACGTGGCCCGACGTGTGTATGTGTGTGTGTATGTAATGGTTGGTTTCCATGTTATACATTTTAGGAATATTTGCTCTTACGAAACCGTATTTGAGCCGTTTATGCCGTTGGGGATGATGAAACAAAATTTCATTCTGGACAATCTAAGACATGTCAAAAATAAGCAAGTGTGTGTGTATGTGTGTGTTTTTGTTATATTTTATTGTGACTCTACATGGTTAGACACCATTTATGTATCTCTATGCTCGGCTCTATGGTCAGCGAGAAGGAGTAGCAGAATGTGTCAAGTAAAGAAGTTTTCCAGGATATAACGCAATGATTGTATTTCTTTGTTGGAATATGCGAAAAAAATGAGAGAAAAAACAACTTTTTTCTATACTTCCCGAGATTGATTATTCAATCATTTTCTTCATGTCTTTAGAGTAAATTAAACAATTTTTTTTTGCCTTTATATTAAACTTTTTCCAACATAATATAATTTTACTTTTCAAAATTCCGTAGGCTTGCGAAAGTTTTCGTTCCAAAAAAATCGATGTTAATCCTTCCGTTATGTTAGCAAACCAAGTAGTATTACCTACTACAGTCATTCTCCCTTCGACCTCTGCTAACGGTAATAATAAGCGTTCATCCTCGAGGGAAATCGTCCATGAAACGATTCATTTATCTAGATTTCTTAAGAAGCATTTTCATTAGCCTTTAAACACCTAAAGAAACTTGTACACACAGGCTTCCCTCCCCCATTGCTCCCATCAGCGTTACATAGAGGCATCGAAGGTGCACGTGGGTTCATGTTTCCTAAACACCAGGTATGGAATCGCTGTCATTTTCGATGCCACACGTAATTTCCTTTTACCATTACACAAGAAACAAAATATATGTATATATGCACACAATTGAACTAACTTTCTTGGCCACACGATCAGAAGTTCCTACTTAAGCAATCCCATGCTCATGCCCTGGAATTTAAATGAGCTTTGGCCACTTATAGCTCTTGGAGTTTTGCTTTCGTGCCAATATTCACCAATCTATTCGATTAATTGAGAAGACACAGTAGACGTTCACAGTTCACCTTGCTTTAGCTGTGGACGCAATTAATCAATCGTGCGAGTATTCGTTCATACCGAACTCCCATTCGAAATTCCGTAATGTCGATAAGAAAAGCAACGTATAGAATACGAAAACTTTACAAACATATAAAAGGGAACATGTCGCTAACAATATTTCTGAAAAAATAAATTATATTTACTATATAGTATATTATTACTGTGCGGACGTATGTTAAACTTGTGCGGACGTATGTAACATGCAGAAAGATTTAAGAGAGCTTCACGTTTTATTTACCCGTCGAACGGTCCGAGTGCAGAAAAGTTTTCCGACTCGATTTAAGCTTGTCCGTCCGTCTGACTTCTGTTTATGTATTTTTGTGTTCAAGTTACAGTTCATAAAAATTAAAAATCCAGCACACTGATATGTTTTGACCTGATAATAAACGCTATGGAAAATGATTCGCATCGAATCACTTCTCCTATAACGGCTTAATTTGAAAAGCGGTTGCATGAAAAAAAACAAATGGCAATTTTTAGAATAAAATTCTAAAAATATTGTCGAAAAGACAATACTCGCTGAGTAATTGGTATGAATAATTTGTTTCGACCTGGGACATTTTTTTAAACCCTCTCCCATATAACTTAAGCTTTATATGGTAGAAAGGTACAATTTTCAATATTCCATGATGAAAATTGATGCATAATAGTAAACTCAGAAAGAAATCCACCTGACCGAATTTGGATCAGATAGGTCTACTTTTTGGATACCACCGCATATAAGGATTTCCAGTAAATATGTATACCGAAAAGGGCTAACTTTTTATATTTTATGATGAAAAATATGATAAAAGTTAAGTGAATCAAATTTGAACCTTGTAGATTTGAATCTTATGGATCTATTTCCTGGAACCCAATTCATATAGGATGTCAAAACAAGCTTTAATTTTTAACATTTTATGAACAAAATTGGTTCATGGTAGCAATCTAGGATCACATAGGATCATACTAGATCTCCATATATAGAGGAGTTATAATGAAAAGCAAGCCCTTAGATGGAGAGATTTTGAGTTTTTTATGACGGAAAAAAGTATGTGAGTAACTGTACTAAGAGAAGTGGTGTAGAGTATCTTAAGATCGAGCTTGCCCGACTATAATGTTCCTCATTGTTTTGTTTTTTAAACTCTCGGTGATTTAAATGCTGATATAATTCCTGATGAATACGTAAATTAATGCACATTTCATAAATTTGACAAACTCTCGTCTCTCGACATTATCATCTCAATTCCACAAGAGATTGTTGTTTAGTTACTATAGGCACTATAAATTTATTGTGGCGATTATTACGATCGAAAAACTTTATGTTTTGAGAATTTCTTGAAAAAATTATCCATGAAGTAATCGTACTACCATATAAATTATCCAAATTATACGCATTGGACCTCACGGATTAGGCGTATGGCAGGATTTCTTATGGATCATTTTTCCCAAAAAAATTATATATATATAGATATATATATGTAGATATATATATATATATATATAACGTATATTGTTTTTCATTTCTTTACCATTCAGTTATGCAAGCCCGCCTACTGTTGTATACCGAACTTCAATGTCTACGATACCAGTAATGAGGATTGCTGTCATTTTCAACCGTATTTCTCTCTATAGATTGTAGCGTGAGGGATGGGAAAGTTATATTATTCGCATCCTTCTTTTGTTCCCCATTTAAGAATGGATGTGCTTTCAGGTTCCAATCTGGGCAGATATTTTTCCTAGCACTTGGTTATTAGGGCATGGAATGACGTTGCCCGTTCTGCTCGTGGAATGGGAGAATGAGTAAAAGGGGTGGGAATGTCTACTATCCTAACATGCCTGGCAAACACACATTGAAACCATGCACTTTTCTTTGCTAAGACATTTCTGCACCAAAATCGATTTTAATTTGGCAATCAAAAGTCACTCGGACCACGTTCTTTGCTCTAATTTGCATACAAGGAATTTAGCTATTGTTAGATTCGAGTCAAGGCAATTATTACGGAAAGCACTACTGATTGAGTTGAAATTGCATGATATAAAAGATTTTATGTTGCAAACGTTCGTTTCTTCGACAATCTTTTACTGTCTTCGTGACATATTTCGTAGATCTGTTACATTTCACTCCTTCAGACGATAATCGACCTTGCACTCGCAATGTCACAGCATTGACATGCAGGCCGAAATATTACTTCCTTATCCGCATACTCTTCGCTTTTGTCGACAGATCACCGGTCAGCCTAGACTACGTTAAGGCGAAATATATCTTTGCATTCGGTCAAATTGGTTTTTAACCATTTCAAAGGGAATATAGACTACAACGGAAGTGAAAAGAAAGAAGGAGATTCCGCAGATCTAGGCAATTGAACTGATAATATTGAATAACTATAAGCGTAAACCGAGCCGTTCGTCCTACTTCTAAGAGGTTACATTTGCTACCAAGTATCCACTAGCGACCCTATTCTACTCTTGATTACATAAGCAAAACCTGTGTAAGTACGAGTATGTCCCGCATCCTTACGAACATGTATTTATTTGTTTATAAGTAAAAAAAAAATAAAATAAAATAAATATTGCATTAGTATTGTGTCCAGTTATGTCCACGCACACACGGCGAGAAAAGCATTTTACGCGCCACCAATCTATTTAATAAAGGGCTGAAATGTAAAGGAAACTTGCTAAACTGGACCAAAAAAAAAAAAATAAATAAATGAATGAAAATCTGTATGTGTAGCGCATACATATTGAATTTTATGTTAACAACAACAGCAGTAGTAGTAGTAGTACGGCGGTTAAAATGTAAATGGTCGAAGAAGGTAGCTCGTTGATGATACAAAAACGTATAAAAAAAAACAACTAAAAAATAAAAAAATTAGAAAAAAGTGGACGCTAACCGGCCGTACTTTTTAATACAAACAGTGACATAGGATGTGATGTCAAGTTGTGATGGAATGGACGGATAGTTTGGTTTGAGATGGGACGCCGAACATCAGCTTAAGCAAACACACAAATTCGTTTAAATGGAGGCAGTTTGAGGTGTTATGTTTATGATTGCGTTTCGATACACACACACTCACACACACACACACACACACACGCAATTACATAAAAAACTTTTACATCTACAAATGTACACAAATACGAAGTTTTTCTTCTTTCCTTTTTTTTTTTGCTACTAAGCAAAAGTGTCCCAAACAAGGGATGAAATTTCTATTTTGTTATTTCTGTATGCGTAAGCATGTGTTCGTTATTCTTGTTATGTTTCTTTTGTTGTTGCTTTATATCATTTTGAAAAATTATCAAAAATATTCAACTTGTATACGTGATTGTATATTTCATCCGTTTTGGTGGCGGATAACGAACGGTCGGTCAGCGGTCAGTGGTTAGTCAGTAACAAACAGACTTAATAGCAAGAGCAATAGTAGTCGCAGCCGCAGCCGCAGCCGCAGCAGCAGCAGCAGTAGTACTAGTAGTAGTCTGCCAAGTAAACGCCAGGCATTAAGCTTTAAGGTTCGTTATATCCATCTTTAGCCATCCGTCCTGTAACGGGGTAATTTAAAGAATGCCTTTACTGTTGCGTTTATTGTATACAATTATTTACAGTTATGCTTGCACACATGTGTAGGATTTTGTTTATTCAAATCTGCGTTCTTTCCTTTAATAACAAATTGCCAGAAAAGGGTTTAACACTCACTATGTTTGCCATAAAAGTAGATTTTTTCCGTTTCTAGCTCTCTGTCTCTCTCTCCCTCTCTCTCTCTCCCTCTCTCTCTCTTCCTCTATTTCGGATCATAAAATCTTGTTTCGCTTTGAAATGAAAAATGAACTAAAAGCTAAAAACACATTTCCATCACTATTTTTGTTAAAATTTATATACACACACATGCGTACATATGTATATATGTACGTACATTTCTATATTAGATAGATAATGATTGGTCCGTGTTTAATGAAACGTTAGCTGTTCCTGGGTTGACGTTAAAAACTTAAATAAAAATTATTTTCTCTTCATTTACTTGCTTGATATGTGGAGTAGGGCAGTAAATGAGTTTGAAGATATTTTCACATATATGTGTACAGATAGTTATATAGAAAACTTTCAACCTTTCCCACTAATGTTTCGCAAAAAGTACATTACGCGTTCAACGTTTTTCTCTACACCAGCCCCGAAGCGATTGTTAATTCTTTATAGAGGAGAGAGTGAGAATTATTAAGCTAAGAAAACCCCATAGGTACCCATGCTACCGTAGAAATTGGTAAGTAAAAATTGCATACATTGAACAACATTTCAACAGTAAAACTGTTAGGATCGTTTCGAACGTCGATCTATTAAATTTTTTTATTATTAAATTTCCTTCGCATTCAATTCTTAAGATGACACAATTTGCAACGATTACTTAACGATTGAAGAGGAAGGCGGCATTTACTAAGTAAGAAAATGACTTTCTTTGTTCGAAAATATGGTTTACATTTTAACAAAATTCCTAAATTGTTGGTATCCAAACATACCGGCTGCTGTTAATTTGATATAATGGGCAAAATAAATATCATAAACGAATGACAAGGCATACAACCCGTTGCCAAGAAAGAAATTAACATCGTTTAAAAAAAAAAACTTGTTGAAGTCCTACCCGACGAAGTTTTTTCTTTTTGCTCAAACATAATGTAACTCGACACTAACTTCGACACTAGTGCCGAAAGAATCGTTGATAGATGAAAGAGGAAGTTTGAAAATTTCCTTGTCCGAAAATAAGATCAACTTTTACACAATATTTTGTATTTGAATCGTAATATAACTCACGATCTGTAGCATTTAAATAATCAGCATGGCACGAAGTTTCGGTTACGTAATGGAGGCGGAAAACTATTGTATGCTATTATTGATGCGGTGTCTTTTATACATAGACCAAAGAAGAGGAAAATATGCGAATAATATTAAAAATTCACAAATTAATATCGTATGTTCCGACTAAACAACAAGAAATTTCATTGATTTGGTCATGTCTGTCGGTCTGTTTGGTTCTGTGTTGTGTGTTGTTGGCACTCTCGTGGTCGCAAATTTGGTAGACACATTGGAAATTTCTGCACGCAGGCTGGTACCAAAAATGGGCCAAATTGGTCAGAGCAGAAGCGCGCAGTCGAGCACACACAAAGTTGCGAATAATTAAATTTGATTTTTGTTTTTTATTTTTTTGAGGTTTTATGCTTATTTATCACGGTAAACACGGCAAAGTGTTTAAAACTGTGTTGTACAGTCCTCAAATGGAAACGTATTATCTGCCTAAAAATGGGTCGATTTTAAAATGAGTGCAATTAATTTTTTCTTAATAATAATACCAGCGATGTGGGTATCAAATAAAAGAACTTGGAGAGTAGAATGCGAGAAGCATAACTTTCTTGTTTTATTTGTTTTTTTTTTTAGGAAAATTGCTTTGATCGGAGAAACAACATCTTTATTGAAATATATATCAAAAGTTTCGGCTAAAACAACTCAAATGAAAGGTTTTCGTCTTTCTTTTTTCATTTAACTAATTGATACCTCTTACAAGGTAAATAGTTACTATGCAGAATTTGTTATTCATAGGAAGTACGGCGAGAATCGTTCGTGGTGAGTATGCATAAGTGAAAAGCATACATAGTTCAAAAAATCAAGTTTTCTCATAGTGATATTTATAAGCACAAGCGAATTAAAGGTACGCACATACGTAGAAATGTTAGTTATGCAAACGTTAATGTATGCGCTAACAGACCGCAATGGCAACGATGCATATTTGCCTCCTCTTATCTCTGTGTATGCGTTTGTGTTTACGTGCAACCATATCCAATGACTCAAGCCATCATACGCACGAATTCCAAGAGTCCGTTGAAGATATTGAACATTTGAGAGTTACATAAGCGTATAGGTTTCCGAATATTGATATTGAAATGAATGGTTGCAGTAAACAAATCAAATCGTGATTTCTTGTACAATTTCACTTTGACAAAATGACGCAATACCCATTGTCAAGAATATCAATACTATTCTAACATAATATGAGACAAATCAATGTTCGCCTATTAATTGTATTAAGTTTTGTACAATCGATCGCATTGTCGCGCTTATCTTGAAAACTATGAATTGCTTACTAAAAGTCGTACTTTCTTTTTTTATGTTTCTTCTTATGAAAAAGAACGAAAGAATAATGCAAAAACAAAAAAAAAAATGAAAGGAAAAGAAAAATTATTTGTATGGGTATACTTTATCTTTATTTGATTGTTTAATAAAAAAATTTTTACAACTTAAAATGTGTGTAAGAAAATCTCTTCCACTGCAGTCGTCAATATTGTTTAACATCGCTTATCGAACACTAAAAACAAGTTGAAAAAGAAAGAAAAAAAAACAAAAAATAACAATCAAAATGAAATAAAATTCGAATAAAAATGCAGTCAATCTCAAGATATAAACACATACACATATACATGCTAACACACAAATACACAAACAAGTATAGGACAAGAAATAAGAAAAAAGAAACGAATCGTAAAACGGATTTACTGCTCAAGTAACTATTAACACATGATTGGCATCAGTCAGCCGGTGGCAGGAAGCAACACTGCTCACGAAAGCAACGGCGGTTATAAACGTAGATGCACAGTTAATTCGCAAAAGCACACTGATTAGCCGATGGTTGTATAAATTTTACGATTATAGCACTTTGAACAGCAACCCGGATCATCACGCTGGCCATCATCGCAATCATTATTAAGCTCATTATCTTACTAACATAATTTTTCTAGTACCTATATGTACGAAACATTGAACGCGAATGAATGAATGAATCGTGAAATAGTTGAACTTCAAGTATTTATTAGCACTTTACGTCTTTGAAGGCCAAGTCAAGTAAAATTTGCTACACACATATTGCACATTTCCTGTCCACGTGCGATATTTTATTTCGCTTTCTTTCCCTTACAAATTCACTTTCATTGAATGCTTGCTTGAACGCTATACTTTTATATAACCCAGTCACCTTTGTACTTAGATCATAAAATAGGTACACAAAAAAAAACCGTTTACATTATGTAAGTAAACTGTAAACGAACCAAAACAACTTTATTCTCACACATATATATTTCCATCATATAAGCAAAGATAGACAGATCCTTGATAGTGAGTGATAAAAGTATATTTGATATTATTCTTTAAAGCTATGAATTTATTGAGTTTGTAAAGTGTTTCCAAGAAGCTTAACTAACAAGTGAAATTCATGCTTTTTAAAAGCAATCAATTGGTTCTTGAGTGCAGCCAAATGAAAACAAGGAAACAAGTTATCAATGAAATGCAGCAGCGCAGCAGCGATCTAAATATGAAAATATTAAATATTTCAGAGAGTTTTAGTTTGAAGGCCGATAGGGAAATAATCGTAATCTTTCTTTTGCCTTAAATGCACGTCGTGTTCCTGATGGATGATTACTTTAATTTGCCGTTTATCGTAAACAACTTTCGGTGAACTTTGTGTGAGCCAGATTGTGGTTGTGATATTTCACTACTCCCGTGAACAAGAAAGGCAGAGAAAACCATTTTTGTGCTTATTCTGATCGAGAGGATATTTAGAAAACCGATAAGCGAAGGTCTCGTCTTTGACACACACACACACACACACACACACACAAGTTTCGTTCTTCGTATGAAGACATCGTAAGTCGAGCTAATGGATGGACACGTAAACTAAAAACATGGTGTAGTAATGCATCTCTGGAGAATAACGCCGGCCAAAGTTTAGTTATCTCTGTAGGACTTTCGGGGGCATTGTTCTCTAAGGGACATTTTTCTTTCACAGGCTATGCTCCCCAAAGGATGGACAGTGCTTCGAGAGAAACGTATTACACTAAGCTAAGGATAATGCTTCTTTAAGACGTGGTTTTGCCGTGCCACGTTTCCTTCGTTAAACCTAGGAATGCAGACATCATCGACTAATCACATTCAGGACCTGCAGGTACGGCTGTGGAACACGTTAAACGAAGAGGTAACGCTTGTAATTTTTCTTCTTAATTCTTCTTTTTTTTCTTAATTCTTTTATATTTTCTTGATTTAGATGATCTTCCAAATATTCCAGAACAATATGCAAAAAATTTCGTACCGGTTTAACTGCTTTGTGGGGCGCAAAAAGCAATTATCCGCTTAAGAGTATTACTTGATTGCTTGCACCTCTAAGCGAAGTTTCATATGTTAACTGCTCATTATAACATTTTCTAGTGAGGCGGACACGATCAAGTTGCGATTCCATTGCGTTGCTTGGATGGGTTTTGGATTTTTCCCAACAGAGATAATCAATTTTTACTAAAAGCTTAAAAGAATCACATACATAATAACATTTAAACGGGTTCGATAAGAGAGGGTTTAGCTAAGGATACGATATACGAAAACTATCGCAAGAATAAAGTGATTGTCGTTTTAAATAAATTCGAATTAAAAAAAAAACTTTCGAATGGAAATTTCTGTAAAACGTTTCCAACTATTCAAAGGTATAGCAAGTATTACTTACTACTAGCAGCTGTAGCTATGAATGAAAAATATTTCAGTTCCTTAGTAGTGTTAAGCCCCGCAGCAAAAAACCACAAAATACTATGATGATTATCGCCAAAGCAGCCAAAATGATTGAAATCATCAAGTAAACCTTGCATTGCAAAAACATCTTGGCTAGTCCGAGAAGCCTAACTGCAATATGGCGAAAATACTCATTTTTCCATTCCAATGCGTTAGTCTGCCTGCAGTTTTACTGGCAAGGACTGTACTGGAGAAGTATTTAGAGAAACTTAATGCACTTTTTATAGCATCATTGAAGCCTCCTTCCAATGACGGGAAAAATTTGGCGATGCTGATGGGATACAAACTACACTTTCGGTCCCACATAATCGTTATATTATGTATCTACAAATGAATGAAGAGGAATAACGGGGATATTTGTTGGGCATAGTTGTTGCTGATATCTTTTGCGCTAATTACCCCAAAAGATTTACTGAAAGTATTAAGAGATTAGGGAGGACCGATTAATTGTGGAGAACTCGAGCCAGCTTCCAACAGATAATGCAATGACTTTGTTATGAGCGGGTTCTGCTTTATATGAGCTTACAACCTATCGTTCATTGAATCATAAAATTTGAATTCAAAATCTGTAAAAGCAAAAAGAGAAGCGAGAACTGTTTGATCCTACATTTTACGCGCATTCGATAGAAGCCATGTGTGCAGCCACAGCTATATAGTTCAAAATTTTTGTATTCGGCCGAATTTGCCAAATGCAAGTAGAGACAAATGAATTAGAGAATACATGAAGAAGATGCATCCTGTACAACGCGATAAACGCGGCAACTGATTTAGCCATGTTCGTTCACTCATTGCATCTGCTCTTTCATTGAAGGCATAATTACATAAGTCGCTCCCGCGACCTCAAACTTTTTTTTCGTCCAATCAAGTCGGTAAAAAACGCTAATCTATTAAGAAATTTCTAAGAAGTAGTTTGCACAAAAATTTCAATGACTTTTGGCATTTCCCTGATTTTCATAATAAATGAGATGAAAATAAGCAAATTGCATTTTCATTATATGTGAAAAAATGTCAAAGTTGATCAGAATAGTAGCGTAATTTGCGCATGAATTTGAAAACAGCGAGTTCACCTCTTTGGTTTCGTGATAAATTAATGCTCGATTTGTCAGTGTTATGCTGCCAAATCGATGTGTTTTCGCTTGTTTGCATATTAATTGGATTTTTTTCATTCTTTTTTCCATTTACGTGTGAATGTGTGAATGTGTGTTTATATGTGCAAACAATAAATTGTCAAATGTAATCACTTAGCACTTTTAAATGCAATTGCAAATGATTCTGTTCTTAAATGAAATCCCCCTCCCCCCCTCAACACCGTTCCACAACCGATGACCCCTTTAGTGTTGGTGGGTAACGGGACAAAACGTGACTTAAAAACTATGTTACAGCAGTATTCTACACATACATATACATGCTTAACGTTGAACTTTAGAGTCAGTTATATGGAGCCTCGCAAAACACGCCATATAAGAAGGACGTAGTTCCATATTAGCGACGAAATTGAATATCTATGGCTCCAAATTCCTTTTTTACCTTTTGACGAGATAAAACGCTTCGTGCATTGTAAACTTTTCAACGGCAAGAAAACCGTTTTCAAACTCTTTTTACTCACAATAATAATTAAGGAGGAATTGAGGAAAAGCGTCAAAGAGAAATGGTTTAGCATTTTTACAAATGTTTAGCGCGAAAAGACGATTTTCACTTTCGATATGCAATTGCTATCTGCCGGAAAGATGGCAAAAAAAAGGCTTTCCCTAGTCATGAATAATAATTTTGGAATACTTTGTAAGCATTTTTTCACGATGAAGAAATTCATATTTGCATCCAGTATCCAAATGTCGACAAGCCGAAATATTTAAATGTGATTTTCAGTTACTTCTTAAAGAAGTGCTTGCCAAAGCACATACACACTTACATACAAAATCAACAACACTGACGAATGGAGCTATCCTGCTATCTGGCAGTGGAATATCACTTACCAGCCAATCGTGGCAATTAAGAGATTTGCTTTACACGGTTTTAGTTAGTTAGCTAGCGTTGTTAAGTAACTATTACTAACTATTTCATAACTGTAAATAATGACTTCAGTGGTATCCAGCTTTGTGGTAAAAATCGTATCATTTTTGGCTAAACAACGTACGCCTTCACAAGTCTTAAGTTGTAATACACTGAGGCAACACGATAAACCTGATATTGGAGAAAAACTTCTACTGGATATCTGCTAGACAATGTTATAGTAACGGCGATAAGTTCGCCTAACAGTGAGGAGAAAAATCAATTTATGAAAAAAAAAAAAACGAGCTATTGACTTGATTTGATGCGTCCGTCTATCAACGCTGAATAAAACATACACGATAGATAGATGAATGACAGACAAGTAGGCTCGGCTCATTCATGGATGAACAGGAAAAGAGAGAAAAAAAAACAAGAAAGAAAAGACGAATATCATGGCAGATATGAATGAATAGGTAACGAGAAAATAAGGAAATGAATAAAAACGAAGGAATTAAAGGCAAATAAAATGTAAGCTTAAGAGGAAGAAGCCTTGGAAATTTCGTTTTCGATAAATATGAATGTTTTGTTAATCTAATTGAGGGAAATATATTTTAATATAATTTTATATATAATTTTTGTTAATCTAATTGAGGGAAATATATTTTATATATATATTGTGGCTGGTGGTTACGTAATAAGTCCGATTTCTTACTAAAGTTATGTTACAAGTTAACTTTTTACTCAATTAAAATCGTGTTTTTTCTTTTGTTTTGTTTTTGTTGTTGTATTGGGTGGCATATGACTAGTAGTATAACCCACAACAATAATTGTTTTACGGGCAATTGACGCTTTGTGTCTACAACTATCACAAGTTAATATCGCACTAACATTAAGAAAAAAAAAAAAACAAACAATTCACTGTGTGATAATAGCCCAAAAGTCGCATGCCAAGCAAAATAAAATTCGCCTACACTCGCACGTATGTACAAATGTCGAAAAATCGGATATATATGTGTGCCTAGCCAGCAACTAACCGCCTATCTGATGAAACAACTTTGCAACGCAAATTGTGTAAAGTGGGAACAAAAGTAAACTACCATACTACAGCTGCCTACAGTAGTGGATATTTATGCACACATCCATAAACATGTGTTTGTATATATGTATATGGAAGACTTGTGTTTGTAACGTAACATCATCAGCAGCAGATGAAGGAATTTAATGCAAGAGCTCCGCAGGCATGCAAGTGAATGAATGAGTGCATTTTTTTCGTCACTAACAAATAATGCTTTTGCCACAACAGTGCTGCAGTATTGTTGTCATGTGATAGCCTAGGATTGGCCTTTTAGTGTGTATGTGTGTGTGCGTGTGTGTGTGTGTGTGTGTGGTAGTGCTTGACGGGTTGCACGAAAATGCAAAAAGAAGATGATAACTGCCACACAGCGTACATAGCATAACAACCAACGATTACGTGGTTCTGGCGGAATAATACTTGACGGCATATTCACCGTGCATCGTAGTAAAAAATTGAGTTGCGTTTTTTGCTGCGTTTCATTTTTTTTTTTTTTTTTTTTCATAATAAAGATTCTAAAGTGCGGTGATTTTTGTTGTTTTTGTTTTTGTTTCGTTTTTTTCAGTTTTAACAAACTGTGAATTGTTTGTGGACATGTGTTTAGAGTGTTGGCACACATTGCATTTCTTCCAGTTTTTTTGTTTATGTATCAGTTTCTTTCTGTATGGGCCGCGTGATCAACATGCATATGTATGCAGTAAGTGCTCACATTCGCAGTCATATATGTCGCTTGAGGGATTCTAGCACCTAATCGTTTTAACCAATTTTTTACTCATTTCTTGTTGATTTGCTGTTGTTTGCCGTTGAACACATAGTTAAGTCAATTCAACTCGAGGAACTCGGTAGCATTTTTTTTTGTTTTTCTAGCATGGGTTTATGCATCAACAGGTGCTGCAACAATTAAGATTTGATTTGCATTTCTCTTTTGCTTTGTTTAACTTCTTTTTTTGGCCAAATCGTTTTGACCTAAAAGGTTTAAGTTAAGGTGATTGTGTGTAAACATAAGGCCGCAGAAATTTTGGATGTCTTTTGTATGAAAGGGAAAGGAACGTTATGGTAACATATTGTGATCAATGACTTTGATCCAAACATTTTTTTAACGTTAACGTTGCATTTTTTTCGATCTAACGATGATTAAATGCCCGATTGGATGCATATCTGAGCTGGTGGTTGCACTTTGAAAGGTTTATTTATTGCAGTGAAACGGAAAATAAATTTCTGCTCATCAACGGATTTCGTTTCATTTAGCTTTAATCAAATATGGATATGTCAGTCAGCCGTGTGGTATTAGAGTTAGTTTTGTTATAGCCTTAGCTTTACATAGAAAGTCAGGCAAGTAAATAAGTCATGATCATGAATGCATTGCCATTGTACAGGGATTGTTGGTTCTTAAGTGAAGCTTCCTTTCTTTCCTACCGCTTTTACTATTCTCCTCAAGCTTACGAACACTATCTAGTAAACGACCCCTGAGATTGCGTGAAGAATGTCAAGACATTTACTGCATTTATGTTCAGTGATTTCGATTTTTCTTTTAGCAATGAATTGCTCCTGACTAGAGAGTTTCGCATGCTAGGAAAGTGCTTATGACTTAATTTTTGTCAATTAAGTTTTTAACTCACGTAATAATTGCGGCATATAACTGCTAATAACAGTTTACTGAACACCAATGGGCACTGAGTACGTAAGACATTGGTGAACCCAAAACTAAGTAATTCCGTTAACATGCAACACCAACGAAAAATTATAATTTTCAAAAAAGCAATCAAGCACACAATCCCAATAAAATATTGCGATCAAAGGTTAGTAAGACGTGCTCGTTTATGCTGTGCGTAATTGTTCAGAAGAATAGATGGCTAGGGTTTTTTTCCTTCGCTTAGCGATAACTGCTTTAATGTTCAATTTCAAGACAATATCACGAATAAATAATGAGAAGTAACTGTTTACCTGCACCTGAACCGAAATTCATTTTCCCATTCGGCCACCATAGTACGATAATCGAAGAAAGCTTAGTCCTACTACTCTTTGATCATAATAGTCGTGTACTATCTAAACCAATTGTAGAAAAGTAGAAGAAAGTTTGGAAAAAGGTATTATTTGATAAACGATTATAGCAAGCATACGAAGCTAAACAAATGCATTTCATTTTCTTAGTAAGTTTTTACTGTGGTGGCAGAATTGTGTCAAAGCATCCCTTTGCCAGATCAGTTTGACAATCAGTTTGAATTCTAAATCTGCGTAGTATATATTAAATCGTAGAGCAACACTGCCAGTACTCTCTGCAGGTATAGGAGTCGAGGTTATTTTGATTGCCTAACCAATTCGGTTATTTTTCATCTCTCAACGAGTGTGTTTCATATAATTGAACGGTCGAGGGAACGTTGATTGGCCACTGTTTCGGTTTCGGTAAATGAAGTAAATAATCAGATCCTGATCTGATGAATATATTGGGTATACAAACCAATTCGATAAATTGGAATTATTTGGCGGGTGTATTTTTTTCGAAATTCCGGGCATACATAGCTTAGATATTGGTCGTTGTATGGTATAGATTTTAATCTTTCGCGGGCTGTCTGTCGTTCAGTGTATATCAGAAGCTACGGAAACGATTAACTGAAAATTCAGTAAACTATGAAATGGTCAGAAAGTGGTTTACACGATTTCGTGCAAAACATTTTGAAGTTGTACTACGTGAGAAAACTATGTACAGAGTCAAGATGCTTTCTCGAACATTTTGTTTTGCTTTTTTCGCTTCGATTCTGGAAATTTGGAATGTAATGAAAAAGTCGGGGAAATCTTACAAGGAGGGAGGGAATCCAACACTTATTAAACAAAGTTTTAAACGATTCGTGTAACACTGGGTACACAAAGTTGCTTAATGTTTACGTACTGCATAAAGGGTCAATGAAGGAGTTCCTCTTAGCAAAGCGCTGCTGAAATGTTCGAAAACGTTGATTACGACCGAAAATAACGAGCCATGCCTGGATAGTAATGGGCAAAAAGGATCTTGATCCTAAATGGACGATCACCGTTTACTAAGATAAAGCCTTGTGCTCGGATGCGACTGAAAAGCAATTGTGCATCGTGAGTTTTCCAAAAAATTGATTAAACTCTTGAGTCTAATCTCTATTGTACGCAGTTTGTCTTATTCGCTTTGTCTTATTTCTCGAGACCTGATCAATGAAAGGTAGTTTTCACAATGTGCCTGGTGACTCTCTACATGAATGCAAATTGGAGCAACATAATAGCTACGCGAAGGTAGACTAAGGCAATTCATTCTAATAATCATCGATACGGTTCTGCTGAAGCGGTTCGTCATGCCATTGTTGTTCGAAGTGGACTCATTGGCAAAAAAGAAAAGAAAGGAAAACCCTATATATATATTTACGCATGTATCCATGAAAGTACATTTACATCTGAAAAGACGGGGTAACGGTATGCTGTATTCAATTCCATTCGGAAACTTCATCTAAGCTAAGCATATCGGCTTAATTTATATTCTCAAAAACATCCTCAGAAACCCTTCATACAGATGGTAAACGTGGCAATTGCTTTACTTGTAAACTATGCAAACCTCGCCCATTGATTGCTTTTCATAATTTTATATAACTTTTGTGCATTATCTATTATGTTCCGAAATCTTTATATCTTATGCTTATTTATCGTCTGTACTCGGTACAGTTCTTGAGAACAATTTAAAATTTGATTGATTTAATTCAGATCATAAAGCAACTAAAATACTGGTGGTCACTAAATACTATAGAATTATATTTTACTATAAACGAGATGAATTTCGCATAAACGAGATGAATTAAACTTGTTGTTGTTGTTGCTATTATATGATCCTTTTTTAAATAAAATCCTTTATAAAGTTCACAGAACTTTAAGTAGAATTATGATTTTAAACTAATACATACGTATACTTAGTTGCGTACGTAATTTATATATGCACAGATAGGTATATGTGTATATATATATATATTAATATTAAGCTTAAAATTTTGATAAAAATGCATACAAAGAAACTCATTCATTAGATGTATAGACAATTAAGAAGAAATGCTTAAATGTTGTGCAATTTATTTATACATACATATATACATGCATGTATATATATATATACGTACATGTATATACATATATATATATATATATATATATATATAATATAATATAATATGTGTGCATATGTATGTTTGTGTAAACATTAAGTATATATACATATATGTAGATATATATATGTAGGAGCAAGTATGTGCGCATATAATTCGAAACATGAAAAACCACTGAACCATGTTGGTTTTATGTTTGGCGTAATGAATTTACTTTTTATGCTGACCGTATGCAAAATTTCTAATAAAATTTTCTTTAACTTTAACTATAAGTGTAAATGTGTACATGGATGTATGCATACACACACACATATGTATATATATATATATGCTCACATTCTATGTACGTGTAACTAACTAACTTATATATATTAAAATGTATATAAATATTATGTTTGTAAATAACATGCTTTGCTTGAAATCTTGTGAGCGAATAGATGCACACATGCACGCATGTACACAGTACATATATCCGCATATATATATACATATATATATATATATATATATATATATATATATATATATATATATATATATATATA
>KK500158.1:0-186166 GCA_000688715.1 Glossina pallidipes | reverse complement strand
ATATACATGTATACATATACATATATACATGTATACATATATGTATATATATATATATATATATATATATATATATATATATATATATATATATATATATGTGTGTGTGTGTGTGTGTGTGTGTGTACGTATGTAGATACATGCAATTTTGCTTGTATTCCAAGATGACCTTTTTTGGTAAAAATAATTAATTTGCTTCAAGGAAACATGCGCCCTGATGGTGCTTGTATCATACTGCCACACAGCTTGCTAAGAGTTTGTTTCATCTTTCTTGACCAGCATTCGGTTATCTAAGCATTGCTAAACAAATGAATCTTCTAACTGCATCTCTCTACATCAACTTGCCTCTTAAGACGTACTTATACTCAAATGATTTAACAACAAAAAAAAACATTCACTTTTCTAAGGATATACTCGTGCAACCAAATAAGTTTGCATATAATTTTACTGACCAGGCCTACGTACATCCTGCAAAATTGCAATCTTACATTTTAAAAGATGATGATGCTGCTGCTACTGCTGCTGCATCATTGCTTTTTCCTAAAATATTCACATACACGTAAACTTCTATATACATATATATATATATACATGTATATATGCATATACATATATTGATTGAACTCATCAGTTGTGGTTTGCCTAGTGCCAGCTGCTCCTCCCCGTTTTTAGTTTTGATAATGAACGCATTGTGGCTGATTTCTTAAGTGAGTGAATATGTGACTGTAAGTGTGTGTATTTAGGTGTGTTTAGAGAAGTGTCATTTTCAAAAATTTTCATAATAAAAACTATTTTTGATTAGTCGTTCATTTTGCTTAGAAAAGACAGTTTAGTAATTTATTTCATTTTAAAGATTTCTATTTGAAATTTTAATTATATTTTCGATGCACACACACGCACATACACACACGCATACATACACACATACACACATACATACACTACCTTACTTATATTGTTGGTGAATGAAATGTATGAAGATTGACAGGATACATGTTTTCTTCTGGCTTTCATTCACTTTAGTACAAGTACAATTTGTGGTCTCTGGTGGTATTAAAATTACGTGAAAAACGATGGAATTTATTCGATACATCACGAATGCACTTCAAAGAACTTAACGAGTGGATTCGCAATTTTGCAAAATATTTAGGGCTTTAGGAAAAGCATACATTTAAGCAAAACGGTGGCACTTGCTTTAGGAAGTCACTTAAAATCTCTACGGTAGCAACTTCCTATCCGTAAAATTCTCTGTCTAATCCGCTTTCTATTATAGACTCGTGTTGTTTTTTTTTCATAACGTATGTTACATCCAAAAGGAAGCTTCAGAGACCCTATAAAGTATATGTATATCCTTGATCAGTGTGAAATACTGAGTTGATTTAGGCATATCTGTCCGCCTGTGCGGTGTATTGTTGGCACTCTTCGGTCGCAAAAATGAAGATATCGATAACCGAAGATTAAGTAGAAACATTGGACATTCTACACGCAGGTTGGTGTTGAAAATGAATCAAATTGTTTAGAGCAGAAGCGCGCAGTGGAACGTAAACTGAACGCAACTAAGTTTTTTGTAACAAAAATTTGTGGATTTTTGCTCGCTATTCGGAAATTGTTAAAGTTAGAAATTGGAACTTTCCACATTTGCTTTACGAAGCACTTTACTCTCTAGGTCCAAAAATGGAACCAATCGGCCATGGCTACACAAAGTTACGAGTGATTAAATTTAATTTTTTTTCACTTTTTTGGGGTTTTATGCTGGCAAACAAGGCTATTTTGTACACTCCTTAAGTGAAGATGTATTGTCTGCCTAAAAATGGGTTAATTCTGAAATGAATATAATCGACGTCGCGATTTTTTTAATAATACCAGCGATATAGGTATCAAATAAAAGAACTTGGAGAGTAAAATGCGAAAAGAATAATGGTGGGTATGAGAGATTTGGCCCCCGCCGAACATAACTTTCTTACTTGTTTTCTTTTTTTTTTGCTTTTTTTTAAGTAAGTGTATACAACAATAGAAGCGCCTTATGAATAGTAAAATTATTACCAAAATTTCGACACCTTTTGCCATCTGGTGAATCGTCGTTTTAAAACAAGTCTTGCATGGCCATCATTCCTAGTTTTATACGAAAGTATTGTGCAATGTATGTAATTGACTTGGGTAGCTGGCACTGCATTAGTAGTAATAACTCACACCACAGTCTAAAATATATTCAATAATTTTCTTTTTGTGATCGCATAAAGGGTGCGACTTATCCTATTATTACAATTGTCACCTTGCTCGTGTGCTTCCCGCCTGTAGCATAGCGCTGTGTTTGTAATGAAGAGACTTCTCCCCCTCTCTCTCTATATCACATTCCCTGGCTCTTTACTGCTGTTAAGCTGAAGGGTAATCTTCTGTTTCATTTGTCTCTACCGCTATTAGACCAACTTCATGCCTACACAAAAGTACAAAGGGCGTACTCCCATACTATGGTATTAGACTGCAGCGTAGTCTCCTATTCCAAGTATGAGGAAAGTCTGTGATCCCTCCTTCGCGCCGCACGTGTAAGTTTGCATTCTACTTCACCTGAGACTTGTGGGATGCTGACATAATCATCGCAATACAAATCCGAGCTGCTGTATGGAAGGGTCTTACAGTTAGTGAATCGGTTAGAAAATTGAGATGTATACAAGTACGAAAAGGGGTTCAAAACCCAAGTACGGACAAAAGTCGAACGTTAATATGTATTCGAAGACTTCATTTCATAGTCTAAAAGGATAATAATAAAATAACGGAAAACGGTTTTTTTATACGACCTTGCCTTTGATTCTCTCATTTTTTAGGCAGAATATGAATTACATTCGGAAAGGACAACTGATCCTTTCAGAGCATTCACAAGAAAACACATGTTTTGGATATCGTGGGAAGCATCGAAGTTTTGTTCGTACACGCAAACCTTTAGTAGCGTTTAGCGTTATATGTTTCAGTTCAGTTCAGTTTCGGATCGATAGGATATTGTCTTTGCTTTTATTATCAGCCGTCTCTGGTGACAGGTACGTTTGATTGGAGCGACTTTCTACTACTGTCCAAATGATCCTCTCACATAGAAGCGAAATTGATATTTCCGTTCATTGTCGCTGTTAATGGCTAGCGTAGCCTGTACGGGTCACCGAATGCTTTGAACTTTGCCACGCATCCCTTGTTCATCAAATCGATTCCATAGCCACTTTCTTGGAATTAAACAGAAAAACTCAAGCCTTCAGCAAAAGCCCACCTAGTCGAAGCTCAAAAACAATTGCTTCAATGGCCTAATTTAGAAATGTGGTCTAGAAGTCTAAAAGATAGAGCGCACTCGCATAGAGAAGTCAATCAGTGTTTTGTCCAACACCGTATCATGTTATTATTGTTCCTATAATTAATTTAGTGAAAGAAATAAACTCCAAGACTAAAGTGCTAAAGCAAAGTTATCGACTTTACCCTCTGCACGTGAGACTTGAACCCAAGACCGTTGAATCGTTGCCAACTCAGGCTTTTGTTGGAAAAGAGCGAAAACTTATTGAATAAATCGATAAAGCTTTTATTCCACAGGGAATGGATGGACCTGTGAGTATTTCAAGCCTATTGTCAATACCGACAATCTTTTCATCGATTTTTCTTCTCGATTTGAAATTTTATGCTGCAGAAAATATTCTGTTAAGATATTTCCATATATAACTGAGTAACCAAAAACGTACTTGCTGACAATCCAAACGATCCGGAATAATTAAAGTGAGCTCCAAGGACGTACGTAATATCCCTACTCGCCCGTCTACTAAAAGTAATATTCACATATCTATCACCCCCCACCCCCCACCCCATGCACTACACACACAAGCAGGACACTTTTGATTTTTAAATTATCATTAGGCATTTAAAACAATGCACAGCTTGATTCATTACCACCGCATGGAATGATTCAAGGTTATCGGAGGCTTGGGCAATCATCTTAAAAGCAGCCTAACATATGTAATAAATCGATAAATGTAAAATGGTTTTGTAACCCATTACGATAAATGATGATTTAGCAGAAAATGAATTGAAAATGAAATTCAACGCATATCCTTAAGCACTTTAATCCGTTCAATTACGTGCGCGCAATATAAGAAAAAGTGTTTTTCTATTTTAAACATTTTTGCGAATGTTACACCATAACCGTCACTTTACGTTGCTTTGCGATTTAAAACTATCGATCCATTGTCCCTTGAGAGTAGAAAGTGCTTAACTATGTACCTCGTATATATGCGATGAGGATATTTCGTTAACGCAAACAGCTCAGTCAACCAAATAACAACAACAATAATAAAAAGGAAAAAGCAACCGTATTCTCATTCTTTGCTTTTTCTTGAGTGTATTTTTGTTGTTGTTGTTATTGCTGTTTTCCTTATTGAAGACCAGCTATAAAGCATTAAACATTCATTTACTACCCACCTATCCACTCTTACAAGTATTCACGCCATTTTTCAATGTCCAGCGCTGTTCGCGTATTAATTCCCCATCAATGTGTTTAAGAATATCAAGTACGTATGCACACAACCGTACATATATATATATGTGTGTTCAATGTGAACCGTGCCTAAATGACGGCGACGATAATAATAACAAAACGCTGCTTTTGATGTTGACTGTGACGTTTCCCGTAATGATGATGATAATAATGATGATAATAATAATGATGATGACGATGATTCGAAACATTCGAAGGAGGGAATCTGATTCAAATGTTTTCGCGTTAAAATACAACATAAATAAATACGCATACATAAGCATTCCATATAAGCGAAAAATCTCTATATGTGTCCCATAAGAGCATATGGTATTAAATGTTTGCATGTATGTACATGAAAGTATATATATTTATATATATATATAGGTGAGTACACGTATCCTGTTACTGACATATATTATAAGTAAAATAGAAAATATAAATGCGCGTTTTGTTAAAGATTTTCACTAGTCGATGGACAGAAAAACCTGGTGGCAGCTAAACCATTACGTCCAACATCGCAAATATTATATTATAACCATGAACATACGATGTATACGAATACGGTTACAGAAGAACAGAAAGAAAAAAAAACAAAAAAAAAACATTACTCAACCAACCGTTGGTTCGTTCGCTCATACATTCACCCACTCAATCCGTATGTCTATCAAACACCCATTGTCCATTCCTGCCTGATGATAGTCTACATAACAAATTGTCAGAGAGTAAAACGCGTTGCATAGCATCGCGCGACCCCTGGTGAAATATTCAAAAGAAGGACATTTAAGATTCTATACCAGAAAAGGGATATGACATAAGCATCTGTACACACACACACACACACACATATATATATATATATATATATATATGTATACATATACATATATACATATCCATATATACGTATATATACATGGATGGATATATATGAATGTATGAATGTATGTATGTATGTATGTATGTATGTATGTATGTATATAGATATACATACTTAAAGTGAATGTCACATTTGTCTACATACGATTGTATGTTAATGTATGTACATTTATGTGTGTATACGTACTCATATACACATGCATGCATGTATGTATGCAGACTATGCCTTGTACTTGCAGTCGTTTGTGCTTTGCAGGGCATATCATTCGCGTTAACATTTCACAATGCGAGTCCTTGGCTACGCGACGCGCGATGCTGATACCGAGGAATAGAATGAAAAATTTTTCCTTGAGTCGGACAGTCCGGCAAATAATACGATTTGTGTTTAGCGCACAACTGTACTTAAAACATACACTGAAAGAAATGCAAAATTTTTGATTATGTGTTGATCTAAAAATCTGTCTCGCTTACTGATACAAATAAAATTTGAACATAACCTAGAAAGTTTTACAAAATAACTTCATTACATGTGCTTTATCGTTCAGCTATTCCATTAAATTTCTCTTTATGTATTATTATTATTATTACAGAGACCAGTGAATGCGATGAGAGTTTGTTAGATTCCTTTTCACGTTTGTGACAACCACGTCAACTTCAGACCGCAAGCCCTGAGTACTCCTGTGTGCCTGCGTGGCTGTGTTCTTTGGCTGTTGATCAAGGCACAAAACTGAAATCTTATATACTGGATCACCAAACACATTTAAATGCAGACGTGATAAGCCTGCAAGCTTAGCTCTCAACAAGAACAAGAAACTGAGCCGCTGGCAGTTGATGCAAACATTTCTCATAACAAAGTTCAAGTTCCAAGAAAAGATTGTTCCCTTCTTTGAAGACAAAGCCCAAAACGATAATTTTCACATAAACTTGAAGAGTAAGAGTATTAAAAATTCGTTGTAAAGCAAGCATAGCTTTCTTGTTGAATTGTTTTATTTATTTTCGGTAAGTGTCCAGTTCGCGAATCTATTTCTATTTTGTTGTACATTATTATACGAGGTTTTTTCGCCATACAAGGGCTGTTGCTGTCGCGGCAGAGAAATTACGAATTACGCCGCATGTGCTTACGTATGGCAAGCAAATTTCAAAGTTAAATTCCGTCGACTCGGAGTTTGAGTATACATGTCGCGTGTTTTCATCTTATATCCACGGTTAAGTCATGTGTGTGTACAATAAACCCCTTTTAGCTTTTGTTCTTCCTCCTCTTAATATCTGCTTATTCAGTCACATATACATGCACACACATATATATATGTAAGTAAAAATTCAATGTTTTAGCTAAAAACACTATTTTCATATGCCATATAAAACTCTAAAAAATATGTACAAAAAGTCTCAGCGCAAATGTGTGTATACAGATGTGCTCAAAATAATAGCAGGGCGAAGATTGCTAATATCATTGCGTATATACGCGACGCAGCCTTATCTTACCTCGATTCGTTCGAATAGGTTAGATCAACCTTGCTTAGGTGAAAATGAACTGGAAGATTACTAGTTCGCTTAAGTCCGAGATATTAGTGTAAGAATATCGACTTTGGAGTGCCCAATAGGCTATATTATGAGCAATCCGGACCGTCTGATAAGCGTATCTATTAAAGAAAAAGTCCGCAAGATGCGAAACGATCCGATCAAAAGGCTTCGATTGATTGTCTTGCTGTAACTGCGGTCTCTTTCGGATCGTTGAAGGTTACTAAACGGAAATTTCACTGTTTCGCCTGATTGCCCTAAGTAATGGCCATTGGTGTACTCGGGCAAGACATTGGTTCGTTTCCTCTTCACGATACGTCTTCCGTGTATTCTTTACGCGTGAATGTGTGCCGCATTTGTTAAAATTCGTTGCAAGGATTCAAGAGACAGTGGATTAAAACACCTATTTTTTAAGGACGCTACTACTTTTTTGAACACGGGTATGTATACATATATTATATGCCATGACATGAGCTCCTATATATATATACACATATATACATATATATATATATATATATATATATATATATNTATATATATATAAGTGACAATGTGGGAACTTTTTGAGACGTAAAATAAACTTTCGATCAAGACGACCAACATTTTCGAAAGCCTGTCACTGAGTTAAGCTGCTATTCTATGTTAGTTTGTGTGAGCATGAAAACAAGTAAAGGCAACTTGGCCAGCAGCGACATAGAGGTTTAATTTTCTGATGGTCATTCAGCCAAGTGGTTCGTTTTTCTTATTCACATTTTAGATTTTATTTAAGTATCTTCCAGTAGGTGGAGTATGTTTTTGTTGCGATGTTTTGTTCAATTTTTGTTTTTTTTTTGTTTTTGTTGTTTTTTTTTCTTTTTTTTTTATTATTTTGCTTTGTATTTCGTGACGGCGGCCATCTAGCTGAATTTCGCTCAGCCACCGCACACATGTCATTGACTGAATTTACCGTAATACCTCATACTCTCATAGCCAGTGGTTGCGTTGCGTTGACGGCATTGTAGTAGTAACCATCGGAGAGTTCTTATGGCTTATGTTATAAGGTAAAGACGAGGGTGGTTATAAAAAACTTTGTCAATATATATATATATATATATATACATATATATACATCTATATAGAAAGCCACTGTCTGTGCCATATAGGTTTTTTCGCGAAAATTTTCGCCTTTTTACAAAATCGATGAATAGGAAAGCAAGCAGAGAAATTTCATATGAAAGTAAGTACCTGTGTGTTTCGTTATCGTATAATCTATTGTATGTGAACGTTGGAGTGTTTGTCTGTGCCGATGATGGTTCAATAATCAATAAAAGCATTTCAAATTAATGTTACGCTTGAGAATGAAATGAGGGATGGATGGACAGACAGCCTTTTTTAACTTAAATGAAGGATGATAGGAAATTTTTATTAAATTTCGAAATAATCCCAACATAAAGCTTGATATTTTTCTGGTCGGTCTTTCCGTCAAGAGGAATCATTTTTCTTTGCTTCTTTTAAAGTTATTGTTGTGAAACCTCTTGTAGATTTTTTTAAAAGCGTTTAGAGGTTATGTCCCCAAATTTTTGGATCATTCAACAAACTTAAATAGTTAATAATGGAATAGTACCTACGTTCAGCGTTCAGCAAAAACTTTTACCACACATTTGCACTGACGTCAGTCATCCTTTATTATGCGAAATTTTAACCTTATTAAGAAGGAATAAATAAATAATTGGTAATAAGAGCTACAACGTTTCCTCAAGATCTTCGTTTGTTTGAAGCTTTGATATGCTTTTCTACCAAAATACGGAACACCGAGTATATCAGATCAAAAACGTCTTAAGTACAATGCAACTTCAAATAGACAACTTATGTAGTACATAATAAGATTTGTTGTTATGTAGGCCACCTATTCAGTCAATGTAATTTTTATGAGGAAAAATGTTACGAAGAAATAATAAAATAACAAGTTTTTAAATCAATTCGCTTGGACTTCTATTGCGTTTATATGTAGAAGACTTTTGTAAGAAGAGGCTTATGGTACGACTACGTCGCGGATAATTTCGTTGATTTCATCCAATCATTCCACTTCAAATCATTGAAATTCACATTACACCCATATCATTAAATGATTCTTTTCAACATATGTTCAAACGTATGTTTATTTGGCTATCTATAAACATAGCGTCAAATAAGGGAAAATAAAGAACAATAAAAAAGTGAAAGAACACCACTCACCGAACAAGCAAGTTGTACTCTCATTTGCTCCTACGATATATGATTTCTTTTCCGTCGTTTGCAACGAATGACTGTAATTTTTCTGATGAGCAACAAGTCGAACAACATGCAATAGTGTTGCATTATCGACCACCAATTTATCATAAAAGCACAAAGATACATGAAAGCGTATGTGATGAAATGAAAGTTTCTTCAAACAACCTCTGCGCAAAAGTGTTTACCTACTTGGAATTGAAGCTTTTGAAGCTTTGTGACGACCAAAATCGCATTTTACGAAGATTGTATAAATTATTTATAAGCATAGGGGCAGCACCTGTTAAGCAGAATAAATCATAGAAATGTTGCCAACACAAACATTTGACCGGATTTTATGGATGTGCTTGAGTTCAAGGTAAGAGGTTAGCTGATCGCCAATGTTGTGGCGAAATGATGTACGCTCGTTTTTTGATCTTGCGTGGTACGAGTAATCACAGCCGTGTTGTTTGTGTAAATAAGAATAATAAGAAGACTCTGTTCTGTAGAAAACACTTTCCCAATGATATAGAGTTGAGATAATTTTGGTAGAATATCGGCCGGAACGGCGATTAAGTGCGTCTAAGAAAATAATTGGATTCGATCGTATCAAATAAGAAAAGTAGTACGAGTCTAGTGAAAGAGAAAATAAAGAACGGTACAGAAAAGTCAAGAAACAAATGAATTAAGTATCCGATCTTATAGGATAGAAATGAAATGAAAACCTCTAGAGTATTTTAGCGAAGTACAGGAATTATAAATTTGTTAGGAAGCAACCTCCGCACAGAGTTAACTCTAGGTAGAATAACAGTACTATTCCTTACAGATTATATAACTTTCTAGAGATACTTCTTTAAAATGCAATCAAGTATATGAGAGAGGAACATATTATCTGAATAAATTTCGAATGAGTTATGTTACTACTGCCCTCCCGAAATCCTTCGATACCAAAACCGCATTCGTAGATGATCCCAAGCAGTATAGCCGAGTATGCCATCGAACTGCTTTGAAAATATTTTAAAGTCAAGGCAAATGAATTCTTCAGACTATGGTTATGAACGGATGAGGTAAATGTTAAGCTACTTGGCATTACCAGAAGAGCATAGCTCTCAGTTCCTTAAAGTTTTTTGCGCCATAATATTCCCATAATTATATGCAAAACATTCCAGGAGAGAAGAGAGCATTTTGGATTTTAAGCTTTGCCCTAGCAAAGGCTGATCTTTGTTTGATCTTTGCATGGTCTTGGTTACTTAACTACTAAGGAAGGAGACTATTAAGTAAATTTCGATAAGCGAGTACTTTTTCTAACAATGAGATCTTTTCAAGAATTCCGCCAATAACCTTCAGTTTTGCACAAGACTTTGGCCCAATGCTTGCATAATAGTCATTTCAAGAGCACTTGCAGCACGCTTCGCTTTTTAAGAATGGTTTTTAAAGTGAAAAATAAGATCGACTTTCTTAAAAAAAAAAAAATCGAAAAATTCTCTATATTCTATATATACTACAGGGTAGGCGTCCCTATCCTTCCCGTTTTTTATATAGATGCTGGAGAATCATTTCAAAACAATATATTTAGAAAATACTTAGATCTTTCTTGACTGGCAATCAAAACGTAGAGAGCAGAAATGCTCTCAGTTTATATCATCCGATAAGCGTATTCTTTGGCCCATTGTCCATCCGAAAGAAAAGAGCTTTCATTGGTTTTGCCACATTTGCCACGGCTGACTGATGGACACATAAACATACTCAGACCGATACCGAATTCGATACTAATCAGGAATATATGTGTATAGGATCTTTGACTGAGCATGTCTGTCTATGTTTTATTGTTTTTTGAGCGGACGTAAGGACGGAAGTAAAGAAAAGAATTTTTGGCATGGATATTTTCAGCCACATTAGTATGTTAATGATTTTTCCGAAATATTGCAGAGCATGTACCAAAAGGAGATAACCTGTCAACCTGTTTTAATAAATAATATTTTATGAGTGATCACCAGCTTTGCGTCCATATATATTACGCACACACACAATTACATGAACTTACCTTAAAATATAGTTTTTTCAAGATTTCATTATGTGCAAGAAATTTTTTTTTTCATAAAAAATTTATTTATTGAAAAGAATGAATTTTAGGTTAAAGGCAAAGGCAAAAGTAGTTAGCAAAATAAAAAAAGAGAGAAATTAAAAAAAAATTTAATCGAAAAATAAATTTGTTAATCAGTGGTGACTTTTTTAATGGCCCGGCGTAATTTTCGCGATGTTCTCTTTTCACTTGATTTTTCTTGTTCTTTAACCAAATTTAAACGCGGATCATTTATTAACGATTGCTTAACTGTCTCATATTTTTTCTGGGCTTCTTCATGCGTTATTGTCAAACGTTGCTGGACCATACGTTTGTTTAAATTAATCTGCTTTGCCTCTTGAACCAATTGTTCATAGTCGAAATTATTGAATTGATTTTCAAATTTATTAAGGAAACGTTTCAATGATTTTGATTCCGTTATTAACTATTAAACAAAGGATGTATTTTTTTAATATTAGTTTAGTAGTAAAAGAAAATCGAAATTTTGTTGAAAAACTTACATCTTCGTATTGACGTTGAAGATCGTTGAGTAGAAAAACGAAACGTGATTTTAAATCGTTCAAGCAGGCTTTATACGCAGCCCATGATTCGTCGTAGGTTAAGGCGCGATTTTTGTATATAACCAAATAAGGAGCCAAAAAATCGGCCGGTTTCGTTTGCACATCACGTTTATAAGCATCTTCCTTCTCTTTCTACGAAAAAAGAAAAGAAAGAAAACGCTTTCTTAAAGTGAATAAATAAATTTTGTAGAAATTTAATGCACTTTGTATTTTAATCAAGAAATTTAATTATAATCCAACAATTATTGTTGTTCATATTATTATTATTATTGTTGCCTATGTAGGTGTCGCTGTGTAAGTGTGTTGAATAAATTTCTATTGCTTATGTGCTTAAATGTCTGATTATGTATGTCAACGAGTTAATTAAGGAGTCATTGCACTCTTTGGCTCATTAAAGTTCAAGGTCCCATGATTCATTAGTTATTTGAGTGTGTTTGACTTTAATGAAGTTGAAGTTTTAGTTATGCACACTCTCGTACTAACACTAATGCACACTAAGCCATAAAGTCGTATAAATATAATTATATGAGTGAACATTTGTACATCTCTATATATATATATATATATATATAAGATATGTGTGTCAGCAAAATTTGCTATATCGACACAATTGTAATGAGGAAAACATTAGTTGACGTGATATTCGGTCATAAAATACGAACTTGTATATACTTAAAGTAAGATAATTATGTATTTAAATGTGGAATGTTTGTACATATAAATATATGTATATATCTATATACATATATATGTATGAGCTTGTATGTAACACTTTCATTAACTTTCAATCTATCATTAAACCATATAAATATATATAATAAGGTATTTATATACAAACACTCTTTATACATCTTTACATATATACAACAAACTTATAATACATATTTACTATAGGTCTATTTATGCAGCTAATGCAACACCAAAGGCAACTAATTATATGTAAATGCATATCTCAACGCACTATATGTATATGTGTACATCATATGTGTACATCATATGTACGTATGTATGCTCAGGCACATGGTTAAAAGTACACCTACTCATTTACCAACATCTACACCTTTAGTCTATAGGTTAATGGTGTTTGTGATTGTTTTTGCTTGTGTACACACATATGCAGGTATGCAAGGCAAGTACATAATGAGGGAGAAATTCAAATTAAATTCATAATGCGACTGAATAAAAATGCAACAAGTGCATAACCATAATAAGTTCAAATATAATGAGATGATTTTCAATATGCACATAATCTTTCCTATATATACGTAAATACGTACATACATACATATCATATCATATTAAACATTTGAATATATTATTTACCTTTTCGAGACGACTGTTTCTGGCAGCAGCATTACGTAAACCATCAAATATACAAAATGTTAATACAGGATTCTCATGCTCAAACCTCCGCTGATCCAATATTTGATTATTTTCTTCTACAATTTTTTCAAATTGCTTTGTGATTTTCTCTTCATAATCGAGTTGAGCCAGCATTAGTCGGTAGACTTCTAATTGCGTGGGATCAGTATCAGCGGCGTTAGCCTTAAATGGCATTTAGATACAATTTATTGCTTTTAATTATAATAGGGGTTCTTTTCTTAGCATTCATTCGGAGTTATATATATATACATTACTTACCTTATAGAGTTTCACTAAATTCAAATCGAATATAATTTCTTGACCGTAATCAGGTTTGGGCGGCTTCGTAAATTCACATGTGGATGCTGTTAGAGCACCACGAGCATAATGAAATTTTAATGTAATTTTATGTGACAACAATAAAAATGATCGCACAGCTATATCCTTATCAGCCGGTAAACTATGATTCCGATTGAATTTCTCAACAATTTTCTATAAAAAAAAATATGGAAGAATATACAAGCATATTAACGGAAAAAATTATAATCGGGCTAGGCCGACTTTTAAATACCGCACACAACATTGTCTAACACAAATCTGAATTTTGCCACAGAACACAAAAATTGCCCAGTTGTACCCAGCTTTTATACAAACCTATTATTATGGAACTGTACATTAACAATTACATCTCTTTGCAAATAAAGATTTACTTTCCGTAAGAATGGTTGCCCCCAAGAGGTTCAAAAATTGAGTTACGATAAGCTCAAAATTTCAGCGCAATTAATTCTTATATCAAATTAATATTGTGGATGAATTTTCATCGTAGCATGATAAAACTTCGACTTTTCTGCTCTAAAGAACCAAAATTTTCGGGAAAATCATTAAATAGGGTAAGATACAAAAATAGGCATACGTGGTGCAAATTTTGTAGGGTTGATTTTTATATAAAATTGCCCTTAAGAGTTAATTTTCATCATAACGTAATAAAATGTAGAATTGTCTGTCCTATAAAGGGGCAATGTTTGTGAAAAGCCTTGTATATGTTAGAGTTCAAAAAATAGGCCAAGATGACCTAAATTTGATACAGATGTTTTTATATTAAATTACTATCATGATATCATTTTCAACATGAAGCATTGAAAATTGTACATTTTCGTCATATGAACTTCAGTTTTTTTTATATGAGAGGAGGTTCAAAAAAGTGTCCCGATCCGGTCTAAAGTTTTCACACTAATTCAGAATGCCAAAATATTATTACTTAGCCACTTTTGCCTTTTTTTTTGTCCCCTTTTATAAAAAGGGGACTTTGCGTTGCATTTTTCGTTACATGTCTTCCGTTACATTGGACAGAGGAAATATATATTCTGTTATTGCATTCGTTTAAAGTTGTTGCTTAAGTTATTCGATAGCACCTTACGACAAGGCCATTGATTGCGTTGTCGCAAGGACGAAGGGAGATCCATTATGATATCGCTTCCAAAGTTGTTGAAATGTTTCCGAGCCGACGTAGTGCAGAAAGAAGAAAGCTTCATTTCACCTAATACAGAACCTAATATAATCATATGTCACCATTTTCGACCTTATCAATAAAAAGAAGGTAATGTTATTGTTATTGCATATTAAATTACATCCGCCTCCGGTCTTTTGTCTCTTTTCAAATTTCAAAACAATTTTTTACGCTTTAATTGCTTTTTGCAAAGCTTTAACATATTTTTCAGATGAATGCTTTGAAATTCCTAAGGAATGAGATAAACATAAATTGAAATACATTGCAGAGTAAATGCATTCCAATTTAATAAATCGTGTTGATCCTTTCTACGGTTCGTTCATAGTTCTTCAACAACATATTTCGATAAAATGTTCATTTAGTTGTGTTTATAAATGCAAGGCATAAACCTCAAAACTTAGAAAAGTACCTTTAAAAAGTTGGAATTTGATTTAAGTTCGAATAACTGATAATAACAGAAATCACTGCGTTCCTTGTATTCTAACGTTACGGAATCCGTTTCAATTCTTAGATAATATAGAGAATCTAAGCGCGGTGCGGAGTAAAAATACAATTCTTTGCCTCTATGTTTATCACTGTAATACATGGCTAAAAAGAAAAAAACAAAAAATAGATGAATAAAAAACAAGTAAGAAAGTTATATTCGGCAAGGGCCGAATCTCGCATACCCGCGACTATGTTTTTCGCATTCTACTCCCCAAGTTCTTTTGTTTGAATCCCACAACCATTGGTATTATTAAGAAAAAATTAATTACGGTGTCTTCGATATTCATTTTAAAATTAACCCATTTTTGGGCAGTTAATATATGTTCGTTTGAGGAGTGTACAAAATAGTTTTGTTTGCCAGCATAAAACCTCAAAAAAGTGAGAAAAATTAAATTTAATCATTCGTAACTTTATGTGGCCATGGCCGATTGGTTCCATTTTTGGACCTAAAGAGTAGATTGTCTCGTAAAGCAATTGTGGAATGTTTCAGCTTTCTAACTTAAATAATTTCTGAGCAACGAGCAAAAATCCAAATATTAAAAAAAAAAACTGACTTGCGTTCAATTTACGGTCCCCTTCGCGCCTCTGCTCTTAGCAAGTTGACCCATTTTCAACACCAACCTGCGCGCAGAAACTTCCAATGCTTCTACCAAATTTGAAGTTGATGTCTTCAATTTTGCGACCAGGAGAGTGCCAACAACACACCGTACAGACGGACAGACATGCCTAAATCAACTCAGAATTTTGAAAAGATCTCTGAAGCTTTCGTTTGGGTTTTACATATATTTTGGAAAAAAAAGAAAATAAGTTTACCTCCATCTTACAGTGGTGGGTATAATAAAAGTGAATTATTTCCTTTTTTACACAAATTTAATACATTTGGAGAGATGCATGCATACCTTTCAAACTGTCATTACGTCCGATGGCAAAGTTCTCTTCAGTTTCTAATGTCTCATAATTATACTTGATAGATATGAGTTTGTCAGTGCGATTTTCAAAGAATTCCCAACGTTCAGTTGGTTGATTGTATTCATCATCTGAGTATAAAGTTAATTGCATAACTTTGCCAGTTCGTTGCGAATACGGAGAGTAACGTTCATGTTTGGCTTTTTGATAATAAACAGTTTTTTCAAGTTTGGGAAAACGTTCCTCAAACTCCTTCGCACCGATATGTAATCTCATAACCCATGATCGTATAGTATCTAAATGGTGTTCGTCTTGAATAGGATGCACTAAATCGGCCACATTTTCATCGGAATGTACGACATAGGTGCGCATTTCTGGTGGCTCGCCAGGTAAAATGTGCTCCCAATCCGTCGTATCCCGCAAGTCCCAACGTATTTCGCTTACCCGTTGATATTCTTGTTTATTAACATAATAATTATATTGATTCCATACACTATCGATTAAAATATATTGCTTGCAATGGGTTTCGCAGATGAAGCCGGTCGATGGTTCGAAAAAACGTGCCGTAAGCATTTTTGGACTAGCATCAGTTTTGTGAACAGCTGTGTGGACTGTAACCCAAGGAGCGTTATCGAGAACGACAACCCAAGCATGAGATCTACGAAAGTGATATTTGTCGACCGGTTGCAATTCTAGTTCCTGAAAATTGATTTCAGTTTTAATTGCAAATTTTACTACAATTAATATCGGGTTGGCTGCTTCATAAGGACGCCTCATATTGAGGAGACATGGCGTGTCATTTTTTGTAAACTTTTTCACTTCAAAATCTTATCAAAGAGTTTTATTTAACTACGAACTATAATAATTAGGACACAGGCAGAAATTTGAAAAACTCGTATTACGAATTCCCTTCGACAAACTTGGAATAGTTGCGTACACTTTATAAACCTCTTTCAGGTGAATAGAATTCAAAGGAAATGAAGACTGCATTGAATCAGTAAACAAGAATGCTAATGATGACCACTCAATCGGTAGATCAGTTAGTGGGATATATCGCCGAAAACCTTGAACGCCTAAGTATTCGCCTGTCTTCACCTAAGTAATAAATAGCGATTCCGCACGAGTTAACTTCAGAAAACGATCTCCAATTTATATAGAGAAAGATGCAGGCTTTCATTATGAAATCATTTCACTTAAGCTGATTTTGCTTTAAGAATTCTTCCGCTGAGGAAGAGCTTTATATGAGCGACCAGAAGGATGAAGGCTGTCACAACAAAACTGTTTTTGGCGAGGGAGGCGTTTTTGGTCCGAGGGCTCTGTTGACAGGCTGAAGCCTTACGAACATAATCTCCAATCTATACAGAGGACACTACACGGCTATCGATGCAAATCCCTTTTTGGAAGTTGTTTCTGACTCAAAGACCATGAAATGCCATTAAAACCATAAAATAAACTTTATATTGTGCTTGGGACGAAACAGGCAAACTGTTATGACCAATTCTGCAACGACCGTTACCGAGAAAAGCTGATCGATTACGTTTAGAAGAAATTACAAAACTTGTATGGGCATACGCATCTCCAATTGCCAGTAAGAACATATCGAATTGTCGAAACCGAATTCCAGCAAAGATCAGATTTTTATGAATAACCCCTACTTGAAAAGTTTTTTCTCATTTCAATTTTGATTAACCTCTAGTGTGCGTTGTAAAGCTTCATCTTTTATTTTTTGTTCCGCCGCTTCCTTTTCCCTTAACAGCTCGGCCATATTCTCCTCCAAATGACTCCTTAAGTCCGGCAATGGTCGTAGCTTGTATTTCGAACCAGTTGTCGGTTTTGCTTTTTGTTCTTCCTCAACTTTTGGTGCAGGCATTTGATAGGGATACGGTCTCTCACGAAGATCGCATTCAACGGTCTCGGCTCGCGCCACTCCGGAGACAACAAAAGCCTGAAAACCGGCACCTAATAGCATGCTGCATAGAAGTGTAGCCATCTCGAAACTGTTGCCTTGACGTCGTCGCAGTAACGATGACGGCGATATTAAACGTGTGGGCTGAAAGTTAATCGACAAAACAGAGAAAAATTAACGGGTAAACTTTCTATATTTAAAGACAATATATATGTAAATATGCACAGATGCGTAAATACTGTTGCATTTGTTTTTTTATTATTATTCCACATATATATATATATATAGCTATATATATATATATATACTCTGTGAAAATCAATAAATTGTATTTTGAAAATGGAGACATTTCTCTGGAGGCAACATGATGATGAGATAATGTTTGATGTACCATGTTTTTGTTGCTATTTCTCTATTTTCTATTTTTTATTTTTTCTATTTTTATTTAGCTCTGCAAGATGTACCCTTTGTGTGAGACGATGTCTATCCATGTGTGTACCATTTCTTCTTCTTCTTCTTGTCCTTTTGCTTTAGCTGCAATCGTAATATGTAGATGATTGCAATCCCATGTAATGTAGTGTTGTTGTTGTTGTTGTTGTTGTTGTTGTTACTTTTCTTCTTGTGTCCATTCGTTGTTTAGTTGAAAAAAAAAAAATATATTCCTTTTCTCTAAAATTTATTTCGTTTTTTTTTTTTGCATACTATTGGCAGAACAAAAGCAATCACTATCAAAAGCAGAGAAAGGAGCAAAAAATAGGAAAAAAATGGAAAAAAAATAGAAATAAAAACAACACGAAGAGTTTTTAAGACAAAGAAATTTTCATTCGACGACTAAAAAAGAAAAAAATATTGTGAAAAAAGCTTCAACATATAGAAGATAAGATCTGCTATTATTTAAATGTACTGTCAATAAAATAACGGAAATTATATATTCAAACTTCCCACTTATGCAAAATTCGATCTCGGATCCCCGATCTGCAGGCCTCTGTGCGTCTTATTAACTGTGCACCATACTGTAGAAAAACTTTGTTTTTAGTTGCAAGTTCATAACGGACTTAAAAGTATCGAAAGAACTTCTGCTGATCAGTTTTTATATAGAAAAAAAAAAAAATGTAAAGCATTCGAAAAGTGCCTGGAAGAAGTTAAAACTTTTGTTCGCAATGTCAAGAAAAACAATGTATAAAATCAAGCATGAAAGGTGACGGGGAAAGCTTAAGGAAATGAACTTCGTTCACTCGTGTGTTACATGAAGAAATGGCTTAAGAACCCATTTTTTGAAAGAATGCGTTCTTTAGATGTTGCCGCGACTTAAAACCGATCCGAGAGAAGGAGAGAATAAGTTTTGGGTATGAAAAGCGTTGTTGTTCTTGTCTTTGCGAAGAACTCTTCTTCTTTTTTTTATTCCTAGTCTATCGTCTGTAGGTCTGACAGCTTGGCTAATCTTTGTGTATACGCTATGCACCGCCTTCCTAAAGTACCTTCAGTTGACTTTCTCGTTTTCCAAACCCTAGACTATCAGAATAATTAAAAAACACTCTTTACGCGAGTTGGCGCGTACGAAAGCCAGTTGATCGAGCAACTGAAGATGATCGTGGCATAACTCTACAACCGAGTGCGGAAATATCAGAAGGTTGCGCTATTGAGTCTGAAGAATTTGTATACAAGTTTCGATAGTTCAGCTGCAATTTACAATTCCTGGCACTTTTTTCAGAGCATATACGTCTATATCTGCAGCGCAACTATTTATTTACTTGCTGTTGTTGTTATTGTGTGCTACGCTCTTTAAAGTATGCACACATAATACTTTTACGATACGTATTCTAGAAAAAAACAATAACTATTATCAGAATAGAAAAAAATTGTACACAAGGATAACTACGGGATCTAGAAGTGTACAGATATATCACATATATAGGCATACACACTTACAAAAACATATGCAAAATAGTTGTATTCACGTCTGTACATGTCAATGCTTCTGTTGTTATATATTTTTTTAGGCTTTCATCACAATATGCTTTTTTTTTGCAATAAAAAAAATTTTTTTTGTTTTTCTATATTTAGTTGTCGTGTTGTTGCTGCATTTGTTCTATTTCTCTACGTGGTTCTTGCGCCTGAAATATCTTTGTCCTTGTGAACATCAAAGCGTTTCTTTTGAACCTTTGTCCAGATTCATTTTCTATTTTCTATTTTTTATTTCAATTCTTTGCATTTCATTTTTTCGGAACTTTGGTTATTAACTTTTGAAATGTAAGCACAACTCATACCCTGACAGAAAGGGAACAAATAAATAAACAAACGAACGAACGAACGTATAGTATAAACAAGCAAACCAATCGACATTTATAAACATTTTAGGAAATTTAAATTTTTTTCCTCAACCATTCAAGTTCAAAATTGGACACAAACACTGTTGTGTTATGTATAAGTTTTGTTTTTTGTCAAATACATGCGTATCTTACTAATGTAGTTGCTACAGAAAGAAAGTTTTCTTCCATCCTTAAGAGGCATTTTAAACCTTTCTTGAATGTTAACAAGAAAGATTGATTTTCTCATCTAATCCGTTGCTCTCTTAAATAAATTTCTTTCGTTTCTCGAATTTTCATAATTCATTTTATCTTTCGTTTACTGCTCGTTTTATATATGCCACGAAGTTCCATATTAAAGTATGTAGGTACCGAAATCGTTGACAACGAACCAGCAATGATAGATGCGTTAAACAAACGTCAATAATATTTTCTTTCGCTTTAATGATACAACTATTGGGTTAAGTTGATCTCGGCAAGTACGCAATCATTTCGCCTATGATAAGTTCTTGAAGAAAATGCTTCTTGGCGAGAATTTACATGCAATTTTCCAAGGAAGAAAGGATTGAAGATTTTGGTCATTCGCATCTATGAGGTGACAAGCATTTCCAACACCCGTACGAAGAAAGTCCACAAGGATGCTGAAGAGTCAGGGAGAGAAGGGTTCTCCCACGGTTTTTTTGTTGTTCTAAAACGCCGAATGTGTAACAACTCGTTAAGGAAAGGTAGTGATATTTGATGGGACAACACGTTTCGGGAAAAAAAACTGCTTCTTTGCCACTCGTGAAGAGTCGTGGTCGTCGACCGTGGTAGTGAAAAAAAGAAACATTTCTATAGTCATGGAAATAGGAAGAAGCAAGTTTAACCAGCATGAAGAACAGACAGCATCAGCATCGTTAGTAACTTGTGTGGAGTACTCAATCGTCCCAGGAGCAGGTCATATTATATTGCTGTTATTCCACGACAGAAGAAGTGGATAACAAATGGATCCCACAGCAAGACTCGGTGAATCGTCTTAGGTAGAAGATAAGCACTTAAGCAAAGTATTATTATTATTATTATTATTATTATTAAAATTTGGACTAATAAAATAAATTCTTAGACTAAAAAAAAGACATTGAGAAGATCCAACTTTTACATGACATCGTCCATAATTAGGGGTGCAGAAGCAGCATACTTTGCCGCTTGAGTAAACTAATTCATCACGTCATGAAGCATATGAAAAAATGCCCCCTGAAAATATTGCAGATAGCAAAAGGTTTCTTGGCTAAATACCGTATGGTCACTTATGTTAGCCACATGACTATTTCAGAATCGTAGGAACTTAAATAAAACATGTCCATTGTTCGAAGGATATAGAAAAATCATATTACTTTGCTATTATTTTGCGACATAAACGGACAACAGACCGCTTAATATAAGCACTCAGCGAATTCTGAAGTAAAAGAATTCTGACTAAGATATTTTATAAGTAAGATCATGTCAGTTGACACATCCCGCTTCTTTTCAATATTTGACAAGGACAGCAGCGAAGCGTCAGGAAGTAGGCCCTTCCCGTTATAAAATAACAATTAAACAAGTAAGAAAGTTTTATCCGGCGGGGGCTGTATCTCGCGCACCCGCCACTATGCTTATTGCATTCTGCTCTCCAAGTTCTTTTATTTGATGCCCATATCGCTGGTATTATTAAGAAAAAATTAATCCACCAGGTCGCGGTGTCTACCATATGCATTTTAGAATTAACCCACTTTAGGCAGATAATATTACTTTCTTTGAGGAATGTACAAAATAGTTTTAAACGCTTTGTCTTGCGTGCCTTATGGTAAATGAACATAAAACTTCAAAAAAGTGAAAAAAAAGAAAGTTTGTGTGGGCGTGGGATTTTTTCCATTTTTGCACGTAAGGGGTAGAGTGAATATGGAAATTTTCAGTCTTCAGTGTTTTATAATTTCTGAGTAACGAGCAAAAACAGACAAATCTTTGTTAAAATATACGGAGTTGCGTTCAGTTTATGCTTTACTGCGGGCTTCTGCTCCGACCAATTTGGCCCAATTTCAATACCGACCTTCGTGAAGAAACCTCCAATGTTTCTGCCAAATTCGAAGTCGATACCTTCACTTTTGCGACCAGGCGAATGCCAAAGACAAACCACACACCGACATACACGCGGACGGACATGGCTAAATCAACTCAGGATTTCAGGCTGATCATGGATATATATACTTCAAAGGGTCTCTGAAGTTTACTTTTGGGTTTTGGTTTACACACATTATGAAAAAAAAAATAAATAAAAATGGTATACCCCATCCTTCGGTGATGGGGGTTTAGATTTGCCCTTCCGTGTGTTAGAATATAGAAACGCGCAGGTGAGAGACTTTATAAGATATAAAAATATTTCGCTTCGCGTCGATTTAACTCTTCGTCGTTGTCCAATAGATCACATGTTCATTAGATCGCTTGTTGCTCAGTTCGCTTGTCTGCAAGTAACTGTAGAAAGTTGAAATTTGACAAAAATGCTTTTAGTTGATTGTCAGGGCTCAAGATGCAAGAATTGATGTAAAGCGTTCGTTAATGTTTTTTTGGTGATGGCTGCAAAGCATGCATTTAAAAAATAACGCTCTAGTCATTAGTTATAATCATATCCACAATAGGCCCGAAACCGTAGACACACTAAAACAATTCTTTTCAGGTATTCATCTGAAACTTTATATAAATATTGAACTTCACATCAATTAACGTTTCAGGAAAGGTTGGTTTTCTCTCGCCCTACCTCATATACCCAGTAAAGGTAAGAAAATTTGAGTGAACAACGTGTTTCGAAGATATTGAGCTCGTTGCAAACATATCGTTGGCACAAACGATTCTTCACAAGCAGACTGACTTTCACTTATCATATATTAACAGAATATTTTATAGATTTTATATATTAATTACAAGTGTTGAATTTCAAAGATGCACCGGAAGGGCAACGTAACATTTTTTGTTTAATTTATTTAATTACAAATTTTATTTTGATTGTTTGACGGACGCAGGAGAAACTTGAATAGAATTAATTTAATTTTTGTTTTCTATTACTTTTTAAATCTTTTTTGCTGTTGTTGTAAGATATGATTTTCTAAAAATTCAATTATTGGAAAAAGGAGAAAAAACTTCTTTGAAAAGAAATTTTATTTTTAGACCTCAGGGGGAAAAGAAAAAACTACAAAATAGCTTCATAGTTAGCAGTTGTAGGCATACCTATGCGAGAGTAATTGTTGTCACACGATACAAAGATATTCAAGAGATTATGCAAATATGCGTTGCTTATGCTTTGTACAGTCCCGTACAATACGCCTGTATGCATGGGACATGTACATGTAAAGAAATTATTATTTTTTATCGTATTTACTTAGACCAGTTCTATCAAACTGAACATCCTCATCGGGCCAATAAAATGCTCCAATGATTTGAAGAAAGTCTTAATCAAAATATATTCAATGAGAAAATTTGGAGGAAAAAATGGTTAAATTGCAATGAAACGGCTCCGAAAAGACCAATTAGTACTGCAAGACCACATATTTTCGCATGCGTCGCATGGATTCGTATAAATCTGCTATGACACCCATATCTGTGCCAGTTCAACTTTTAATAAGACAAAAAGTCAATTTTTTAAGTTCGTTCGGTTGTTTCCTTTTCAATAGATAATCTTCGAACACACTTGATTCGGCTGATTTATAGGCACATATTTTTCGAACAAAGAAATTTTTAATTGTAAAGAAAAAGCTCTATCCAAATATTCGATTTCCATAGCAGTTGTAATGTAATTTCCAAACTGTTTCATGGTAAAAGACTTGTCTATAGCATATATATTTTTTACAGAATTTAGGTCTCACCAATTCGATGGGTTATTTACCAACGATGTCACGAAGCGATATTCGTAATCGTTTTGGCTCAGATCTTGGATAGTCATTGTAGGGTCCTACATTTACTGGGGTTATGTCGCAATAAGAACACATCAGTCGGCATAGATTAAAATATTCGGTAACAGTCGGACGATCGATCTGGAAAATATTTTGAATATTGGAATCATGTCTGACAACAGATCCTCCCTAAAAGCTCATGTATTTCTGTACTCTTGCGTGATTACTTTTACTTAGTAATTTAATGAAGTCTTTCTGTTTTTTTCCGTTTGTAACACTCAGTAATGAGCATTGCAGTTCACCACAGCTGGATGAGACTGACAAGACTGATAGAACAAACGGTCTTTCGAAGTTATTGCCTTCGAATAGAATACACGCATGCCAATGTTTTTGCCATTTTTCGAATATGTTATTATGATCGGTTTCTGGAAAGACCTTCAGAAGGCGGATGGATAGCAAACCAATAAGTTCCTTATGTTTCTTTGAGTTTCGAGTATAGCCAGAAGGCAAGTGGGTACCAAACCAATAGGTCCCTTGTGTTCCTGTCGAGTTTCGCGTACAACCAGGAGGCACGTGGATATCAAACCAATAGGTCCCTTGTGATCCTTTCGACTTTAGAGTAGAGCCAGAAGGCAGGTGGATACATATCAAACCATTAGGTACCACATGAAACGATATGCGTTTAATTTGTCTCCAAATACAACAACATTAACACAAAGCATGAAAGCAAATTAATCGAAAATTTGTTCTAAATATTTCTTCGGGTCATTAAAATATCTCCTCAAGGGACGAAATAACAAAGCATTTATTCTGATGCGTTGTCTTGTGATAACAAATATAATTTCCCACTTGGTGGACGAATGGCTAACATTCCTATAAAGAAGTTTCTACAAAGATCAGCACAAAGACAACGGAGAAGATATTACGTGATTTGCGTGAGATTACCGGGCCGCGGTTTGGACATGCTTTACTTTCACCGTCGTGTGTGTAAGTATCAACTGACTTAGCCAAGGCACATTCCTTAATATAAACCCTGGACAGGCTGCATGTCGAGAATAAAAACATATATGAAAGCAGAAAGACTATCATATAAGCTCACCTGTTACTTTCAATTAGAATTTACATTTGGAATCAGAAATACATAAAAGAGATTTCTTACACGCATTGTTGCAACAACAATTGCAGTTAGCACTGTCGCTTATCTGTAGGTATATAATATATATAAAGTCTTTCTTTCATTCTCTTCTAGTTATAAGGATATAAACTTGGATATCATACGACATCTATACAACGAAAGTATTGTGGAACAACATATGTATTCACTTTTTCTGAGCTAATGTCGTTAAGAAGAATTGACAACAAATTTTAGTTGAAAGATGCTTCAATTGGCAGAGTTTTGCGAGATGCGAAAATGCAGTAGCAAAAGTTAAATAGTATGCTTTTTAAAGAAAAACTTTCGAATCTGTGACAACTATATATATGGGAAATTATATCCTTTAAAGAACTACTGATTTTCGTCGACTTTAATACGAAAAATTAATATAAAAATTGAATTTCCTTACGAAGCTTTGTTTCCAGATCTTGAACTATGCTTAGATTTCTATCAAACCCTTTGCCTTCAAACTAGCTTCTGAATGTAATGAATTTTCCATTAATTTGAGCGAGTGATGGTTTTTTAATGATTTTCGGCCCACATATCGGCTACATTTGCAAACAGATGTCAGAGCATGCTGCTTATGTATTCTAGGATTTTTCACCAAAGTAATCTCTTCAGTCAACGACACGGAACTATCTGAATACCCGCTTAAATACGGCAATTGTATTGAAATGATTCTATGAAATGTGGTTTCCAGGACCTCTATTTTATATAGACTATGAAATGTATTTCTGTTAATAATAAATATCTGATTGTAAAAGTCTTTTTGCACGTCAAAGAAACCAACCAAAAAACCTCTAATGGAGGATTATTCGTCCTAAAGAGGATGTAAATAGACATAATCTTTTTTGCGCGGTACTATCTTTTTTTACACGGTTCTATATTAAGCTTATACACAAATTTTCTTTAATGTTCGATAGAAATATTCCATATTTTGGTCTGATTCCGAAAAATGTATAATATTTTTGCACTTGCAACATCGGGTGACAAGAAGAAATGGTTTGTAATTTGGAAATTTTGTAAAGGATACTTAATTCGAACAAAAAATAGGAGAAAGAAACTAATAAATTCCATAAAATCTTTCTAATGTCTGTATGTGTGTTTAGCAAACCTGAAACAATCGCGTTGCTGTTGCTGCTGTTAAACAGCTCGTTTTATATTGTTAGAAAGTAAATTTCTCCATACATTACATGAATGATGTTGCGTTACAACAATAAAAAGCATCATCTTTATCAACATCCGCATCTGTATCTGCATATTTAGGCAAGAAGAGTTGATGATATAAATACGTACGTATATACATATGTATATATATATATATATATATATATATATATACTTCGCACATATATGTGTATTCCTGCATTCGCATATATATGTATAAATATGAATTTGTATATAAACGTAGACCCGCATTTATAAGAATACTTGAAGGTAATGTGGAAACTAACTTTCATACTGGCCCCAGCCCAACTAAAAGCAACTTGACCAGCCAGTTAACCGACCAAGCAGCTAACACAGCAGTCAACGAAATGTTTTCCTTTCCTTACTATAAACATTGCCGTCTTCTCTCTCTCCCTCTCCCTCTCCCTCTCTCTCTCTCTCTTTCTCTATTGTACATATGTATAAGAATGTATTGTAGTTGTATGTATACGATGTAGGTAAAAACCACGAAAGAATACTTTTAATAAATGCTAAAAAGGGAGGAGTAGTGTATTGAGTGGCAAAATGGCCACACATAGAATATATGCGTGCGTATGTGCAAATGGCAACGAATCAACCCAAGCTACTAAACCATACATACTATTCCAAGTCAGAGTTCTAGTCTAACTTGCCGCCGTAGTTAGATTGTGAAATCTATTAGATAAAGAAATGCACTGCATACGGTTTCTGTTTTATACCAATGACCTAACCTAAGTGGAGCGCAGCTCCTTGCTCCTTACACCATCTTGACAAAACTAATGAATTTGCAGACGCGCACATTTGTATATGTGTGTGCATATATAACTATTTGCATATATACATATATAGATACATGCAAACATACACACATACATATATGCGCACGTTCGTATATGCAACGGTGGTCAGTAAGATAAAGACGCAAAACTTGAGCCTTGTGGTGAGAAAAACGAAGACAACAATGACGATGACGACGACGACGACGACGATGATGTTTAAATCGAAGACAAACTTTTCCAACTAATGGGAAACAATAGCCTAACAATGTTTTCTACGTGCATATGCATACAAGCATTTATATAAATATATAAGCGTATGTAAGAAAGTTGCTGTAGTCATCATTACCTCTAAAGGATGCCAGATACAATATAGTTTCATATATCTACATATCGGCAGACTGACCATTCGTATAACACAAGTAAGTCTTATATGTTTGTTTGTTTGTTTGTTTGTTTGTTGTTATTATTCATGCAGCTCTTAGCCAAGCAAGCTCTTTTCATACTTGCGTAGATATGTATATTTTCTAAAACATAAATGAATTATGCTTGTGTCGTTCTACTCTAACTCCATTGAACAAGCACGTACATAGACTCACGCAAACACATGCACGAACACAAATACACACACACACACACACACACACACACACATTATCTTTCTAAATGTGTAAGTAAGTAAGCATTGGGTGTTTAAGAATATTCATATGCATATGCATGAGAATTTGAATGTATGTACATGCATACCTACATGGACCACACTAGTCACTGGACTATAAGATGTAAAGGAAATAGAAGAAGAAGAACAGAACAGTATCAAGAAAACGAAGAAGAAGAAGAAGAAGAAGAAGAAGAAGAAGAAGAAAAGAAGATGAAGAAGCATACGAATTCCCTGCGTCTGTGTGTACTACCAACTGACCAACCAACCAACCAACCAACCAACCAATATTCTAATGTATTCTTAGGCATTACGAACATAACAGAACATTTGTCCTGGGACTTCACTTGCCAGGCTTTGATGTCTTAGATTTGCTTCTTCACTGCTATAACAACAAATATGAAACAGCAATAGCAAACACCAACAACAATAATAACATCGAAATATGCTATATATTGCTAGCCAGTATGACAGACGATCTGTCAGTCAGTCAGCCTGTCTGCAAGAAATAAGCTCATGCATGTATATGAAGGTCTGCCTGGGCACAACAAGCATTCCCTGCGTTAACTCATTCACTTACGTATGTATTATGTTATTGTTATTGTTGTTGCCAATGCTGCTGCTCCTACTTGCTTGCTTGCTTGCTTGCCTGCCTGCTTGCTGCTGTTGTGGCTGATGCATATATTCGCAAATGTGTTATCCTTTCGTTCTAAAGACCAAAACATGGACACATAACTACGTACGAACTCATATATGAATGCATGCATACATAAGATGAATGTTATGTAGAAGTTCGTTCATTTATTCTTCTCGTATCGTTTGATATCAACATTTTTCCGAATATCTTCTTGGCCATTGCCATCATCTTGGCCTCTCTGTCGTCTGTATATATGCAAGCAAGCAAGCAAGCAAGCAAGCAGGCACGTATGCATGTGTATGCTTACAAGTCCTCAACACACAAGCACATATTTTCCTTAACTTTTCCAATGGTTTTCATAGATTAGAAGACGACGATGGTTAGTAATACGTTTCTCGCCTCCTACACCTCGTACGGATGGCATTGTTGCTATAAGTGTATATGCTGGACATTCACGACCAACCGTTTCGTATGAAAACGAATGAACGACGGTGAATGTCCGTTTAATATGCAAGAAGAGATGAACATTTTCTACGAAATTTAAATACGTATGTGAGTGCATGCATGTACATGCGGTAAGTATATGCGGAAAGGATAACTAATTGCTTGGTATGAGGGTCTACGGATCGGGTGTGCTCTCCTTTGCAAGAATCTTTTCCCGATTTTTTTTTTTTATTTTTTTATTTTTTTTTTATTTTTTGCTTTTATACAGAATTCTTCAAGCAACTGAAGATGAATTCACCCACGTGAGAGAGCAACAAAAACTACATATACCATCAAGCAGCAGCATTCGTATAATTTGGAAAACTCATCAACGTTATACGATGGTTTTTTTTTTTTTTGAGGGGTATACAAATTATATAAATATATATGTAAAAATTATACACAATGTACTAAATGTTGTGCATTTGCTTTCAAAAGTAACCAGGCCAACCAGGACCAGGACGGATTGCATTATATATATGTATTTATATATATCTATATACAGGCATGTCTACCTTCACGCACACAAAGACAGGATGTCAAATAAGTTTATTGCATACACTTTATACCTATCCACGCACACACTCATTCGCACACATACACATGTACACACGCACACACATACGTGAAAGTAAGTATTGTCGCTAAGATAGAGATGATGAATGCGAAGAAGTATAAATTGGACATTAGTGGCAATGATAATGGCTATTAGTAGTTAGTTATCAAACTGTACGGGAAAGGTAAGCAAAGATGCAAATAAGGTTAACGAAGTTATAGATCTTCACACGTGCCATGCTATATCAATCGAAAGCCTGTTTCTAAAAGTTTAAAATTATTCATGTTTAAATATAACCCAAACTGAGGAAAGACATTGATTGCAATTTCGTCTTTACTAAGCGACAATCAGGATTTGGTCTTAATTAACTACTTACGGCTTATTTTTCCCCTTTAGATGATATTTTTTGCAACTCAGATTCTTTTGTTCTTAGATAAGAAAGACATGCTTCGAGGGGGTGAATTACTTCTGAAGAATCAGCCGTAATATTTGGTTTCTATTGGGCGAGATTTTCTCAAGGGTTTGGTGGAAGAAGAAACCAATTTTCTCCCAGATCTGACTTTCAGATCAAGATTATAGCTTTAAATTTTAATATAAGATCGTTTCCAATATTTTCAAGGCCTCTAGTATGGAGTAACAATGCACTTTGTTTTTCCCGGGTTTTTTTTTTCTTTACGATTCCGTAAGTATTTAAGATGGGGGAGGCAAAGTGTTCGCTTTCGTAAATGGTTCAAAAACTTCATTTGCGGGAGGCGGGGGAGGGGGCACTAACGCAAAGGATACCTGGCAAGTTTAAACCACATAAGAAACGTTATAATCGCCATTCTACTCCGTCCATAAAGCTATTGGTAGGTATTTAATTAAAATAACTACATGATGCATATATAACGTGTTGGATAATAAAAAAACAACAATTTCGTCAAATATTTTTTCTCGACATTTTCAGAGCTAACTGCACTCCTGCCTCCATTCGCTGGCTTTGAATTGCAATAAGCAAAAATTCTTCAGCTCTAAGGACAAGTTTAAAAAATAAAAAATTTTGTTCTCTTTTTAAGCTAATTTTTTCCAAATATTATAGGTAGCCAGATGTTTATCAGTTTTGAGTTTACTCTCTTCAAAGAATAAATTAATTTTTTGATCAACGTAAAATATATCAACTTACAGCAGTATGGTGGGAGAGAAATAAGAAAAACTGCAAAAACTCGCACGCTTTTATTATGTTCTTACAAAGAAACCTGAAAACATTTTCCGAGACGTTGAAAGTATTCTCTTTTATGAGGACAAAAATCGTATGTTTCAACCGCTTGTGGTGCGGGGTATGTTAACTTAGTGCGGACGTATTTAAGATCCAGAAAGGCTTTTATTATATCAAACCAATTCAAAATCATTTTCTAAATCGATCTATCGTCTGTCTATTCGTCTGTCCACCTGTCGGCCTGTCCGTCTGATGTCTGTCCTTTTACTTTGTGTTCAAGCGGCAGGTCGCAATTTTTGAGATATTTTGATGGAATTTGGTACACGGACGTACTTTGGCACAAGAATGAAAACTATTAAAATTGTTCGGGATCGATCCATTTTTTGGCCCTTTCTCATATAACGCCCCATTCAGTAAAACTGTTATAAAGAAAAAAAATTGCAATTTTCAAAATTTCTCGACAAAATTGGCTAAGTAGTAATGTTTCGGCATTCTAAAATGATATTAAAATTTTGAATGGACTGAGGCAATTTTTTGAACCCCTTCCGATATAACCGTGCCCGCGGAAACTAAAACTTTATATGGCGAAAAGGTCGAAAATTGGCTCTTAATAGTAAACTGACAAAGAAATCCATCTAAGCGAATTTGGATCATGAAGGTCTATTTTTTGACGACCAGCACATACAAAGTTTTTCATGAAACGTAGACCCATTGTTAATATTTTTGTGATGGAAATATGTCCATGATAGGATTGAAATAAAAAAATTAAGTGGACCTAAGTTGAAGGACCAGGGTCTATTTCTTTGCTCCCCCTATATAAGATATCTCATGAGTATTAAGCTCTTCGGAAAAAGGCTGAATTTTTAATATATTGTCATATGTCAGTAAGTGACTACAGACGCGCACCAAGGCAATAGCAGAACAACATTTAAAGCGCAAGACATTATGTAACAAACGAAAACATGCTTGACGTAAAAAAAATGCCTAATTACTTTTCTTCCTAACATGACATCAGCAATATTATTACTAACGCTAGCTTACAACATTCAAAGAAAGCATTGAAAGAGGTTATCGTGCAGAGGAGAAGGAGGAGAAGGAGTGGCTAATTTGAACATTTCGAAAATTTTAAAAAATGTTTGCAAATCGTCTTCGCCATCATCACTGACATATGGACGGATATACCTACAAGAGCATATGAATAAATTGTTTCCAGTAGTCATCGTGCACTTTATCCACTATGTTGTACCCAACTGCCTTTCAGTTCTTGGCGAGCGTTACTTTCTCCAATCGTATCACAACGATCCAGAAATAAGTCATCATGCCTCTCTTCCTTTCTTTTTTTATTTTTTAATCCATTTCTTCTGTACATGTAAGCATTAGGATGGTTCGAGAGATTAGTAGGTAACTCCGATACTTTCATGGATTATGAAAAAATCAACTAATGGACCTTCTTCTCAACGCGATGCTACTACTATCACTACCACTACTACTATGACTACTACTTTGTCCTTTGGAAGGAGTTGAGTTAACACCTTAAAAATAAGCCACGAGGAAGTAATTCTATTTAAAAGGAATCTCGTCTAAGTATCAGTTTGGAATATGAATGGACTTATAAATCTTATTTTAATTCCCATCACTTTAAATCTACATAACAGTAGATAAGAAGATTGATAGAAACTAGACAAACCGCAGATGCTAACAGATGACCATCTCTCCTGGGATCCCCGGGACTAACACCTTTTAAATAATAACAATCACAATTTTTCCAAAATCTCATTTTGGGATTTGCAAGTAAAACTGAGTAATAATTGTTATCTTCAGGACCATTACAAATAAATTGACCTTCGTGAAGTTATCCACGAATAAACGCCAATCTTTATATAAAACCTAAATGTAAATGTAAAAAGTGTGCTTTATAGCCATGTATTCCACATAATTGATAGAAAAGTATCAATACATTTATTGTTGCCTTCATATTTGGATAACAATGGGAAAAATTCCATTTTTTCAATTATTACTTCTTTTGTTTTTGCTTAAACTCCTCAACAATTTAGAAAAATATATTTATGTTTATATTTATAATTTCGAAAAAACATTAAAGTCAAACTGATTAGAATAAAACTTGCCTCATATAATTTGTGGGTTAATAGAATTCGAATCATTGTGTTTACATAATACAATCACATTTACACATTTACACACATTTACATACTAGTAATTTTTATTATGATTTTCTTAAAATATGACACTTATACGCCATGTAAAGCAATTAAATAAAATTAATTACATTTTGCTTAGGGGGTGAGGGTGGTGGGGTGTGTGTGTGTGTGTGTGTGTGTGTGTGTATGTTTGTAAAGCTATGAAAAGAAAGAAAACCGTTCGTCCAGCAGAATATATGCCATTTATGTGAGCATGTGAGTATGTATGAGCGAGTGTGCGTGTGTTTGTGTGTGTGCAATTTAGATTAATCAAAAGTACAAACATAACCACATAAAAGAATAAAATTTATTTATTTAGAACTAAGTAAGACAAACTTGCAACACAAAAAGGAATCAAATAAAACTTATTCGCCTTGACCCAGAAAAAGTACAAGTTCAATATCCTTCTTTAGAAGTCACAAAAAAGGCACTAAAGAATACCACAAAAAAGGAAAAATATAAAAAAGCATAAAAATAAAGAAATAAAAACATTAAAAAATCACATGTCCATTCACACATACAATGTATTTATATGTGTGTGCGCGTGCATTCGAACAACTTTACAAATACATGAAGAAATAATAAAAAGTTTCCCAGACAGAGCAACAAATATAAGATATGGAATAAAAATAAAAGAAAAGAATCTTATTAATGGTCATGTATATATATATATACATACATATAAAATACATAGTCATAGACAAACGCATACCCTTTTGTATACACACACATACAAATGTGTGGCTGATACTTACTAACTTAGTAACTGTTTGTGTGGTAGAAATTCCTTTTCTTTTTCTTTTTCGTTTATTTTTTCTTTTTTACTTATCTTTTTTTTTTCTTTCTATTTTCTTATTTTAAATACAAACAGTGAAAAAGTAATTTTTTTTTTTTTTATTACTATAAAGAAATGCAAAAAAAAAAAGAGAAAATCCTTAACAACAAACAGGGTATTTTATATTAAAAAGAAAGTAAAAATAAATAATTGACCTTGTCAGTCAGTCTTATAGTAGAAGTTTTATAAACACACAATTGCACACGCATACATACATATGCACTTGAATATCTAATGCATTCAATTACAAATCTATATAAAAAAAACTCATTTATTATATGCATGTATGAAGCAGGAGTCAGGAGTCAGGAGGCAGGGGAAACAAAATACAAAACTAGGTTTTAAGACTCAAATCAACCTTACACGTTGTTTTGATGGGCTACCCCGAAAGAAGAATCAAAACAAAAGTAAATACTATAAAAACATGTACAAAGAAATTTTTTGTAGAACATAAAAAAAGAAACCAAAGAAAACAACAAAAAATTAATATTTCAAAACAAATACAAACACACACCCAAGCATACGCAAATGTACACACGCATTATGCATACATAATATCAATGAACTTACGAAATTGTCCCAATAGGATAAAAGTATTCAGCAGCAAACTAAGTAAATGCTATAAAAACTTAAATCGACAAAAGGCAATAAAAAAAAGGAAAAAAACGACACAAAAGGAAGCAACAAAAACAACCACAAATCGAATTTATTGAAAAAGAGGCAAACAACACAAACACCAGCATACAAACACGCAAAAGCATGTACTATTAGAAATAAATAAATGAAATATTTAACTCCCACAAGTGACGTCACTTTCTAAATGGGTAGGTAGTAGGTGTCGTCTACGAATGGCATAAGGTTTGCATGGGAAAGCATATTTTGCTTTAGACATCAAAAGGCATTGACGTCGTAAAAAATGTTATGTTGAAGGCATTCCACATTCCACCCCCCACCCCCTCCTCCCCGCCGACACTTCGCCAACAACATCATTCACCACCTTATCCGATCCATTTCTCATTGCTTTTCAACTTTTTTTTTATTTACTCTATAGCTCACTTACACATAAGTAATAAATAGTATTTAAAAAAACAAAAAAAAACAAGAAGCGGCATAAGAAAAAAAATTATAAAAATTTCAATGTCAATAACTTAAACAATAAAAAGAAAGATAAATAGAATACATAGAGAAGAGGGCAGCAAAAAAGTAGCAGCACCAGTAGCAGTAGCTAGTAATCAGTGTACGAGTATGCAAGCACAGTACGTTAGCTATGCAAGGCTAAGTAAAGTTCTTTTCTGGGTCTAGTCGCTTGAAAGTCTACTTTACAAATGCGATAACACACACATATTGCCCCATACAGGAATACATAGTGAATAGACGATTGTCTCGCTACGAGGTCATATTTGCAATTTATGCTGCTAAGAAAAGTAAAAGTTTCTCATGTCCTATGCATACAATACTATGGTTAATTGAAAAGTACGCAGAAAAGGATCTATGGAAAGTTGTAAAATTTATGTACACTTTGTAGTCTCATCTCTCCTACGCGTTAACGTATATTTTACATACACTATTGTAATCTATCCCTTACATCGGTGGAAGGGGTCTACTGCAATTTTTTCGTTTGTAAAGGATATCATCAGAAAATCTCTTAAAATGCATATATAGGGAAATTGTTTGCCTGCGTTTACCTGAGTAGCAGTCCATTCATCTTTATTGCCGGCAGGATCGTAGTCATAAGATCTGATATGCAGAGTAAAATCTTTCTTCCAACATGAGCTCGATCTATTTTAACTCGGAAAACTGCAAGTTTATATCCCACACCACTTGTGGTACGAAGTATACTAAATTTATGCGGACATATGTAACACGCAAAAGGGCTTAATGTAGACATACCTTTTATTATACCGATCTAAGCGTGTCAGGTCGAAATTTTGGAGATATTTTGATGAAACTTGATACACTGGTGTGCTTTGACCCAAAGACAAATGCTATTGAAAATGTTTTGGATCAGTCCATTTTTTCGTTCGTTCCTTATATAATCGCTTCTACGAAAACTGAATCTTTATATAGTAAAAAGGTGAAATTTTTTAAAATTTCATGGTGAAAATTACTGAAAGTACTGAATATTGAAATAGTAAATTGATATAGAAATCAACTTTACCGCATTTCGATCACTTTAAGAATTTCCCCAATATGCGGGCTTTCATGAAAAGTATGCCTTTGCATGTCACCAAAACGAGTGAATGACTGGTATTAGGCGAAGTGGTGCAGAGTATCTAATGATCGGCCTTGTCCGTCTATGATGGCAAACAACGAAAATGAGACCGGAAATAAAACGGTTTGAAAGCAAGAGAAATATTTATAGAAGAGTGATATTTGTTTAGCTTGTTAAGCTGTAAAGCGATCAATAGATGACAAAAATGTTGTGAAATCGCTTATATACGATTTAACGCAACTAAATGCTACTATTACCTATAATTAAATAATACAATAACAAATAAACACAATTAAATAATGAAAGGTTTAGCCAAGACGCAACAAGATCTTCGCCTCTCATAAACCTGATTTTATTATGAGAAAATATAAGAAGTGAAGACTAAGAACAACTGCCTAAGAATCATCTGAGAAAATTTCTATAAGAAATCCATTTTCTATCAAGTGAGAGATACAAGCATCTCACGGTTATTTATAGATATAATAAGAAGGGTCCACAATGTTGCTTGCAGGATAAATAAAAATAGAACATGAACAAAGTTCGACAAACGGTGGTGACCACAAAAGGGAAAGCGTTTTTTTTCTTTTTTAACTTTAAAATTATTTTATTATTGTCACTCTATGAACTTTTCAATGGCTTTTAAACATATGGTTTTGCTCGGTTAAATATAAAAATTTTAGTAGTCTATGGCACATTTAAAAAAATATATTGCACCATAACAGCAGTAAAAGTGTGAAGAAAATATAAAAACAGTACAAAAAGATGTGTAAGAAACAAAAAAATGCTTTTCTTTTCTTTTCGTTTGTTTTTTTTCTTTTTTTTTTTTTCTATATAAAACTATAAAAGCTATGAATAGAAACTAAAGGAGACACGCTACATGCAAGCCATACGGCGAAGAGAGAGAGTACATATCAGCACCTGATAGCAACTAGAAAGGCAAGAAAGCTGCTTTAGGTTGGAGAAAGGGCGAGAGACAAGTGTTAAGATATTTTATGCTGGTAGGGTTTGGCTGCCGGTGGTCTTTTGCTCTTGGAAAAATAATGAGATTTATGTCCTTGAATCATAAAACCAATTTTTTGTTTGCACTGTAACAAGACTTGTGAACTGAACTCTTTCTTTCAGTCATAGTCAGCTACACAAACTCACTCATCTATGGGTATAATATATGTATGTACCATATATTTATATATAAACATTTGTCTGTGCTTTAACTTCTGTTACTCTTACTTTTGTTAATACATACAATTCGTACGTTCTATGAATAAAAATACATAAAAATATTCCGGCAGGTTTTCATTTAAAAGAAATAGGAAAACGGAGGGGGGGGGGGGGGCATGGAGTACCGTCTGCCAGCTAACTGCAAGAAGAAGAAAGAAGTTTTGTGTAAAATTGCCTTTCGTACGTACGTACGTACGTACGTACTTGTATAATATCAAAGTTTTATGTTTGTTTTTATATTCAATTCACTATTACCGGCTTTTATACGCCTTTGAATTACACATGTGTGTGCATGCATGATTGCAAAACTGTTTCGTATTCACTTTTATTGTTTTCGTAATTTTTTATTTATTTATTTTTTTTTATTTATGTTTTGTTGCTATTATTTTTTATTTTCATTTTTTTATTTTTTTTTTCCTCGTTAACCACCATGTGCCTCCCTGTGTGTGATAATCACACCGTTACACTCTCACTCTTATTCAGCCATATTCACATCGTTTATCACTTCCTATAGCTTAGTCTACTAACACATATTATGTATATATATATATATATATATATATATATCTCCTCTCTACATGTATGCACATATATAACATTTTATGTGAAAAATCTGTTGCTTCTATATATAAATTTTTTTCATTTTTTTTTTTTTCTTCTAGTCTTTGATATGAAAAATTCTTTTGTTATGTTATTTCGACATAAACGATTGTCTTTGGAAATGTTTCTCTACATATATATATATATATATATATATATATATACATATTACATTTCTTACATTTACTTATGTATGTATTTATCATGTATTTTGTTCATTAAATATTTTCACAATTCTTGCTCCAGGTTAGAAAAGGAGAACAGCTCTTAAGAGCTTTCGTATTTAATTTGTGCAACAAAGAAATGTTTAACTGAGGTCAGTTCGTTCATGTTAATAAGATTATCCTTAATAATTTGCATACATTAATACGCATATATGCTTCATCATATGGAGCTGCAATGAACTAATGTTTGATCTACTCGTTGGTCTCGTCTTATCGCTTAAGACTTTTCATATCGTCTAGTATGGATCTTACAAAAAGTAACATTTGGTTCGGCTAATGCTTTCGAATCATGTTTAATGACTAGTTAGATATTTATTGTTTAAAATTCATTGCTAGAGAGGAGAAGAAGAATTCCTAAGCCAAGATACAAAATGAAATATCGCTTGAAAGGTATTCCCCTACAAACTACAATACAAGAGAAATCTTCTCGCAAAAACAAAGTAGCGAACTTTCATCGCCCCGTTCGATGCGTGCAGCAAGCTTAAGTTCATTTTTTCAACAAACCATGTGAAGCGTTCTAGTATAGTATATGCGTTTAGGATCAGTTGAACTTTTCTAGCTATTACTTCCACAGCTACAAAGGCTACCCACAATTCTAAGTTAACATGCAGTTGCACATAGCAAGCGAAAATCTCATTCGATATCTGACGAAAGTTATTTACTCGATTTTCTCAACAAAAATTGTTTCTAATTTTTGGAAATGCAGTAAAGCAAACAATCAACTGCAATAACGACGTACAAATTATTTTTAGAAATCTGTAACGCACTGGGGGTGCTGTTAACGCTACGCGCAAGTACGAAGGTTATCATTAATTTTAGAAAGCCGGTGCCTCTTAAAAGAAGAGTTATTTTATTCAAAGCGACATTGACTATATAAAACTGGGTACAATCATAAAAAACACATATACAATGTAAGCCCCTAACGTCAAAACAAAGAAGAACAGTTAATAAAGTTTGTTCTCAACTTAGTTTCTTTTTTATATCCACCACTGAAAGATGGAAGGTATACTCATTTTGCCATAATATTTGCAACACCCTTGATCAGCATGAATTTCTGAATTGATTAAGCTATGACTGTCCATCTGTGTTGTATGTGTTGTTGATACTCTCCTGATCACAAAAATGAAAAGATCGGCTTCAAATTTGGTAGAAACAATGGAAGGTTTTGCGCGCGAATTGATATTGAAAATGGACCAAATTGGTCAAAGGAGAAGCCCGCAGTGAAGCATAAAACTCCGTTTCTCTAAGCAAAATCACTTCTGGATTTTTGCTCATTACTCGCAAATTATGAAAAATAGAAGCATGAAATTTTCTGCATTTATTTTACGAAAATCTTTAGTATTTATATGCCAAAGCGGAAAAAATCTGCCACGCCCACACAAGGTTATAAGTGATTTTTCTTTTCTTTTTTTTGCCACTTTTTTGAGGTTTTTCATGATTTTTTATTAATAATCGTAACATAAATAAGCCAGAATGTAATTTTGTACATTTCTCAAAGGAAGATATATTATCTGCCTAAGAATGCGTTAATTCTAAAGTAAATACGCTATCTGGTAGTTTAAAGTTTTCGTAATAATATCAGCGATATGGGTATCAAATTAAAGGGCTTGAAGAGTAGAATGCGGCAAACTAAGTATGTAAGTTAAGTCTAACTAATTATGATGGACGTCACGACGTGGTAGATTACTTTTTCTTAACAATATCCTTTAGCAAAGTAGAACGTGAAAGATAAATTCTATTTCATTCACTTTTCTCTGAGGCCGAAGATTTTAATGGTAGCCGCTAGAGGTGGAATTCGGCCCCAACCGAATATAGTTTTCGTGTTATTTATTATTACTATTGTTGGATAAATGGATTCTAGGATTAAAATAATAGGACCCCTAATAACTAAGGCTATCGTCTTTAATTTTTTTTTTTTATGACAGGTTGAATGGTTAGAAAGTCAATGAAAGCCAAATATTTTACTGATATTAAATTCTCCAAGCATTTCCAAGATGTTTACAGAGGCTAGATGCTCCGAAAACTAAAGGCTTTGAAAGGCTTTGGCACTCACAAAGCCCGTTTTGTCCACAATCGCAGATGGGAGGAGCAGAATACTTACGATTCCAATAATATGTTGCCATGGTTTGCTCAAGTCGGATTTAAGCAAATGTTTCGATCTTGACATTTCCGACATTGATAGGAAAGGAGAGAGGTATGGAACATGGATTTTTTTGTCAGTTCTTCTTTTTAATGTTTTTCCTAATACACCTTCGAATATATAATCTTTCCATTGTGTGGTCCGGATTGGGCCGCTAAGTCTGGCCGCCCATTTCTTATGACTTGGTGCTTTAAAAAATTTTCGTTCATGGTGCTCTTCACTTTGTTACTGATGTTCCATTTAGGGGATTTAGAGGCACTATCTGTGATGGTAACCTTTTTAAGTTAAGCTTAGCGAACAAAGTTTTTGGCTCGAAGAAGAGCCCTGGCTTCAATTGTCAACGTTGGTCAATTATTAGGAAAATGCATTGGAAAATCTATTACCTCGCAATGCGAATTCAGTCATTGAAACCTCGAGATATTTAGTTAATATCAGGAAATTATTCACATTTACGTGGAAAAGAATGCATAGGAAAGAAAAATGAAAATAACAGAGAAAAAAAGAAACAAAAAGACAAAATGATAATCGGATCCATTTGACAAGACCTATCTTCAATGTTGGATCAGAAAAAGGTAAAGGGAGGCATTTTGTTTCACTTCAAATCCCAAAGAGTTTCGAATGAAAAGTATAGAGTTACTGCCCAAACATTACCGGATTCATGATAAAACTGCAATCGCGCAAATTCGTAGGGGTAGACTTTTTTTACTATCATCTACCAAACATAAGATTTAAAACGCACAAGCATTGCTACATATATATAAAATATATAAAATAATTTCAAATGCCGGTGGAGGAAAGAAAATTAGTTACTTATAAATGTATATAGGCTTTCAAGAAAAAGCGGGAAATTAAAATTTTTACATTTCGCTGCTTTCATGCCAAGGCAAGGTGTATCGTCTTGGGCACGGGGTCCCTATCTTCAAAAAATTGGAAAATAGAAAAATTTGAATGCAATTCCTTTTCGGTTTTCAATTTTTTTTTTTTTTGCTCTCACTAGATTTACGGAATCGACCAATTTGACAGGCTTTTGATTTAAAAAAATCACCACAAAAAATCGATATCTCTACGTATTATATATATAACGTTTTCAATGATATAACACAGCAACGACTTTTTCGGTTGGGACACGCCCTCTTTGGCTATTTTGATACAATCGTTATGTTGTATATGTTGAAGGGTAATTTTTGTGAATCATCACAGTCGCAAAAATAAAGACAGGAAACTGAACTATGGCAGAAACTTTTTTCGATCGACTAATAATAAGAGGGCAAAAATGGGCGTGGTCTACTTACAGAGATGTCCCCAAAGCAGAAGAAACTCAAGCAACCTTCGGAAACATCGAAAATTGTTTTCGTCTGTAACTTTTAATCCTATGAAGATATTTCTGAAAAGCTGGCGCAGATTGCAATTCTTCCCATCGTTTTACTAATGCATCCACAATTAACGACATAATTTTAATTCCAACTTATTTCCCATTTATTCTGACCGATCGGGTTTCTATGATTATACAAAAGTGACCAGATCTACTTGTCCAAAAAATACTATGCTATGTTGAAGGAGTAGTTACCACTACTGCAAACATCTTATCGCACTGCAAATATGTGTAACGTGCAAACCAATCAACTAATATTACCTTTGCGTGCCATCAATTTTTGCGGGATGTTTTTGCGCAACTGTACCACAAAGTGAAAAGAGCAAATGGAAATCTTTTAAAGAAACGTATAAACGTTTTAAGGAATTGCTTTTATTTTCCTTTACTTTTCTCTGCATGATTCGTCAAAATAAGCAAAAGAATAACACATAGAGAACAAAAAAAAAAAAAGGAAAGGTTTTTGTATTGTCGTTAATAAGATAAGATTAGTTTTACTTGACACCCGCTGATTGTTTCGTCTCACATTTCCTTGTAAATTGTTATGAGGTGATCGAATATTTTAATACGTTGGACATTGCGTACGTTAATGACAAGATAAAATAACATTGAAATCCAACTATAGCAGATTTTCTGCAACATCTCGTGCTTTTGTATACAGAAATAGAAAAACTATATACAATTGTATCTGTCATGCTGTTATTCGTAATTCAAGGAAGTGTCGCTATATAAAATGCACGCTGAGAGTAAGAAGGACATAAATTTTGACGTTTTCATGCTTTAATGGAAATTTTCAAAAAAAACATTCAGGCTGCGCACACTGTAAACAACAATGCATATGCTGTGTGTGACGTTACTTTTATATTTTTTTAAATAAAAAAAAAAAAAAAACAAATCATTAACTCCTCTTATGGCGTGCAAAACAACTGTATTGTATAACGCTGCAACTCAAGGCTATGAAGGTTTCGGAAAATGAGGATCGTCTGCTTACCTATCTATTGAAATTTCTGAAGTCACGAAAAAACTTAAGCAAACTGAGAAAAGCTAAACGAAAATAGTTCCGTTAAAGGTTTGTAAACTAAAGGGCATGGAAGCGATGGGTTTCCAATTTTCCGCTTGCACATACAAATTTTTTCTTAAAGTCGACCACAATTGGTCCTCTTTTTTCCCTACATCTCTTTATTTTTTCAGCTATATTTTTGTAAAATATAAAAAGTCTTGAGCTACCAGTTAGAGATAACTTTTGATATTTTCATGCTCATAAGCATTCATGTTTTGTACTCACTAAAGTTATTTCTGTTATTAGACTCAACACCACCATCTATAAAATGTAATCGACGAAACCATGAAGTCATGCTATGCGGTTTTTTATCAAAATTTGAGCAAAAAGTTGATGGGTTAGACTTGTGTTCTCTGTTTTAATCAATCAACCTTTCATTAATTTCCCGTTGAAACTATTTTCCTATTAATGATGGAGTTCTGCCAACTGTAGCTGAAAGGCTTTACAATATTAAGAAAATGCTGCGAAGAGTGAAACAAATGGAAGTTGGACGTGGCGCGTCCATGCGTCAATGCCTTTAAATTTCGTTCTATATTATTTTCGTGCAAAGCCATAATTTGCATAAAAGCCAGTCTATTGGGAGGTTAGACTTTCTCTCCATATACAAGTTAGGGTTCAAAAAATATGGACTTGTGTGATCCGAGTTCCCTACCGTTCATTTTTTTGCTCAAACGCTACTACAAATTAATTTTCATCATAAAATATTACACATTAAGCCTTCTTCCTAAGGGCTTACTGCTAATGAGACATCTTACATGGAGTGGGGCCAACAAATAGACCCATGTGCTTCAAATTCGGTTCACTTAATGTGTTTATTTATTTACTATCATGAAAAAATCTTCGCTACAAAAAAATTAGCAATGAAGCTTTTTTGGCATAAAAGAGAATCCTCATCTGCGGTGGTATCCAGGAAATAGACCTATGTGATCCAAATTCGATAAGGTTAATTACTTTGTCAATTGGCTATTATGAGTCGAATTTTCACCATGAAAGATTGAAAATTCAACGTTTTTACCATATAAAGGTTCAGTTTCCGTAGGAACGGTTATATGAGAGGTGGTTCAAAAAATTACCTCTGTTCGTCCAAAGTTTTCACACCAATTTAGAATGCCGAAAATTTACTACTTAGCCGCTTTTGCCGAAATATTTGGAAAAATTGCATTTTTTCTCTACGTGATGACTTTTCAGAAATTGGCGTTACATAAGGCGCGGTTGAAAGAGCGTTCGTCCTAGGGGCAAAGTACGTTTGTTTACCAAATTTCATCAAAATATCTTAAAAATAGCGACCTGTAGCTTGATCACAAAAATACATGGACAGATATCAAACGGACAGACGGACGGACAAGCATTAATCGATTTAGAAAATGATTCTGAATATTGGTATAATAAAAGGTGACTCTATCTTAAGCCCCCCTGCGTGTTACATACGTCCGCATTAATTTAATGTAGCCTGTAGCACATCGGGTGTAAAGTATAACAATGCGGATAAATAAGAGCAGGCGGAAATCATAGCCAAGTTTATGTATAAGCGCAGATAAATTGCAAAGAAATTTTATTATATAAGTATCTCGTATCTATATCACTTCTAGCAAGCAATATTATGCACATACATGTGACGGAAAGTTACTACTTACAAGGGGATCTTCGTAGATATCTGAAATGACATTAATATGTAATAAGACAAGCATCAACATCTTCAACGAGGAGGCCAACAACATCGTACAAATTGATTGATTTTCTTGAAAACCAGCGTGACAGTCAACACTTCTTGAACATAGTCTAAGGAGGATTAAAACTTTTCATTGCTTATAAAATTATCGATTTTTCAAATAAATATAAAATAAATCAGATAAGAGAAACATAATAAGCTTAAGCTGCACGCATTGAACGAATTTGTGTTTGCATTCTTCAAACTTAAAGAATATGAATTTTCAAAGGCTCTTAAGGCAAAGGACAAAGGCGATGATCTAGTTAATGAATTAATTGATTTGACGATGATTGAAATTAGGGATAATTTTGTTCCTAATCAAGCGAACAAGGACAAAATATGATAGTTAAAAAAGAAAAATTCCTTCACTTGGTTGCAAACCATACGCGTAGACATAACGCATAAATTGATGACAATTTTCTGTGTGTTAAGTGAAACCAAACGCTGCGTGCATTACTTCTCTTCTCTGTTCATATTCAGAAGTTGTTAAATTTTCGACCTACGTATCTAAAGACAATATTCCCCTAACGTATGAATATGTATGTATCCGACAGTGTGTATGTGGGTGATTTGGAAACAATAACAATTCGTTGCGTACACATATATGAGATTAGTGACAAAAACTCCAAAAAGGAAGAGAAAATTAAAAAAAAAGAAAGGAAAAGAAAAAAGAGCACAAATAAAATTAAGCAACGGGTATCCTGCTGTGACAAATTTCACTGACAAACAACAACGATAGAACCTTGCATTTAATGCGCTTCATTTTGATTCCGTTTTCCTTTTCTTTTTTTTTTTCTCCATTTTTCGTCACTTCTTTCAGTTCGGTCTTCGTAGCTGTTCGGTAACAGTAATTGCAGTAAGGACGGGGCAAACTAACATAATATTTAAAGAAACGTGTAAATCCATATACACACGTGGTTACGCCGTCTTTTTACTTTTTTTTTTCATCACTTACTCAAGCAACCACAAGGTATTCAAATACTACACATATTGATTGATGATGACATGGCAAAGAATATGTGATTACATGGATGGGTGTATGTGGATGTGTATTCATTTTTTTTCAATTATTCTAGGTAGTGGTTATATAAGAATTTCGACCTTTTTTTTTTTGTTTCTTTTGTTTTCTTATTTATCAGCGTTGAACTCTTATTACATTCATTCATAATTTCATTAGCAATATGTTTGCTTGCAAATAACATCTAAGCGGACACAGAGAACTTAAAAAATGTTGAATCATTTTTTTTTTGCGATTATTAAGGGGGTAGTTTTCGATTGTAAGCAATACACTAATCTTCTAGTTTCCGAATTAGAAAACAAAAGCAACAAATTCAGATTATTGATGACATATCAGAGACTTAAGTTAAGCCATACTTTCATCTCCGATTTGGTACACAAGATCGATACTGATAAGAGATAATATTAACCCGCAAGTGATTAGCCGATGAAGTAACTTTCTTTCGAAAAATGCATCAAGTCGTAAATGCAAGAAGAGAAGTAAATACGTAACAAAAAAAAACCCCTCTCTGTGAAGTCTTCGTCATGGTCTTCTCGCAACCATTTCAACTTGTATTAGTAGGAGATTTTAAGTCAATACTTAAGGAGATTATTGCCTTCTTCCCGGAAGCGGAGATCTAATAAGTCTTGTGCCAACTTTTAAATTTTGATATCGAAACACATGGTCATGGAGAAGGTGTAATCGCTTACTCTTATATATACATATACGCATAAAATGTAAGAAGGACGAAAGCAGCGCCTAGCGGACGTAAGTATTAAAAAGAAGAAGGATATATGTGCCTTGTGGGAAATGACTGTACCTTGATTGTTGTTTTACTGAAAATTTTTCATAAATTTCTTACAAATTGGACTTTCAAACCACACATGATATAATGCACCATTGCTTCTCTTTGAATATTTTTTAATAAATTAATGTTTTTCTTTTATCCGTTAAATCGGACACTCACCCTCATCTCTTTAAATCAGAATCTGAAAAATTTTTCCTCCACTGACGAAAAGTAGAAAAACCGATAAAAAAGTCGATCCAAAGCAAAAACAAAAATTTCATTTTATATTGTGAGACATAATTACTATTTTCATTAAAAAACAAATTTTCCTTTTCTTCAATGAACAAATTTTTTGCTCGCAGTTGGACCCTAAAGCCGTGCTTAAGATCGAACAAATTATTTAGAACCAAATGCGATCGCATTTGTCCTTGAAAACAGCCATATGCGTGAAGGAAGAGGTTTTCCACAAACAGTTAATCATTCCTGTTAAGAGTTTATTTAAAGTTAAGAGATCTTCGTTGAGCAATTCCAGCCAGTTGCAGACATTTGGGGAAGTTCGTGTACCCTCTGAGAAGGCAGTCAGGCCTTTTAAGCTTTCATACATAATTTCTTAGAAAATTTTTCAAAATTGATTGCTTTTATATCAGAGCGATGCAATTTCGACTGCAATGCAAGGCAGGGTCCAAGTTTTTCACAAAAGCATTGGTTTTTCCTGCACCTTCAACAACTTACAATGAAAAACTGCTGCCATTTTGCAGACGAAATATTTCAAAGTCCCGAAGCTATGCTTGAGAGTGGGGGAAAGTAAACGATACTATTCGTGTCAAAATAACTCGTATGGAAACGATCTCAAAGTGTCTAACAAGCTTTAAAATTTTGATAAAAATTTTTAGATCTTTCCCTCTAGCCTCATTGCTCAGCCTTAGCTGATTTTCAACGAAGAAATTCGTCATAAAATTTCAGCAAGCCTTTTCGACAGTAGTCAACCAGTTCTTTTCTGCAGCACACATATAAGTCGGGGTCGTTTAGTTGAAATCATTGTAGTTTTTTAAAAACTTTATGCTATTTGGATTAAGTGACTTAGTTGCGCGCTTATCAACTTTAAGGCTTAATACAACAAAGTAAGTGCAATCTTCGTTAATTTCAGTTAACAAGTTTCTTACGTTAGCATTGCATTCCGGCATATCGTACTTCTCTTTAGAGGGAAATTAACAAAAAAAAAAAACAAAAAAAAAGCGACCCTTAAGCTTATGTCAAAAAAAGAGTTTCTTCAGTCTTTTGCTGCCTTTATGTAGATTTTCATTTTTTTTTCGCCCTGTTTTCATTCAATGCCTTCCTTGCCTTCCTGATAAGCATTCGCTGGCAATACAATTTGTTAAAAGTGTAGGATTTTTTTCCCTTTCGGGTAATTAAAGCTGTGAAAATCCTTTTTATATGAATTTCATTAAATAAATAAAACAAATCATTTTACTCTTACTTAATATATTATGTTCAAAGTATTTTTTGATCCTCTTAAGAGTCAACTAAAACAAAAATAATTAATTATAGAAGAAGAAAAAAGCAAAAAAAAAAAAAAATGGCGTCTAAATTAACTAAAATGATTTTCAAGTAAAATTTAAAATTTAATTGAAATTATAAAAGAAACAAATTCCTATTTCAATTTTGCGATTCTCGATTTTGCATTTCCAAATGCGGAAATGGGATAAGTTAGTTAGTTAGTTAGTTAGGCATTGAATTATAAACGAACTGCAGACATGACTTATCACCTGGTCAGAGAGAATTATGCATGCAAATATCGGTTTGGTAAACCAACATGCATTTAATGATTTTTATTCAAATTGCAAAATTTTTGTCCTTTTCATTTCTCTGTAAGGTTTTCAAATTCTTTCAATACTTTTTTTTTTTTTGTTATCGATTTATCTTTGAAATCTTTTGTCCTAAGCTAAAATAACAACAAATTATAAATTCACTGCTCACACAACAACTTTCCTTCTTTTTGTTTTTTTTTTCTTTTTTTGTATTCTATTGCATGCGAATAATACCACAGAGTAAAGATTAGACAAAAAAGACCAAATGGTTGCTAAATACCGTAACACACATATATATATAGGTGCATGCATATGGATTTGTTATGTGTTTATTCATTTCTTTGGCTTACGGAAAAGTAAATAACATACACTCACTCACTCACCTGGATTTTTTGAAGTTCGTTTTTTTTTGTTCTCGAAAAGAAAATAACATTCGACCCAAAGATTAACACAAATGAGGATAATGATTAAGTAAAAATACTTAATCGATCATTCGAAAATTGTCGACTGCCCAATACACCCTATACACCGTATATTCTCATATAACCACCATTCGAAAATCGAAAAGGTAAAATAGTTTTCAAAGACATTTCATCGTCATCATCATCATCAGGAGAAGAAGAAGAAATGCGGAAGAATCTAAACTCCTATGCGTGTAAGCATGGCAATGGTTGCAAAGTCGAACGAAGGACGAGGCAGAGAAAAGAAAGCCTTGTGTGATATTCGAAGGAAAGTCCGAATCATGTCCTTTAGTTCAGTACGTCCTTACTATTCTTCTTGTTCTCGCTGAGTTTTTAGAATCCTCATGTTTTCAAAAATTATAGACTGATCGTAAAATATGGTGAAGAGTTTGATTTGTAATAGATATATACATATATATATATATATATATATATATATAAGGGGATCAATTAATCATTTAAATAGTTAAATATGAATTTCTTGATAAAGACTTTCAAACAAATTCTTAAATATTAAGTCTTAAATTTAAATTTTGAAACATTTTCAAGCAGTGGTATAACTCATTCAATAATACACTGAATGTCCCAAATAAAAGTACTGGGTTATCTTTTTTCTGCAAGAAGAAAGTACCTGCACCATAACGGATTACAAAAAATGTACCTACCATAGTATCTAAAAAACGAAAATAGGCAAATCAATGGAGCCCAAAAGCAAATGGAGCCCATTGTATGCTTTACCGCCCATTATGAGCTTTAAATTTGTCGACTTTTATGCCAAAAGAGGAAAAAGTGTTACTTAAGGAACATTCCCGTAGGATTTTGATGAACAAAGAAAATGTTAAAGGCCGGACGGATCATTAGCATATACATGGTAGGATAGAATATTGTTTAAGCGAATTCTTCTCGTGTCGTGTATTATGATCTATTTCAGTCCAATGATGCCTTTACTTGCAAGCTGTACACAATCATAAAGCGAAAGAGCATAATAAAGTTATGTAAAGAACACCAATCAAATGTTACTCACACTAGTCCTAAAGCTAACTTTAAGATACTAATTGAAAGAACGAACAACTTTTGCATAATACAATTAATTTTTGCGATAGAAATTCTTGACTTCTTGAATCGCAGAGAGAGAGAGCAATTTTTTCATCCCCAAGCACAGCGGTACACATATGACTTTAATGCTTTAGTGTAAAATTATTGCTCATTATTTTCAATGTCGTTGATGTGAGTTTCTTCTTAATAATCCTTATTGTTGTTATTGTAGTCAAAAACTTCGCGTGTTTTCTTATTTCATAATAAATTTAGAAATCCGTGCTATGTATAGTTGTCTTCTTTTTTTTTTGTTCCTTGCCTTTTCATTTCATTGCGTACTGCGTCACATTGAAACGAAAAGCTCTGCTGACATCGATATCATACTCAAAAGCAGGATATATGATACTTGACGCAGCGCACATATAGTAAGTAGAGTGATGCAGCCTCATAATTGTCAAAACTGATTACATTGTCTGGTATCATAGTGTTCGCAATCATGCGAACATATGAGCATTAAGCGCAAGTGAGCTAAGCGCGGTTGTTATTATTATTATTATTATTATTATTGAGATACTCAAAGTTTTAGTTGGAAAAATGGCAAAACTGTCCTTTCCATCCATCAGCAACGGCACAATAGCACAACAATATATTGTTGATATTATCGAGGAAAGAGTTTTTAAGATGATAAGCAGGATCACAAAATTTCGTTCAAATTCAGTAGTACAACGTCAAGCAGTGATTTTCAATGCTTCTCAAAAATCTCCTCAGAAAATTTTTCAAATTTCAAACAAACTTCCTCCTAGGCTTGATGCCCGGAACAATTCAAACTTAAAAGTTCAAAACAATGAAAGATCTTTAGGCACATTGGCCTAACAGCGTTTTAATTACACCCTCTTGCGCTTGCTTCTTGACCTCTCATATGGTGCTAGAAATTTCAGTGCAAAGCTCAGCAAATTTTCAATGAAACAGGAACAGGATAAATAAAAATAGTAGGATCTACGACTACGAATTTTAAAAGGTATGCGATAATTTCTAGAAGATTTTTTAAAAACTTTTGTATTTTTCAAAAAAAAAGCCATGCAAGGTATTTTATGAAAAAATTTTGTTCAGGCAACAATCGATGCAAATAGATTGCATGGACGCGTCTTCGCCATGCAACGGTCCCATAAGCAGCCTCCGTTTCTACTGTTGTGACATCGGGAAACAAGAGCACTGAAGTCATAAGACCCAGACAACCGGAAACCTAAAGTATTGAATCTGCTTGTACATCACCATCGTAATTCTTATAGGTCCATAAAAAGCCATCCTCTGATTTCGTAAACTAAGCTACCATTTTCATATCAAATTATTTCGCCTTCATGCGCTTCTTTGTAGTCTTTCTCGTAGATTTTTTTCTAACAACGCATTATATAAATTATGCACTAATAAAACGATTCTGTCTCCGAGCTCATCCTCACTTTTGCCTATCGTAATTCCCTGAGAAAAGTTTGATCTCAGAAGGCAATGTTTGCTGACTAGCCTTGGGGGGGAATAAGCAGCATATTCCAGTTCAACATTTTTAGCAATCTTCCTAAATAGGTTTCACAACACGAAGACAAGCATAGTCTTGCGAAAAACTCACGTTAGTATGTCTTTTATAAAAGGGCACACACAGAGAGGCGCACTGAACATTCGAGTTTATCAACAATATTGACGGATTGACGCCCTTCTTCTTTTTCATGTTACTTTCGAAGAGGAAAAGCTTACTGTAAATGCTGCTTTTGACTACCGATCCCGACCTACTCCAAATTCAAAAAAGCTATATTGCGTACATGCAATTAATACATTGTTGTATTGTTAAACTAGATTGAGAAACTCTGCTTGAATGTACGTACAGTGTGTTTCGTGCAAGACATCATGTTAGCATTAAAACGTACACATGTATATAAATGATACTAATAAAGTCGCGCTAAAGTTCGGTTGCCGCGTAATCATCATAAGAAAATATCGTGCGATTCCCATATGTGTCCTTTACACAGGGATGGATGGTCTGTCGTAAGGTCGGTCGGTCGGTTGTTTCGTTGCTGTTATGATTCCTTTCTTATCTCTTAAACTTTGTTTCTTTCTTAGAACAAGTGCGCCTTTTACCGATTTTGTGAGAATCTTAACGTGAACTCGTTATTATTTGGTTAAATAAAATCCTTGATAAAGGAGAACATAATACTTATGAGTGTATTTGTTAGCGAATGCTTCGGTTATGCGTGGGTTTATTTGTCATTTCAAATACAATACGTTGTGTTTGGTGCTTTTAATACATATACGTATATGTATATATATATATATATATTGCTATGTGAGAAGGCAGGCAGTTATTGACATACATAAGCATATCAAGAAACACGTACAAATCTATGTGCATATATATATCTCGGCGCATGTATGGTGTGTCATGTACTTGTACACTTTCACACTTCCTCCCTTTGTTTTTCTCCCTTGAAACGGAAAAAAGGAAAAAAAATTACGCGTTATTCGTGCAAAAGTTTGCTCAGTTACCGTTTTTCTCGCACTAGGGAACGAGATAATGCCACCGCGCGAGATATTATAAAGGCCCACATATTCATCTAAGCAAACATTGCTCTCTATAGCACATGTACACATACATGCCCGACCTCTGTGCACACACATATGTGTGCACATATGAGTAAATGCATGTAGTTAGTTGGCCTCAGTGTTTGCATAAACGTACATATAAACGCGGCATTGTGTTACGGTGCCGTGCCTGTCCTGTTCATTGTCGTCGTCATTGTTGTTTTTATTGTTGTTGTCGTCTTTCGCGCGTAATTTGAGATTCGTATACCTTCATTGTGGACAGCGAGGAGGGGGGATAGGGGTTTCTCCTCTTATTGCTTCGTCTTGTGTGTCCGCTTGAATTTGTCGTCCGTGCCGTGTTCTTAAGCTAACTCATACCCTTGCCGTATACTTTTACTTTTTGTTTTTTGTTTTGTTTTATTTTATTTTGCTTTACAGCCCTAACAACAATTGCTCTGTAGCATTCTAATTTGGCACGTAGGCAATCTGAAACAATGGATTGTCTAACCGTTCGCTTGACACACAGACGTCTATACCTACAATATTGAATTGATATACCCAACCAAGGGGTGTCCTTGTAGGCTTACACTTACATAAGTTACCTATGTTTATAACTATGTTACATATGTGTAACAACACAACACATACAAATACTTTTGTTTGTTTGTTGGTCTGTTTGTTCGAGGCAGTATGCAGCTATATTACTGTCAACTTGAGACGTTATGGCGCAGACTATGCATACATATATGTTTGGCAATTATCTTTGTGTGAATGTATGTAGTATTAGGCGTTTTTTTTTTTTGTTGTTTTTGTTGCTTTCAAATTTGCCACAGAAATGACAAAATCCTTTCGTTTACAAATTCGTTTACGAATATGGCTTCATGTTGGGGGTCGTTGGAATGCGTTCTCATTAATAAGGAAACCTACGATAGTTGCGCGTATTAGTGTAATATTAACATATTCAATGCGACCATATCTAATACCTAATATAGCTAAGGGGAGAATTTCAATTAAGCAAATAACTTACGCGGTTCGACTAACTTTAAATATTTCTCTCGAATGTCGTTAAGTTAGATGAGAAACTTATATAATCCCTACACTTGCTCGAAATGTTCAATTGCTTCTAAAGTGCCAAGCACTCATCATATTCCCAAAATATATTCGGAAATCCCCAAAATATACATATGCCCATACATTTTGCCAGCCAGCATAAAAATTCGAAAGAGTTTGTCTTGCTAACACATCCACCGATCAGAAGGCACGAAGAGATCATAAAAATCTCCTTAGAAAGGCATAGAAAGGGATAGAAAACTGAAATTGAATCAATTTGAAGGGTGTACATGATTGTGAAACAAAGGCAAAATTGTATAAACATCCGATATGATGACGGGAATCTATTTAATATTGGCTTTTATAGCGTAGGATGTTTGCGGTCCGTTGGAGCGAATCAATGATTTAGATATGATCTTGGTGGCCAAGTTCATATCATTCAAGAGATTACAAGAAGAGTTTCTCTCCATGCTGTGATGGTGCATGGGATCTTTAACACCATATATAGAGAACAATATACATATGCGGCAACACATAAGCATTTATATGCTTACACGGCTCCTACTCGAAAGCGCATTTTGTCCAAATCGGAAAAATTGCTTTTTGAACTAAAAAAAGGCAGGCAAATGAAATTTCAAAGGCTTACAGAGTTTCACTCGGACAATCAAAAACAACTTTGATTTAATGATGTTTCCTTGTCGCCCATCAACTCCATAGATAAACTCTTTTTCAGGCTATGGCTAGGATTTATGAGACACCACGCGAATATTTCTCTCACATGCATCGCAACACAGACGGCGGGGATGTGACCTTTTTGTGCTCTTTATATATAATTATCGAATAACTCTGCTCCGTATTCACTAGACTTATCCTCTCTTCCAATTCGGATTGTATTTAGTAATTACATAAGTTCTTCTTCTTCTTCTAGGCACAAAAAATTCAATTTTTTTTTTAATTCTTCTTCCCCGGATTATGGGCGAATGAGAAGTTTGCCTTCAAATTTTGTGAATGCTGATAATAGACGCAGACGCACAGACAGATAGAGAATGGGAAAGAAGATTAAATAGATCGACCGATAATAATATATCGTATCGGATGGTAGCGTGCTCGACTGTTCAGATATTCCACTAACCAAGCTAGAAATTGCGCTGTCTTTTGCCCACCGAGAACGTCTAGCACGTATCGTATTGGCCGCGAGTATAATGAATAACTTGTTTATTATAATTATTTCCTTTTCTTTGATTAGACCTAATATTTGCCTTTCATAACTTTTATGTCTTCTTTCAAATCGAAATGAAAGGAATGAGAAACTTGATTGAAATTCAATAAAAATCTTTCACACACGGTTCATATATATTTTCATTTCTTCATAAAGCATACACGAAATCAAGCATATATATCAAAATTGAATATAAAAACACTAAGCCATTAACATGAACTTCAATTAAACGGTGCGAGTGCGACGTTAAAATAAATTATTATTTTTTTGCAATTTCAACCCCAAAAGTTATCAGGAAAAATTGTAGTCTTTGTTGAAGGAAGACGTAAACGATAATATCAGCCCGCTTTAGCGATGGTTAATGGAATAGTGATGAAGTTTCGGTGGTGGCATTGATGACGGTGGTCGTAGTGGCAGGCAATAACAACAAACACACATATCTTTGTAATAACTGTCATCTTATCACACATTCAACGCAGCGAAACTAAACTAATTAAAGTGTGCGCGGATGTTTTCTGCGTTAAATTCGCGTATTATGCCAATGCGTGTAGCGTGTACGTAATATTATTTCATATAGGATATGATTCATAAGAAATTGAAACGCTTTTGGGTGCAAAGAAATATACATTGTACAGTAAATTTGTACATATACATGAGAGTCAACCAGAAGTAATTTATTTCAAACAGAGCAAGAGGTTTTATTGCAAAGAACAATCAATCAGAAATAGAGGAAAAGGGAAGGAAAAGGGAAAATTCAAAGACCATACCTTCTAGGTTGTTAACCTTGAAATCATTCGGACGCCTCTGACGCTCGAAAGCACAGCGTATCAATGCTAAGCTGAGAAATCGTCATTATGTCACCTTTGTTTGGTTTACTTGTTTGTTTTTGTGGAAAGACTACCCAAAAATATTTAAAAAGATGATGACACTGTTGGAAAGTAAAATTTCCTCCTAATGAGCCTGGTAGGATTTTTTCCAATATTTGGAAATTCGTCGAATCGGTTGTTGATTTTTAACCGATTTAAGAAAAAAAGTTCCGAGTTAATTTAGATGCGATTTGCGACTTTTCAAACTACCGTCCTAAGGGGTATTAGGTAAAAAAACAAAGTTTTCCCTCCTTGAATTCCTTAAGGTTTGTGCTTTGATGTTTGACAACCCGAAAGCTTTTCATATTTGTTATTAAAACTGAGAAAAATGCTTTTATCTTGGGTGGAGAAGAACAAGCACTATAAAATTAAATATGAAAAGATGTCGTTGGTTTGCAGAATTCGTGCCAACCCGCTGCAGTAATTTTATAAATTTCTTTGCTTGCCGTTGTTCTACCCTATGATCTCAATGGCTAGCTTCAGCGCTTCGATGCATGGCTTCTTGGCATGCCACAGAAAGGTTCTGAATTTGCCATCGTCCTTGGAACTATTGGCTATTGATTAGACAGTCAGTACTTTTATTCCCTTCGAATTATGTAATGAACAGCACACGATATAAAAGAAAATTGGTCTTAAGTGATACTGGGATAGATGAAAAAAATCTTCAAGAAAGAAATGTGATAAAAATGAAAAGTAAGGTATAAGGGGAAAAATCTGGCAACTTTATGCTAACAAGCCGCGAACGACACTCTCAAATATCATTTGCACCGTTGAAGTTAGAAAATGATGATAAGCTTTTCAGTTTTATACTTGAGTATTGACTCCAGGCCACAATTACGTATCCTGAACATTCTGTGTTATAATCGTGCTCCTAAATGTGTTCCCAAGGGCATAAATGTATGTTGATTTATTGAGCGTAAGTTATGTTCATGTATGGGTTATAATAAAAAACAAAAATTTCCTTGATTCAATATATGGATAACTAACTAACTGCCGGTGTTATCACATTTATATGTAATTCATGCATTTCTCTGACTCCTTTCCATTTACTTTATACGTAATTATGGTTCATTGTATTGTTAAGTTATAACTGAAATAGCAATAAATCCCCACTTCCATCCAAGCAGTTTCTGCTAACAAAGACATATTCGGGACAATGTGTGTACGCAGCAAACATATAAAGCACGAGTAAGTCGCGTATTGAATATTCGGCACGTTATCAAAATACAGTTCAATAATCAAATTGTATGGTATGATAAAAATCGCGAAAAGTCCAGCATTAACATCACTACGTCTACACCTCTATATTTTCCAATCAATAACACAACAACTGGTCCCTTTTCCATAACCATTCGCATTCATATTGACGGCTCAACAACGCTATGCATACATAGTATCTGCTTCAAGCAAGCAAGTAAGTATTCATACAAGTATGCTTTACATTTCTTTCATCCTTTCATCCTTCCTTCCTTCCTTGCTAAATTCCTTCTCCTTACATATCTCTTTTTAGGGTAGGAAAGGAGCTCGCTAACCTCCCCTCGCACATATTCTTAACTAGACTAATACTACTCTTAATGTTACTAAAATAGCAAAAACAACATCGATGGACGACATAGATGAACGACTATTCTAATGTGAAGCTGACGTTGTTGCCGTACTGTTTTTGTTGTTATTGCTGCTGTTATTGCGCTTCATTATAACGGTCTACTTGATGTCATACAAAGAACCTTCACTTGTCCGCATAAGAGTAAGAGATTGTTATGTACGCGTATATGTGTATGTGTGTGTTTTGTCGAGAAATGTATTTCAGCTGCCAAGTTGTATTGTACTAAAATACCGTATCCTATCGATGCTGAATATCTGCAGTAGAAGGCATATATACATAAGAGAGCGCGCGCCTCGAATGTCCTTTTCGAACAAAAGACACGTTTTCTGTGCATACAGTCTGGTCTACATTTGCTAATATAATACTTTGCCTTATCATTCTACAAAAAGCCACGGAAAATAGTCAAACGTATTTCTACACACACATACACACATACATAGGCATACACATTTCTATATTTACTCGCATACTCGCATACATGAAACATTTTCGCAAGAACACATACACTTGGTCTATAGCAATATTACAAAAACGTATAGATGAATACGCGATAAATATGTGCTTGCGTTTGACTATACGTTCTCATACCCTACAGATACCTAGGTACACCATATACATACTTATATAACTAATATATATGTAAGTAAGTAGTATTTATTCTGCTATATATTTGTTAGTACGTAATTTAAGGACGGATGCGTGTGAGTGCATATGTGTGAGTATAATTCTTATAATGATTCGGCAAACGTTAGACGATGCTAAAGTCCCTTCTTCTTGATGGGCAAAGTCCGCACACTTGTTTGTCGATTCGTGTCCTCATTCCAAATTGGTGGGCTGTCATGTTCTATGGCGCAGAATGTATTGCCGTATTGTCCGCCACATGTACGTATGTATTTAATTTTGATTAGATGGCAGCACAACGAAACAGCGAAGAAAAAGAAATCTATTGGCAGAATGAATGAGCTGCCATTCCGTCGTTGGGTCAGACGCTTTCGCCTTCAGCAACTTAAGGGTTTGTTACGCGAATAGCCGCTGGTGTTTTGTCGCATTTTCTGACTTTTCATTACAGTCTTTTAAATTTGTACATGCATGTGTGTACAAAACACACATGAACGTACGTTTTCGACAGCCATCCAAAAGCATGAATAAAAATCCTGCCAATATATTCTCATTCTCTTTGGACGAGAGAGAGGGAGGGAGAGAGAGAGAGAGAGAGAGAGAGGGAGGGTGGTCGCCTAATGCAGAAAACCTTGTCTTTGCCATTTCGGAGATCTTTTACTTCGCATTACACAATTGTATAGACATAAAATAGTATCCAAAGCCAAATGCGAGTATGTGTGTACATATATATGCATGTATAAGTTCTCCATACATGCATGTAAAACGCGAGACTTGATATAACTCCATTGAAAAGGACCAAAGTAAAGTAAGAACGTTGATGTTGTTGTGAATGATAAATTAATCGCTATTTTTCGCGGACATACATTTTATTCATATGCTTTATGTGCTCTACTTCTACTTGTGCTGCTGCTGCTGGTGCTACTGCTGCTGCTGGTCTTTAGGGAAACAAAACGAAAAACAAACAAATAACATTTCAAAGCAAAGCAAAGCAAAATGTTGCAGACATCACTTGTCGATATTATGAAAGGAAACCAACGAGCATGTAAATCATAATCATTAACAACAGCAGCAATATAAAGAAGAAGAAAAAAAATCTTTTCCCCCTTTTTATATATTCACACAAATAGGAGACGTACGTAAACAGTCGTACATAACATACATGTGCGCGTGTATGAGCACAAAAATATGTATGAATTTTCGCTTAGTATAACAATCGAATTCAACGATGTTTAAAGCGGACTTTAAATGCAGGCATTGTGAAGTTTTGCATTCAGCCGTTTACCGCAAACAACGCAGTTCAGCAGACATCTTAAAATGAGGGATGTACGGCATGTGTGTGTATGTATATATATCTATACATGTATGTGTATGTATATGTGCATGCCTGTGTATGTGAGTATCTGTTGAAAGTGAGGGTGTTAGCGTTTGCCTAAGAAGGGGTCGGAGGGCTACAGGTGATGCAAGAACAAAAGTTCCGTAGACCGTTCGAAGTTGACCATTACTTTCATAACCCAAACCGCTATACTACGCTATACCATTCTCAAAAGAGCTGACTTTGCACATTTAACAAACTTAGGCAGCAGCATAACGCAGCAGTAACATCAAAAGCAGTGCATGCTCTGTATTAGTAGCAAAAACAACAACAACAACAACTAAATGCCTTCAAAAGTTTACCATATGAGTTGATTTTCCATTAGTTCTCCTGCCACTAAAGCATTCAGAATGCATATACATTCACCCGAACACATACATATATATATATATATATATGTGTGTGCGCTTCGGTATGTAGAATATATATAGTCTTGCGAATATTGTTTCGCGGAAACCATCGACAAGTAATGTGTCTTTGCTGCATGAATGTGCACACTCAACCCAGTTTCCAAGCAATCCATTCGTAGACGTGTAGAGAGAAAACTTTACACAAACGCTCAGATATTCGATCATACCCTTGTGTGTAGCGGAGTACGTGTATTGCAAACAACTTGAGAGCTGTTACGGACACAATATTCAAATCGTCATTACGTGGACCATGAGAAAGCATTTACATACACAAACTTACGAGCATACACAATTACAACAAACATATAACTACTTGACGTTGCTGTTTCGGTTGTAGTAGTAGTAGTAGTTGGTTTACTTATTGACGTATTCACTGGCTAGCTGTCCGTTACATTGCCACTATAATAAGTACTTGAACATCCTCATTGGGTTGGGAACTGATAGCTGTATAGATGCAAGAAAGAAATTTGAACTACAGCAAGCAAGTGTTGCGTTTCATTTGCGGGTCTGTTACAGGAGTAGATATTTATTGCACAATTTTTTTTTTTTTTTTTTGGCAAGAAGTTATAATAATGAAATTTAATTCGGTTGCGTAAGTGTACTTGTTCTTCTTCTTCCTATTACGTGATCTAACCTTAGCTACATGTGTAAGGATCTTCCTTCTACGACGTTTGACTTGAAAAAACTCTTCTTATTTAAAGCTTGCATTTTTGCTCACACTTAAGTTAGATAAGTCGTGGATCAAAGGTTTAGATACCAAATATATTATCTGAGAGCGTGGCCGTATAATATATTGGTCAATAAGTCCCGGGATTTAACAGAGGTTTTTTCAAAAAAATTTATTTTACGAGTTATGCAATCAGTCCAGTCTTTCTCAAACATTGTGGTGTCTTTTTATAGAACGATTTACTGAAATTCTTAAAATCTACTACAAAAGAGAAACACTGATCTATTTTCTACCCGGAAGCATGCTTTGGGTTTTACAAGCAGATAATAATAGTCGCTGAAGGTTACATCTGAGCAATACGATTGATTGAACAGCGAACCGAAACACTCTCAGCTCATACTCTTTTGCCATCGTAATCATCGACTTCGACCCGGCCAAACATTTTGTGCCGGTGTTAGTAAATGCGTTTGGAAAACAGCTTTCGCTTATTTAAAGTTTCATGCAAAATAATAGTGAACCTAAAACATTTTGATACCTTTAGGTAGGAGATGTAATCGTTTTCTATAAGCTTCCTTTTTGATTACCGAGTATAATAATTTTTCAAACTTTTCTTTTTGTCTTTCGATCTTTCACTGAATTGAGCGTTATGCTTGTTCGTTTAAAATCAGCAAACCAGCGAGATATTTTTGGGTTCGGAAAAAGATCGAAGTTTGAGCAATTTTTCTAAAAGGCAAGCCGCTGCTTTAAAAAAAGAAAATGAAACAAATAGTGTCACTAAAGGCACTTTATCGGCACGATAGGCGACATGGGAGATTTGCCAGAGACGACATCCATATGTCCGTTCCTGGCTTTATTGATCGACTTTTCATGAGGAACAAAATTGATGAATTCATAGGAAACCTAAGCCTCGGGCCTTATTGATCGATGTGTTATGAGGAAAAAATTGATGAACTCATAAGAAACCTAAGAGCCTAAAACCATTTAGCGATTTCAGTCTGTTCATCCTGTATTAAATTTGTTCTTTTCTAATGAATGGCACTGTATAAATATGGAAGGCATCATAAGAATTGCTCGTCATGTACACAGACCCCACGAAAACAAAAATATTTTCTTAGTTCGTCCTCGGGTAGAACTCTTTTGCTTCCAGTTGTTTACTAATCCCAAAAAAATACGGACGGACACTTCGGAAATATTCTTCACAGATCGAAAATAACTAAAATATTCTTGGGCGTCTCAACTGCTCGTAGTTTTCATTCGTTTGTTCTCACTTTTTTTTTTTAACTTCTGAAAAATGGAAGGCACGAATTGCGAAATGTGAGTGGAAACACTTTTCCAAGTCCTCACATGAATGTGGCAATTGGAATTGGGCTAAATCGCCCTAAGCTACGTTCCTGGATTCAAAAACGCTCTTGTTCCTTCCAAGATGTCGATGTTTTTAAAATTGATCGCCTTAGTAGCAGCACACAAAACGAACCATTAAATCTTATGTGAAATATGCATGTATTCGGTTAGTTCCATACTCGATTGCCATCCCGCGGTTGCTTATAAAAAAAAAACAATATAAATAACACTTGTAAATACCAGTGCTAACAACTACAAAGGTATTGGTTTGATATCATGTCAAAACTATTATAAATTTTGTTTGTTTGCGAAAATGTTACATTAGTGGGGAAAGGCATTTTGAAAAATGGGCATATATAGAAAACCATAAGTATTTTCCTTATATTTACCATAACAAGCATACACGGAAACGGAAAACGTTTGCGAAGATTCGCTTCGCAAATGAGAAGAAATTTTTTAGCAGTTCTTCTCTACCCACTAACTGGGCCGCCAGAAAGTGGCTTATCGTTGTCTGCCGATTGTAATCAAAGTCAAAATCGTTCCTCCGACCGTTCTTTACAATTGCTTTGTTAAGTAATTGATTGAAGTCAAGTCTCGAAGTCAAGTCGTGAAGTCAAGTTCGAATCAAATTTTTGTATGAATTAATGCCGAATCTGACGACAATTTCCTGGTTATGCAGAATATTTGACACGTTTTTTCCAATTGTTGCATACGAATATAGAAACTTTTGCCCTTAACTTGTTTATCACGAATATGAAATATTTCGCTTCGAAGCAAAAAACCAAAGAGCACTGCAAGACGAGATGCTAAGTGCACAAGCGATGTTGATTGGCATGATAAAATCACGGAATTCTTGAAATTCTTTCAATGAACAAAAAAATTGTAGTGAATTACTTGAAAAAAACTGAAATTGAAGCGGCCGACGTAATAATAGAAAATAGCTTAAAACTAAAGGAAAGGACACTAAAGTGTATGAAGTAAATGACCGGCAGTTATAGTCGCAAGCACAAACACTTGAAACATTAAAAATGTTGCTCCTGTTTACGGTACAAACTATTTATGAAACGCGAATATCAGTTGCCGATGGCGAAAAACTAATGAAAAGGAGAGGGGGCGGCAGTGGGGGCCTCCGTCGCAGAAAAAAGATGGCCATAGTGAGATGGCAGAGCGAGAGTAAAGGAGTGGGGGGTGGGGCTGTTGTTGCCAGTAACTTGAATGGACAAAGGCACAAATTCGCGTCAGACAATGATTCTAAGCACATTTTAAGGACATTTTAATGTTGGAACAAGAGAAGAACAAAAACCGTATAAAACTAAACTTATACAATACTCTAGTCGAACACAATCTTACAAACACATATATGTACATATATTTATATGTCGTATATGCTCTAAAAACGAACAGCACTCACTGACGTTGCTGACGCTAAGTGGTTTGCACATATTTGCTCGTTTGATGTGCCTTTACGGAAAACACACATATATGTATATACACATAAATATACATATAATATATATATATATATATATTATATGTGCATATATAAAGGGCTAAGCGCGTTTGAAAGTATGTGCGCATATGTGAATATCGCAACAACAAGAACAACAACAACAATAATAACAACAGAGGCAAACAAACATCTATGGTTGCCTTGTGAGAGCTTGTATGTACTTTTTAATGTACACCATTAGCTGGACCTTGCAGGCTGATGATGCTGCCAGGGCATTAAACGAACAAAACCAATGCGGAGAAATCAAGAGAACGTAGAACGTAGTTGAAGAAGACTGCTTTTGTCGATTTCTTGCCACATTCGTCTTTTGGCACGGATGCAGTTTTCCATTTCGATGAGATTTCGCGATTGTGTGCATTCAAGTGGACACATTAGAGTTGCCAACTCGAATATTGAATTACAACAGCCACCAACTAGCTAGCTAACTAACAAGCAATCCACACACACACATACTCGCCACCATACGTGCAAACATACGCACGCATACATACACACACGTAAAATAATACATTTACATGGAAACGAGTTTTGGTTTTATTGGAATCTATACATATTTTGTTTAGGTAGCTGCTGCTGCTTGGGACATTTATGAAAATTGATATGTTAATTAGTGACTGACATTTGATGCCTCTCTCTTCTCCACCATCTCCGTCCGGTCTGCGGTTAACAGTAATAACACAAAAAACAAAAATTGTATTTATTTATTTTTTATTTTGTTTGTTTATATATCGTTTAAGCACAAATACTGCAAAGCAGGGTAAGCTTGGCAGCCCTTTGGTATAAGAAAAACAAAAAAAACAGAGAAAAGAAAAAGAAAAAAAAATTAAAAAAGACAACTCTAAGAAAATTTCGCGCCAAATCGCGTTTTTATTCTATACATCTTTTTAGTTGAGTGGGGCCGCCGGTGAGCACTTATCACATATATATATATATATATATATAAGCTTACACGTAAACCCATCTATACAAAATATGTATAGAACATGTCCTCGACAAGTGGACTACATGCATGAGCAACATCACAGTGACAGCATTATTTTCTAACGATAAAGGGCGTCGCACTCATAATAACTGGCATCACTGCAGTAAATTTTGAACAGCGCTCTCACACCAACAAAAATTGAACTCCGACATGCACATACATACGTTCAAGAAAGAAAACTGGAAGAAAAAGTGCTTGTGCTTGTGCTTGTATGTTTCTTCTCTTTTATATATGTATGTATGTGTGTAATGCGGTACTGTATGCGATTGCTGTTATATAAACTCGTACGGCTGTTACGATACTTCAGCATTTTCCTGCTCAGTCAAGTGACTAACAAAAACCAAATGACGTTGCGACATTTCGCGCCTTTTTCATTCAATACCAACATACAATAAACATGCATAACACTTATGCTCACATGTTTTTATATATACATATATGTGTGTGTGTGTGTGGATATGTACGTTCAGTATATCCTGTGGCTGCCAACCAACCGACCAGTCTGACTGACTCAAACCTATTGTTGCCAAAGACGGTGGACAGCATTGAAGCATTGCATATATGTCACATACAATGACATGTATGTTCTCTACCTCATCTAACTCTCCTTACGCTGGCATCAGTTTCCTCCTAAGAACCCTTACCTCCTCATCACATCTTTCACATGACTTGAGCATCAGTCTCTGAACGATTATTTATATATCTGCACAAACACATTTATATATACATACATATATAAATATATATATATATATATATATATATATATATACATATATATGTGCTTTTTTCCCTACTGGCACTATATTACATATGTGTATGCAGTTCATCAGCAAAGCGTTGATTTTACTCTGGCGGTTTACTGATGACTGCACACCAACATTTATACGCATCGCGAATACCATCGCAGGAAGTTTCGCAATTCACACATAAACCTCGCTCGGTTACATACATGCACATGCATGCACACCACTCAATGCTTATGCACAGTTAGAAAACCTTTATATTGAGAAAGTCATCGCCAAACCATTCCTTATTTTTTTTTTTTTTGTCATTTTACACTACACTCCGTGTACACGGACGAAATCGCATTGTTTTGCATTCCGTTGACTTCGCAAGTAAGCATCGCATCCTTATCGCATTTTGAGTGCCGCTAGGGATATAGAGCATATTCTATCACCGTATAAAGAAAAGAAAAAAAAAAGAAAAAAAAAACAAGTCCTCAAATAAAGTCACGGCGCCAACACAAAAAGCAACACATCACTACGTATATATACGTATATATATTTATATATATATATATATATATATATTTAAAGAAAAATAAAAAAGAAAAAGAAAAAGAAAAAAAACCAACTAAAGCAAAGTTAAAAAATGTGCGATTATGTCTCCGCACTCGGACATACAAGTCGCCGAATTCAGTTCATTTGAAACTTTAGTTCGCGTAATACTTTTTCAACGGAAGGATATGTTTTGACGCAGTTCTCTCTCACACTTTTTTCTGTCGCGTATTGCTTGATTTCTTTCTTTGTCGTCGTCGTTGTCGTTGTCGTTGTCGTTGTCGTTGCCGCTGTCATTGTCGTTGTTGTTATGTCAAATTCCGTTATTATAGTTAGTTAGATATCGTGACGTTTTCATTTCGTAAGCGCTGAAATCATTGACAGTGATTAACAGAGCAGCAAGAAAGAAGTTGAAATGAAATGATCACACGCTGTGGTCTTTCTCTGGTAAGTGATACTTGAATATATGCATATATACTAGAGTACGAATGTGCATATATGTTGTTATATATATATATATATATATGGATGTGTGTATGTACGTATGAATGATTAAAATGTTGAATTAACTAACGTGCGAAATATTCTTAAAACGATTTTAACATAAAGAGTTCAGTTTTTAATATATTACAGAGGAATTCATAAAAATCTATTGAAGTACGATCACATGCTGACTCCACAATTTCATTTATTTACAGTAGACCGCCCTACAACACGACGCAAAATATTGCGAACGCACAGGCTCATATAACACGAGAAACGAATAAGAAAGAAAATATCGATGAATTTTTATACATTTCTCTCCCTTTCTTCCTCCTTCCCTTGTCGAGAAAGGCGTTTATTATTCAATGGCGATAAAAACTGTTGTCATGCAATGTCTTAAGCCTGATTATTTAAATACGTATACAGGCGTCCCTTGTATAACGCGATTAATTCGCATCGTGCTATATCGAAACCGTGTTGTACGAAACAAGGTATACCGTTTAGTATCGAAATCGTGTTTTACAAGGGCCGTGATGTACGAGAGGCGCCTGTATATAAAAAGGCTAAACGTTTTGAGCTGTGTGTGCCTCACATATTTATATAATTTAAATGTCTCGTACAGCACAGATTCATGTGAAATAGAACAAGTCATCGTGTTACATATCGGGGGGTCTACTGTATTAAGTTTGAGACAAAATTAAAAAAAAAATCTTATAAAAGAGAAAATGATTAAGAAACCGTATCAAGTTCTTTGGAGAGACGATTGTAGAGTACTTTTTGACTCATTACCGTAGAAGGGCGTGCCCTTTACAGTGCTTCGAAAATAGCTTTCGGAAGCAATAGGAAAATTCTGAAAATACTTCCTTCAAAAAATGATTATAAGCAAATTATTGCTGGTGATATGAATCAGAAATTGAAGCTACACGAAAAGTAAGGAATATATATACACTCTCGATCGATCTATAAGTAGACATTTGCCTACTAAATAGGTTGAATGATTTTCATACTTTCAGCATAGGTGACGATCTGCACCACCCTCGGGCATAAGCGTTTGCATTTGAAACGCTAGAATAACACAAAAGTCTGGCAGTCTTTACTTCACTCAGGTACAAATTATGTCGTCACCCAACTCGGCTCGGGACTTATAGTGCAGTGTTTCAAGGCACTTGGAGCCTTATTATTATTTTTCCAAAAATCTTTAGCCCGAATAAGTTGAAGCTTATTTGATGCCTCACATCCTTTTAAATAAGACTACAAGAGACCAAAAGGCCAAAAAGACTTTTATTACGCCAATCCATTAGTTTTTTGAAACCCTTTCTTGACTTGCAAAAAATATGTTTTTAAAGAACAACAGGTTTTATTTATTACTGAGGAGGATTTGCTACAAAATAATGACTTGGTTTAAAAATCTCCCCTGATAGGAATAGACTGCAGAGTACGTCTACTTTTAATAGTGCTTCCCGCATACCAAATCTTACGAACGCAGTTTTGTTATTTGGTGAGGAAGTTCGGTGAGGTGAAACAAGCTAAGTGAGATAAAGTATTTGATGATCGGCTTTGCCTAACTATGTATATTTTTATTTAAGCCTAAATTAAACTGGAAAGGAAAGGAAAGCAATCAGTAGATGTATGCGCGTAGCCCATAAGTTATCCTAATATGATGGAGATTCAAAATCGATGTAAAGACGAACAGTGAATATTATTCATTCCAAAGATTACGAAAATCTCCGAATCACAATATAAAAATCTCAAGGGCAAGGGGTCACTGCGCCTTTGAACTGGCGGAAATATCATTCCAGAAGTTGGAAAACTAGTGAGAATTTACCAAAGGATTTTCCAAAACAATCGCGTCATTAATAATTGTTTTTGCTAACAGAACAATAGACGGCAGACGAGGAACAACACAAGACGGCATTCGTTTAGGCTTAATTCTCACACTTTAAAGTGATCGACAAAACTATCACCAGTTTTCCAAACTTCACGTTTAGAAACTTCACCATTAAGACAAACGGTAATCTTTTGATGTCAGTCAGACGTTGTTTACATCTAGAAAGTTTCAGCTTCCGGAACGATGTTATCCTGTGGATCTTTTGGTCTGCCCAAGTACGCTTCTTCCTTTAGTAGTCGAAACTTGTGTAGAAAGCTGCCACCTGGTCCAAACATCCTCAATTCAGGCAAGCAGACCTATCTACTGGTATTTTCCTATTGGCTTTTCATGCCCTATACACTGCTTATGATGGAGTGTGCAAAGTTCGTAGGGATGTGTATGACACATTCAGATGGACTTGAACAAAAATCCATCTTTTATTATGTGAATCGAGTAAGAATCATTTTCGAAATCTCTCCTTCATTCGTTTAAATCATTCATTTTTCTGTCTGTCTGTCCGATGTAGGCCCAGATATTATTGTTTTCAATATATTTCAAATGATTGTTATAATAAAAATTTCTTCTTTTTAATATTTCTCCACAAAAATCTCATAACAAACGAAGTTAGCAGGGGGCTCGCCTAAACAGTTTGCGCGCACTAAATGCGCCTATGCGTTCATTTATCACTTTCTGTGCATGAATCAAACATAGGAATTGCGGCATATTAAGTAAAAGCCCACATTAGTACCAGAAACTATTTCAGGACGTACGTGAACGTCTCGCCTCTGAATTAGGTTTTATGTAGATGAGAAGTCGGGAGTGATTTATGAAACTTCGTTGCGGAAGTTGTCAAGCCTAAGATGTCTGCAAGTCTAACAAATTTCACGCTGCTAATGCCGGCCAAATTATCGATTCGAGAGCTTACCTGACCTTAATATTCAACAATCTATTACTAAGAAATACCTTGTTTCGTTTCCTTTATTGACTAAGCACTATCGCACGAGTCGAATTCAACCAAAGCTGTAACCGACTCCTGGCTAGCTGGCTTTGCAATACTGACCAATCTACTGTTGAACTGTACTTTTGCTGTACTTTTCAAGTAAATAATCCTTTAAAGGAAACCGATAACATGCATTGTCCTTCGACAACGAAAGTTAAGATTGCTGCGAACTAAGAAAATGGTTTATTGTTGTGTGCACCTGATTACCACCTACGCGATATAGATTAAGAAGATTGGAAAATAAATTGTTGACCTGATATCTCAAGGCTTTTGTTCGCATATGTAAAAATGCGAACTTTATAAAAATTTTCTCACTTTTTTATAAAAGTTGTTACAGAAAATCGATCCTATTTTTACTAAAGATGAACAAGAATTTTCCGCGAAAAAAGATTCTTAAATAAGGTAAGAAATGATGTCAAAGATATTTTCTTAAGAAATACAGAAACCAAGGCAGGTGTCTTGAATGAATTTATTTACATATTTTTCCTTTATAATAATGCTGCTTAAAAATGTCGCTTTGCATAAGTAATATAAAAAGAAAATCATGTGTCGGCGTTAAATGCACAAAATATAAATAAATAAATAAATAAATATAAGTTGGGATGTACAACTAACTGATAGCGTTGATGGCCACTATCTGCAATAGATGAATGCGCACATCATTTTCATTATATACACATTATCATTACATAGTTATATAAAGGTAAAAGTATATAAGCACAAGAACACTTACATATATATATATATATATATATATACATATGTATATATATGTAAAAGCAGTCTTGTTTTAAGACAAAGTAAAAACTCAAGTAAATAGAAGCCTGGTGTTGTTGAGAAAAATATGTGAATTAAGCAAAAAGATTATTAGCATGAGACGACGGACGGACATCATATGCATCATATGCGTCTTCCTCTTCTCGACTTTCTGCACATCACGCTGAGTTTTTCTATATATATACATATATATATATATATATATATGTACGTAAACAAGTGTGCATATTATGCATAAAGATTTGACATATGCAGAAGACACAACCAAACTAATTCCACTAGGTACATATATATACATATACATATAAACATATGTACAAATGCGTATATAAATGTACGTGTGTGTGTGTGCTTGTACGCTTGCAAAAAACCTTCGCTTTTATATTTACTTGCCGTTCAATTTCTTGCCTTGGCTTGGTCTATTTGTACATAGCATGTAGCTGCTCTGTGTGTATGTGTAGTTTTGTTAGTTTTTCGTAATTTTAAACTGAAATTCAGATGGACATTAGAAAATTTTACTTAGAAAACCTACACGACACAAAGATGAGAAAGACAAAAACAAAAAAAAAAAAAAACAAACGGCAACATACTACACTCTTACATCTACATACACTACTGAAAGACCTTAAGTCATAAGAGAAAGAAACATATATATATATATATATGTATATACATGATTACAGACGTTTTCTAAATGTCTAATGTCTCTGCATCAACGGGGTACTACGTGAAGGCAAAATAATAGTAAAACAACAAGAACGTCTAAAATAGACACAATAAAAACAATGGATGGATACGTTCTATGGCCAAGTAAAGATACAAACGAACTCACACGAACATAGCACAAGCAAGCAAGCCCACGTCCTTAGAACGTATGCAAAGTTGAAAAAGCAGCATGTAACCCAGTCAAGCCAAGTAAGGATGACCAAAGAAATGACATCCTCGCGTCGCAACAGGACATTATTACATCTCCTTCCCAATTAAATAGACAAGACAACAAGTGCAACAACGGCAACGAGAACAACAACAACAACAACAACGGCACCAGAAACTAAACGAAATGTTAAGGCAACTGTAATAATGATAAAAAAAAAGAAGATAAATAACGAGGATACCATGTGTGTATGTAGTAGAAGCTAGCCAAGAAAGGTTTAGCATCTCTCATGATTTTGATTTTAAGTACAGCAGCGATAACCTTTACGTATATACATGTTCAAATATATGCATGGATATATATGAATGTGTGTTTATGTGTGTGTGTGTGTATGTCTCACAACAACAATAGATATTAGAAATGCACACTCGACACTAATAAATTCGGGAAAACGCTAAGGCAAGGATGTTAGCTGGTTTGGTTTTAAAAACTTTCATGTACTTACATACATACATACATACATATATACATAAGCGTACACACACACGTTCATATGGAACACTGAGGTAAGATGCGAGACAAGGCATGCTAAAGAACGTTACCCAAAGTACATTACTTCTGACCATTTCCACTCGACTCAAGCAATATCAGAACTTCCAATCATCTACTATGCCCTGTCAACCGTCAGTAGAAGGTTTGAAGAGCCACTTTACTATATACCAACTAACTAACGCGAACAGAATATTCGCAATAGCCCAGCACTATCTTTCTTTCCACCTTTTCGGTTTGTATCTAAATCTCTCTACATATGTAGACACAAACACACACACAAACACACATTTATATATAAATATACGTATATGAACACTTAATGACCGTCCTGCCAAAACCTACAAAGCAGCATAAGCATAGCATACAAGCTCTGCATCTTCTCACAATTTCCGAATTTCTACTTTATCACAAAATACACACATACGAACACACATACATACAAGTTCTCTGACCAAAGTCCAGATGTGAAGTTGGAATTTTCCATCTCTGTTTAGCGTCTCTAAGAATATTAAACTTATACACATATGAATATTCTTACATGTGTGTATGTGTGTGTGTGTGTGTGTGTGTGTATATATGTGGATGCTTGTGTTTGACTGTATATATGCGTGTGTGTGTGTGTGTGTATGTACGCACGCAAGCAAGTAAGCAAACAAGGATCCAGGGCACACACATGAAACTTGCCGTTGTTTCGTAAATTTTATGTCGTTTGTGATGCCGCCACCACTATCATCTTCCATTATACAACCAAATGCTCGACCGCACAGGACATATATGACTAAGCATACGTCGTATAAGTGCGTGTGTGTATCTTTGTCAGGCCAAGACTAAAGTAACGTAAATTTACATACAACCTATTTCTCAGCAAAAGTTTAGTCAATTTAACAAACACACAAAAACACATACATGTACATACATAAATGCACACAAGCATACATACACAAGCCCCCATTTACTTACGAAATGACCAAAAATAAAGGAAATTTTCGCGTAAATCGAATGACGAAGACTGCGTCCTGAATACATGTACATACACACACATGCATACATAATACAACAACTGCAAAGCTTTGTACATACATGTACATAAATACCCACCCAAACACATACATAGCATAGTATGATTATGTCTATATATGTATATATATTATATATACATATATATATATTTACACACATGCATAAGCAACATACATATGAATGACCAGTGAGTGTCTGTTAAGCCAACTAGCCAGCCAAGCAGCCAAGCAGCCAAGCAACCAGTTCGTTCGCCCGTTTTCCAACCTTTAGTAACCAACTAACTTGAATTGTACTTCGTTTGCATACCCTAACGTTGGAAAAGTTTGTTGTAAAGCATCAAGTTTTTGTTGTTGTTGTTATTGTTATTATTTTACTTGTCGTTGGCATGATAAAAAGAAGCAAAACACACGTAAGGATTATTCTCGGCTTGGAAATGAGAGAATTCTTAAAAGCAAAGAAATAAGACAACTTTCCATAGTTGTTGTTATTCTCGTCGTCGTTGTTGTTATTATTATTATTATTGCTGTTGTTGTTGTTGTTGTTGTTGTTGTTGTTGTTGTTAGGTGTACGTTGGTAGTACAATTGTGAATTGTGGGTTAGTTGCTCGTCTGTTAGTCTGATGCTTTGGTCAGTGCAAAACGCACACACATACCTGCGTATATATTTTCAAAAATATATACGTTTGTTAATATACATACATATATGCGTTCTTACACATGTATGGTTGTATGTAATGTAATCTAGATTAGTTGTAGATATTTTAAAATGTAAATGTGTTTGTAATTTTCTATATGTATGTGGCAAGTATTGTGAATTTACTTTAAGTCGGAACAGAAATTTATCCTTTCTCTACTTGGGGCAAATTGTAGAAATATTTTTCCCTTATCTACAGGATACAGGATGTTACAGGACAATAGATTAATTAATATGATATACGCTGATCGATCTGAATCATAGATTGAACAATGATAGCATTTAATATCAATAAAAACTATATTTTTGAAAACATGGTCCCACGATCTCATCATTATTATACCGTTTGCGGTGGCGAGTAAATATAATGGACTTCATTACTACAAATAACAACATCGATATGCTCATATATATCTATCAACAGTAGTGTGATAAAAATTTGGTCCAAAATAACATAATTAATGTAAAATTACTTTCTCCCCTTTGAGATTTGATCAAGGATAAGGCTGCTTATTCAAATCGATTTCAAACCTCTCCAAGGTCAACCAACGGTAAGACAATCGATGATTCAGATTCTGATCGCCAAATTATTTAAATGAATTTCCTATCCTAACTGAGGGATAATGACATTTAAGGGATCAATGTTCTTCTTCTTACCAGATCTATGCTGCTATAAAAGCGACATTACACTTCTGGTTCTAGTGGGTTCCAGCTGCCCTATGAAGACTTATTCTTCGAAGAAAGTTCATATGGGCGGATGTTCAAAAAGTATTATTTGTTTTCTTTACAGACTCTAGTCAGACAATAATAAAAGTTGTAAATTTTTTCAAATAAAGATCTTTACAATAAAAAGGGCCATATACGGAGAGAGGCCAGGATCATTAAACCCATTTTTGACAGCATTTGTTTCTTTATACCAAAACTAAGTTTTATAAAAATCTCTCGAAAGTTTGGTATCAGTAGATTGGCAACAGGAGGATAGATGGACAGTAACACCTATTCAGAAAATGATTTCTAATCAATCAATATATTAAGAAGTGAATCGATCTAGAATGGTGTTCAATGTTGCATATATTCGCACAATCTTAATATATCCTTACAGCAAGTGGTATAAGAGTTAATTAGAGATTTACACCTTAGTAACGGTAGTGTAACTATTGCTAAAGCAACATAGCGACTGCGGGCATTGGTTGCCTTATTATACCCAGAAAAGGATATGTGTAAACCGACAAACTAAATACAATACTTACGTAAGAAAATACGCAGCACGTGATCAACACGAGTAGCAGAACTGATTTAAACACAATTCGCAACCACCTCTACCTGTCCATCTGTCCGTCTGCTTGTCCATTTGACTGTCATGTTTAGCACTTCCACAGTTTGCCTAGAATATTGCATAAGATTAGTAAGAAAGTCTTCCTCTTTTTTTATTCGCACGATCGACTATAATAATGACTAAAAGTTAATCTAAATTGTTATGTTAATAGGCTATCACCTTCTTACGGCTTACTCGTAGGATATGTTCGACAATGCTTTGTTAATGTTATTCTTATTAGAATGTTTTTTTTTTCTTATTTCACAAATTGTTATAAATTTTCGTTTCTTTGTATTTGGAAAGGAAAGGCTTAGTTTTAAATATTATAAAATTTTTTATTGTTATGTGAAAAACAACTGTATAGAGATGAGGAAATTTCGTTGTAAGAATTCTGTTTTAGAAATTATTACATGGACAACAAAATGTAAACGGATATAATATGAAAACAGCAGCAGCTGTACGTAAATACTATATAACTAGTCAGCCAGTCAGTCGGTCGGTCGGTCAGGCATCACCTAACAGAAAGAACTAAGCAAAAGCGTGAAGGTACTGGAAACTAAGGAAATGTGAAATACATAGTTATTGTAAAAAATGTGTGTATAGGAATGTATGCGCCGCTCTAGGCGGGCATTTTGTAAAACAAAAATATATAAAAACAAAGCAAGCATACATACATATGTATATGTATATATATATATATATATATATATATATATATAGATATACAGCCACACATGCATAACGCATTCACGCAAAATCTGCACGCACTACGCAGGAAATACGCAAGAAACTCAAAACAACTTGCTGTGTATTTTATAACAAACACTCACACTCATGCCTTTAAGCATCTATACATATACACATATAGGCATACCAATGCTACTTCATGTACATATGTAGTCACATATACTGGGTTTTCTATGTAGAGAGAAAGAAGTGAAAGAAAGAAATTTCTTAACGGAAAGTTAGGAAAAGCAAAGCACACACATTTTTCATTATTAACAACAAGCAAGCAAGCAAGCAAGCAGCAGCAACAATAACAACATTGAACTGAGAGCTAACTATTCTTGAGTATGAGAAATATAAGCAAACTAACGTTTTATGTTACGAATGTATGCAAATGTGTGTTCATACCATCATCATACTTGTATGTATATATATGTACATATACGGTCATCTCCAAACTCACATAAATATATATCCTAAAGATCGAAGACTGGCTGGACATGGTCCATAGAGTGCAACATTTCTTGGCATCCAAAGAGCAACAAAATGGGAGAATTCTCATATAACGTACATACATAGATATTATGCTCAGGAAAATGTAAAAAGTTTCATAATGTTTCATACACTTAGCAGAGTCCGTCATAGATTTTGTCCACCACGTACATCATCCATCAGCCCTTATGCATAGTATTACGCATTTTTTTTTTTTTTTTGTATGTATTTACAAACTATCGTAGAAAGTGTACTACACGTTATGTAAATATATTTACAAACTGACAAACTAATCATTTGAAGGAGGAGAGAACTGCGAAATTTTATGTAAAATGTATGCGTGTGCGAGTGTTTGCTTAACTTTAGTATGTCAGGAGATATTGTTCTATAGTTATTTATAGTCAGGTTGAGAAAGATTCGTATATACGAATGTATAGACAAATGTATGCATATAAGAGAAGGTTCGTATAAATAGAAGAAAGTGGACTGTTTGTGGGTGCCACACATTTCGTTAGCGTACATATGTATTTGCGTGTATATATGTGTTGATGGGAATTCTTCATCTTCAACGCATCATTATATTTGTATACAAGCAGACCTTTCCCTTTTGCCTTAACTTTATGGTCATTTGCATATCAATTCTTTTATATACTCTCTATGCGTATTCTATTTTCTGAGCACATGCACACACACACACACACACACACACACACACGCATGGACGCACGGACGCACGGGCGCACAGATGTTCATGTTTGCAAGTAAGCACCTACGCGTACCTAAACACCCTCTGCCACGTAGCCTACCCGAAGATAAAGGATTAAAACCTACTATTGCTAAGAAGCAGCATGCTATACTATGCTATGCTATGCTACGCTTATGTATATGAATCTTACCAAAATGCTCAACATCTCAGATGCAAAACATTCGTATGTAAGTGCGTAGATACGTATGGACGGTTATGCTTATGTATAAAACGCACACAAATCAATAAAGTCAAGAATTGAGAAACAATTGAAACTTCGAACAATAACAACAGAACATCTTGAACGTTGGGCTGGGATACGCATTAACAACGTGTATGTATTTACCGCACATATACGTATATATATGAACATATATCTGCATATATATGTGCATAAAATTGTGAGAGGATTGAACTGAACTGCTTTTGAGCTAAATCTTACTGGACTAGTGGACATCAATTTCACACAGTAGCAACAACGATAACAACAACAACAACAACAACAACAACAACAACAGCATTAGCAATAGATGAAGACATAAAAGAGTAAGAAAAAACCAAAGAGAGCCACCACCAAGAGAAATAACTTGCATGTAAGCAAATATATATATATACATGTATATGTATATACATATGGATATGCAAAGCGAAAAGTGCCAGAAGAAATAAGAGAAGGCAACAACAATGACAATAAGAAAGTAGGAACACTGGTTCTGTACTGTACTGGCTGATTGACTGACTGACTTGACTATCTATGTACGACGTTGATGATAATAACAATAATGATGTTTTATTATAGCGATGTTGCTTATGGCGTTGCAGGCGAAGGCGGACAATAGACGGCGTTTTAAATTGACCACACATATACACACATATGCGCATATATGTACGCATATATACGTATATATGTTCGCATATTGATATGCGCAAGGACTCAAACAAGACACCTATGCTTATATACCTCAGTTTACATGAGAGATTTGCGTGCAAAAAATGTTTGCTTCAAATTTCCTTTTGCCAATCTTAACTATGGCTTCTTCTTTGTCTGTTTTTTTTGAAAGGTGGTCTAACAAGGTGTACCTGTCTATCTTAATATATACCTTGTGCGTATATGAGTGTATGTATGCGTCGACCACATAGTAAAATATGCGTGAAGAGAGCAAAAAGTGCGCAATATTTTCCAGCAGAAATTTAGATATAAATAAACACTGTTCACGCTTGGGAATGCAAATGGATCTTAGGGATGGATTTTATTTGAAAGGTTTCCCTTCGTTGAAGAAATTAAGCCTACTTTATAACCCAGGGTCGATCTTTTAATGAGAGCATGTTATAAGAGGTACTTCGATTTGTGTAATTTTAGACAGTGATTATTAAAATTGTGTTCACACAAATTTTTGGCGCTCGACACTTCACAGTTGAAAAAAGCTCATCCTTTACGGTTGCCTAAAACAAATTCACTGATTTTCTAGAATTGATGTGATTTAAAATTATTTACAGAGATTTCCATTGACTATGGCCGGTTTAGGCAGAGTTCCCAGTGTTACAAGGAGAGTAAGTATGCAGTGAGTTTTTAAAACTTGAACTATTTGAAGAAGATTGATTTATAATTGCATTTCTATTTGTTACAAATAGCAACTGCAGTTAAAATGAAAGGTAAAGATTTCCGGTTTAGGGAAAGGTAACAGTGTTTTTGACAAAAACTTATAAATTGAACATAGAAATCTTAAGAAAGTTAAGTATAATTGTATATATTTGTGAAAGAATTTTAACAATCAAACGATTTACATAGAGATTAAGAAATGGTCATAACATAGGGCTTAAATAACAATTGATGATCAAATGGAGAGAATGTCAGAACTGTAATGTTTTATATAAAGCATATGCATGCAATGAGTTTGAGAAAAGTGATTTAGTCTTTTAATTAAGGCCCTTCGTTTTTTGACACATTTAACGCGTAATGTCCGATTAAAACTTGATACAAAAACAAAATATTCAAAAATCTGCCCAATAGATTTTAAAATAAAATACAATTCTGGCAATTTTTGAACGCTTCGTGGTTACTTTGAAAAATAAGCGAGATGTGGGCACCACGTGATGAATGTTTGGTACCCTCCGTCTGTACCTTATGGTTAACGAAGCAAATGTTTCCTTTTAATTGTCAGCTTTTCATTTGGCTGATCATCGTAACTATATATGGATATATATTTTCAGCTTTTTATTGCAATTTCAAAACAAACGGTTTCTTTATACTATCCATAGAGGGAACAAGCAAAAACCGATTGCAAGTAAGCACAACAAGAAAAAATACTAAACTATTTTTTAAAAAATCGCCATTAAAAAGCATTTTGTTCATCAAATGGCATTATTTAGGATACATTTTCTTCGATGACATTAACATAGCGCATATAGCACCCAGCTTCCATATAAACGTATAAAGCGTTCCTTTATTATAACATGTGAAAAACATGATTAATACCCGATTATATCATAAACATAGGACATTCCCCAAAAATCAAATAATTTTCTGCAAACTGTTAAATCTACATTAAACAAATTTACTATACCTTGCTTAAGATAGCTTTTTATAATTTAGATTAAGGTTGGACTTTGCAATAATCTAATCTCATTAGATAGACCGAAAGACAAACGCCTAAGTGAATATGATTAAGACGACCCGGCTATAAATGGAAGTCCAATGGGACTTCATTTCTTTCCTTATCACACTAATAAATCGTTTATCAAGAAATAAGGTTTGTGTAATCGCTAGCAAAGTAAGTTTACGGTAATTATTCATTCCCACAGCTTTTTATAACTTAGACTAAGATAGGACTTTGCGATACTCTAATTTCATTAGATAGACCGAAAGACAGACGCCTAAGTGAATATGATTAAGACGGTCCGGCTATACCTTGGACTTTCATAGGATATCATTTCCTTCCTTAGCACACTAATAAATCGTTTATTAAGGAATAAGGTTTTAGTGTTCGCTTTAAAATGAACATAGTTATCTTAATTGTTAGCAAAGTTTACGGTAACTATTCATTCCCACATTTTTTAAAATAAGAGGAAAGATTTAACTCTATCCGCTCATTTTTTTACGAAGCCTTCGTAACAAAGTGAACATCACTACTATTTCCGTGGTTTACATATGAACAAAAAAAACTGTAGCAAAAAAAAAAGAACAGCTGTACTCTATAATTTTCCTTACACACAGCGCTAATGAAGAAACATCCAGACAAAGCGTAAATTCGCTGCTTGACATTTGTACGTAAACTAAGCCATATATCTTCACGATATAAGTCTCACAACTCGATCTGTGAAAAGGCCTTCATTCTCTCATTTCTCTTTCGAAGAGTAATTAATCGCTCTTAAGAGAAAAGAGCGGCAAAGCAAGTCGAGGCGACTTAGAAATTCAATTCGGAAAGTTGCGTTCTTTGTGTGAACACACAAGTCGCTCATACAGGTCGTACATGTAGCCCGAACTTGTTCAACTTATCAAAGACTTGCAACAAATCTGTGCAGAGTAACAGCAGCAAAGAAGATAAGTTGCGTGTTCCATTCAGGCAACTAAACCTACTACTAGGCCTGTCATTGTAAATCCCAATAACAAAACATTGCCGATATTTTATTATATTCAATGCAACGATTCAGTTTTGATTAGTTAGTCTACCATACGTACGCCCGCTTGGTGTTGTTGTTTTAGGAGGCCTGAAAATCTTTGGCAGACAAGAAACCAGAAGAAAAACTGTTTACACAAAAAGAGCAGAAGCACGCATCTCAGCATTTCTTCGTAATCAAGACTTTTGTTGCGTTGGGTTACCTTATGTAAACGTAATGTTTTTGTTGTAAACACGCACACGTCAAAATCTTCATATGTGCGTAGACTAGAAGAGCTTTGGCAAATTTAACTGGCATGGTGGTGTTGGTTGGGCATTTCTTACTGATAAGCAAAAAAGAGGCGAAATACCATTAGCCAGGTCACAAACATACGTGCACACGCACTCGTATCACTGGGAATGGTGGTCAGATGTTTACTAACAACAAAAGTATGCGAATCCTAAGTATTCTTCATATGGAGGAAGAAGAAATCTTTTCAACAAAAATCTTTTGCCAGTGTGAGTCGGGCTGTTAGAGAGTCTTGCGAGTGCGTTTGTACATTACGACGTCGACGTTGACGTCGTGAGCAGCCTACTACACGTTTTCTTTACACACGTACACATCCTCGCATAGCGTACCAATGTGTTTGTGTGTGTTCTATTCATCCTTCCACCAAACGGTCAAGCAGTTGAACAAGAACAGCAACAGCAACAGCAACAACAACAATAACAATCGGTTATAATATAAGAATAGGCCTACGTCGTGCGTGTTTTTGTTTGTCGTGTTTTTTTTTTTCGGTGAACGCAGAAGAAAGATGACGACGACAACGGTAACAGCAACAGTGACCAACCTGCTATCGTCGCAGGATGTTTGTGCGAGTCGTGAGAGGAGGGTACTGCGAGATGTTGAGCAAAAGAAAACGATGCCATCAACAAGAATAGCGAAAGCAACGACAATAATTCGCAAAGACAGTGTAAACGGCAAAGAGACAAAAGTAAAACGTAACACATCTGAGTACATAAATATGTTTTGTGTGTATTCATACACAGTCATCAGCCTCATCTTCATCATTACCAACGCCATCAAAGCGTCGATATCTTCTTCGTTGCCGTCGTGTTTATTATTGCCATTCACCATATTCACCATGTCTTCGTTTTTGGCAGCGTCGTTGTCGTCATCGTCGCTGTAGCATTGACTGTAGCCTTTTTGCGTCGTTAATCATTATACTCTTAACTGTCACTGAAAACGGCGGATAGCTGACGATACACGTAAACAAACCACGGTCAATACAAGTGACCAAATGTGGAATGCATGCATATACCAATAGCCAAACTACCACCACTATCGTCGTTCATTGCTAATACAACTCAAGAAGGGAACAATTCCGTGCCACATACAGCAAACATCAGAATACAATACGAACTTTCTGTCTTCATACATATTGCGTTGCGTACGTATCGTTGTGCCATTCTTGTGAGTTTACGTCTTTCTGTATATTCGTGCGTTTGTATTTTAGTCATTTCTTTACTAGTGCGTAACATATACATACATATATATATAGATTTGTATCCGTCTCTTTGCGAAATCCTTTCGCCGCTCAATTCAATATTCGCCCACAGTGTTCGCGGTAGTTTGGTCGTTTGGCCATACGCGGAGTTTGAAGGTTCGCTTGAGAACGCGACAGCAAAACCAATCACATCCTTTTCGCACTCAGACGAGTAAAGGCTGTGTGAGAATTTTGTCTTGTCAAACGAAACTAGCGCAATTATTAAATGAATCCGAGAAAAAAAAAACAAACATAATAATAATAATAATAATAATAATAATCATAAGTGAATAAATAAATAAGGAAAGGAAAAATTAATCTCACACATGACAAACAAGCAGCGGTGGATTAATAAAAACAAACATTAAGAGAAAGATTGCAATAAATCGTGTTTTGCTTCCTGAAAATTATTCCATTTTATTACTATTGTGCGTGTGTGTGTGTGTGTGTATGCGTGCGCGCCTACGTGTTTTCATAATCGATCAAAAACAAATCATTATTTAACAACAACAACAACAACAATGCAATAAAATGTGCTTCCATTGAAATCTGATCAAATTAAAAAAGAAAATTTAATAAAAAAACAAAACTACGAACGTGAAGGCATAATAACCCCTCTTAAGAAAATTTTGTTTGGACAAAGTACTTAAATTCTTTCCGAGATGGATGTCGTAGCTGTTTAGCTTTCCGATCAATCGGTGATAAAAAGAACAACCAAAGTCATGCTAATTGCTAGAAGTTTCGCAGGATTACGACAAATTGTTATAAACGATCTCGTTACGTGAACTTTTATACATCGACCAATGGCTATCAGTTCGATGTAAAATCGCTTTTTCCACTAATTCTAAAAAAAAAGCTATTTAAAGGACATCTGGCCTGACATCGAAGAAAGTTAAAATCGTTAAGTGTTTTGAAATTATTTGCAGTTTTTTAAAATTGTTTCCTGCGGACTCGTTTAATAAAAAAGGTGAGTCAAAAATGCCGTATCAGTTATGAAGAATTTCGTGCCAAACACATAATGAAGAATCTCGACTGCACTGATTGGGAGGGCAGGAAGAGAAAGATTTGCAAAACTAAATTAGCCGGACCTTAAGTGTTAAGTTAAGTGGACCTTAACTGTTCACGTCAGCGAAATTTACTAAACCTTTTGGGAACACTTTAGATTTTTGAAAACGTAAACAATGTTTCTTTGAAGGAAAAAAAAAAACGAGAAGTCTATATTCTTCTTCTACCGTGAAGAGTGTAGTTATTTTGTATATCGCTTCATTGACAACAACTCAGTTCAAACCCTCATTACAACGTGATCATCAATGTGAACAACTAAGGAAATTATGTTCACCTTTCGCCGGACTCTTTTTATCTATCCATTCTCTCATTTTATCCTAACAAAAAAAAAACAACTCTTATTTCCATATAGTAAGAGGGTGTGGCCAAATTTTCCGGTTTCTCTATAAGTAGTGTATGATTGCAGATAGAATGTAAGTGCTTGTGGAAGTTTTTGAGTTATCAGCAGAAAGGCATTTTTTTTTTTGGCTTTTGCAAATAGAGAGGCTCTGGGTTGATGTTGAGCTGAAGGAATCTCCTTTGAATGATTCGGATCATTTTCAATACCAACCGGAACTTCCAAGGGTTTTGCCAAATTTATTGCCGATACATTCACTATTGTCAAAGACAGACAGACAGAGGCATGCCCATATCGATTCAAGTCGTGCTTCGGGGCGTTAGAAACTTTTTTAGCAAAATCTTAATATAACTAAACTCTTCATGATACGTATAAAAATAGTGACTTCGCGCACAGCGCTTTTGTTGTGGACTAGGTAGGTGCTCTTACAACCAAGATTCATTTTTGTGTGTAAAAAGCGTTCACAACATTCCCAAAACAATTATTCACATCCCCAGTAACTCCAAAAACGAGCTATGTCGGAATGCAGATACTATTCCGAATACCTTTTCCGAATAGGAGTGTTTCCGTTAGTCGTTGTTCAACATACGAAAAGTCAGAAAACTTCACTGTCGAAGGATTTCCGCAAGATTGGTTAATTTAAACAAGTATGAACGCTATATTAGTCTTTTTGTTCAGTCTATGTAAGACAGATTATATATATGTATATATATATATAGATATATATATATATATTATACTTAGTTCTTAGAACTTTTATAGTCATTTTCAAACATATACATATCCGAGTTTCTGTGTTAATGTTGGGATCATAAGCTCTCTCTCTCTCCCTCTCTCTCTCTCTCTCTCTCTCTCTCTCTCTCTCTCTCTCTCTTTCTCACTCTCTTTCTTTCTTTCTTTCTTTCTTTCTTTCTTTCTTTGCGTTCTTTCTCTTTTCTCCTATTTGGTAAATAATACAATAAATTGTCCGTGTTTCTTTATCGTCTCTGCACTCGCAAGAACAAATCATTTCCATATTCTTACCTGATCTGCAGAAAGTTATAAGCAGAAAGAAGGTGTTCACCACAAAAGGAAAGCAAGATCACATCTTGATTATCTTAAAAACTTCACCGAACGTATACATAAATTATTCTTAAACATGTTTATACAAGCGGTAAAGCATATTCACGAAGGCGGTACTAAAACGTGTCTTAACACTGAGGCTTTTACAAACAGCTTGTACTACGAATGATCTTTAGAAAACTCTTTTTTAACTGAAATTTCAAAACTCAATTTCAAAACCAGTCTTAAACTGACACTTCGGAAATTCTTGGAACGAACCCTTTTAAATTGCTTAATAATTCTATAAGATTTCACTGCATCGTACACTGTAGTCACTTGATTGCCATGCTAATGATCTCTGAAAGGACTATTACTCTAAAACATTGAGACTGTGGTGTAAATGCAGATGCACTCACCTTACGTCAAGGGTTTGCTACTTTTTCCCCTTAACGCGTAAGGAAGAGTTTTCAGAATAAATACGTTTTGTGGAACTCAAAATCTTCGTCATGATTGTAATTCAATCAAAATGGGTCATCGATAAGACTTCGTAGGGAAAATAAATTTATCGTATTTATAAAAAGTAAGAAAGTTATATTGGGCGGGGCCCGAATCTCACATACCCACCACTGTGTTTTTCGCTTTCTACTCTTCAAGTTCTTTTTTTTGATACCCATATCGCTAGTGTGTCTACCATATTCATTTTAATGTTAACCCATTTTTAGGCAGATAATATACCTCCAGGGTGTACAACATAGTTTTAAACATTTTATTTGTTTGCCTTATGATAAATAGGTATTAAGCCTCAAAAAATTATAAAAAATCAAATCAAATTTAATTATTCGTAAGTTTGTGTGGGCACGGCAGATTGGTTCCATTTTGGACGTAGAGAGTAAAGTGTCTCGTAAAGCAAACGTGGAAAGTTTCACCTTTCTACCTTTAATAATTTCGGAGTAACGAAAAAAAATCCAAAAGTTATTGGTAAAAAAAACTGAGTTGCGTTCAGTTTACACTTTGTTGGGCGCTTCCGCTCCGACCGATTTGGACCATTTTCAATACCAACTTGCATGCAGAAACTTGGAATGTTTCTACTCAATCCGACGTCGACATCTTTATTTTTTGCGATCAGGAGAGTGCCAACAACACACACCCCACATACGGACAAACATGCCTAAATCAACTTAAAATTTCACACTGATCATGCATAGATATGCTCTTATAGGTTCTCTGAAGCTTCTTGTTAGGTGTTACATATATTATGGGGAAAAGCGAAATGATTATACCCCCACCTTACAGTGGTGGATATAAAAACAATGGGCGAGTTATTGCGAAAAAAGTTTCGCCTTGAAGCAAATAAAAAGCACTTTTTTTATCGTTAGATGTGCATTACGTTCTGCATCTGCATTCTGAGAGATGCCCAATAGTAGCGCCGCAACAGGAATCACTAAGGAAAACATTGTAAGTTATTAAACTGAAGGTTAGATCTTATAAAAGAAAGTATCAGTGGAAATTACATTATGAAGTGGACGCGGCTGATTTTGTCTATTTTCAAAATAGAAGCTTTTGTCGGATGGGCGCGTGGACGTTATAGGAGTAACCTTTGAAAAGCAAAATTCTTTTGCAAACTTGTGGTCGATATCTTCATTTTTACTAACGGGAGGCTATTTACTACAAATACTGCACAGCTGAGCAAACGGACAGTTGGATAGACGAAGGGACGGACATGCTTAGGTGCATTTCAAATTTGAAACTGGCAAGGGGTTTTTAAAACTTGTTTCTGCGCATTATATAGGCAATGAAAAAAAAAATTAAATTTCGATACCTACAACATTGGGTAGGCGTGGTTAATTTTTCCGATTTTTTGCAGGTACTATCACATCGCCCATAGAATGTGCGTTTAAATTTTTGCTTTATTTTATGAGTAATTAGAAAAAAAACGAGTTTTTTGTTCCCTTTGAAAACGAAACATGGTACTGTAAGCATTTTGGGTCACATGAACTTGCGCATAAGAATTTCCAATGTTTCTGCCAAATTTAGAGTCGATAGCTTCTTCATTTCTGTGACCAGGAGAATGTATGCAATAGACATTACACAGATGGACAAAGGGACAGATGGACTGAACCTGCTTAAATGGGTTCAGAATTCGATGCTGATCAAGAACATGTATACTTTACGAAGTCTCTGATACTTATTTCCGAGTGACGTAAATGTTTTAACAAAAAGGAATATATCATTCATCCTGTGCTGACCTGACCACAATCCCACTTGAAGTAGGCCATGGATACTTTAATAAATTCAACCGCCATTTATGGTTCGATATCAAAATTCAGATAGAAATCTGAATATGTGGACACCTTTCAGCTTTGAAAATCCACCCAAAATTCAAAAACCCTAGGAAAGATCCAAAACAATAGTTTCGAATACAAAAATGTCGCGCATATAACATGAAATCATCTACAAATTGCCAAAAAATATTTTTCAAAATCATTAAAGGATTAATTTAAACATATTTCCGATCTCACACATGTTTACATGTTTCACTTATCTATCGTATTTATTTAAGATGAGAATTCTAGGTTATAAAGGATTATCGAAATGTCAATAGAAATTTCCCAACATCTAGTGTTCAAGTACACCATCACTTTGTTTAATCTCATAAGGAACGCACAAGAAGTCTTTTAGAAAAAAAAACTTTCTCTGAGCCTGCAATACAAAAAGCTAATAATTTCTTCTCAGGACAGGACAGGATTACTAAGACTAGGATTGCCAAGCTTCATAGTGTTGATATAGAGCTTAAATGAAATAATTACTTTATATAAATTCCTTATCGCCATCTATTGTAAGTTGTTCAGTCTCCATTTTATTAGAAGCGGTGGTCGCAACAAATTTAAAATTATATCCTTTACATATATCCACATCGATGGTGTGAACCAAGAGTAGGCCGGCTTTCACGATTAGCACATCTGCGTGTGTGCGTGTGTGTTTTAAAATATCAACAGCGCATAAAGAGGGACAGTGTTGTTCTAAATTAAATTACAAGCTCTTCGGGTGGCCCTCGAACGTGAGTACAAGGCGGCAACAATCATCACACGATTGCCGATAGGATAAGAACATAATTAAAAGGTAAACAGGCAAGATTTCAACCGGGAGTTTTCTAATAGTTCGAGTATTCGCACTTTTCAATTAACATACGTGTACCTGGGGGTGTTTACCATTAACCGTTTATTTGCTTTTTTTGTCGATCAATGTCGACAGAAATGTTTGTATATTTTATATGCTTCTCAATAAGGTTTCCAAAGCCAAATGGGAAAACCGTTTCATATCGTATCCAAAAAAAGGTATGATAGCGCAGTAGCTTGTCGGCGTGTCTTCCTATGTGAAGGAATAAAAATCTACTTTTCATATCCCTTGCAATACCTAAGGATGTAAGGAGTCACACAGGGATAGAGAACCTAAGTGGAATTAGTCGTGTTCTCCTTGTGTGACATTCTCAGAAACTGAAAATATGAATTAATTTACGAAATTTTAATCTCAATTATGGCTGAGGTTTTTTCACTTCCTCTTAAATGCCAACAGAGATGAGCTTATGAATTGAACGAATAGGATATGAATTTTGTCCCTTTCAATTCTTTATCTAGGTGATCCAGATATTCCTCTTATTCCATTCTTAATTACTATGAATTGATTTATACAAGTTTATTCTGTCCTTCCGTCCGATTGTTAATAGAGCTTCATTTTAATAGAAAGAGCGGTCTTTTAAAGTACTAACCGAATTTTTGAAAAATAGGTACCATCTGGTGAGGTACACTTTGACAATAAGAAGGACCAGTTAAAATTTCTATATATATATCATATATGTATGTATGTATAATCTTCAATTACACATCAACTAATTACGGATTAGGTAGCCGGTTCAGAAAACTGTGCCTCTACAACGTTGCAATGAAAGCTACCAATTACGTCTTGATTTTGGGTTAAACCGGTCTTAGCTCGTGATAAAACATCGGAAAAATCAAATTTTTATAATAATAAATTTTCAAGAATGAACGAATACCTAGGAGGTGGCTATGGCCTAGATGAACACTATTCTTATTGGCAACTTGGAAACTCCCAAACTTTTGCTACATTGTGGCCAATAAGTCTTGTCCGTTAATGACAACAAGTATGATATGATTATATAATATATGCTATCTTCAGTCTGGGCGCTCTCGAGCTATAAGCAAGAACAAGAACTTAGTATAGAGCTTTTTTATTTATTTATTTATTTATTCCACTTATACAGAAACTCAACTAAAACAAACAACAGTCGAGTTCGAATGACTCTTAAAGTAAATCTTAAATTAATTATTATTAAAAAAACTTAGTATAAGTACAATAAAACAAATAAAAGGAAAAAAAGAAAAAAAAAGAAAAAGAAAAAAGCATGTACACAATTAGCACGGGTTGTGCTAGTTAGTGCTGTTTGTAATAGAAATTCCGCAAAAATCATTTTATTATATTTACACAATCCGCCTGAGGGACCAAGTAAGCAACGGTCTCGACTAGCAATTCAATTGTCGTGGGTTCAAATCTCAAGTGCGATACAGTTTTTAATAATAATAATAATAATAATAATAATAATAATAATAATAATAATAATAATAATAATAATAAAAATAAAAATAAAGCCGAAAGCCTTAGATGCTAATGCTTTAAGACTTTAGTCTTAGACTTTATTCTCTGGCTAAATTTCCAATAAGAATGATAATAAAATATTTACAAAGATAACTATCAGCTGAAATATCTCTTGTAATCTAAACAAACACTGGCCGTAGAGAACTCCGTTCGAGAACTTGGAAATACACGAAATTCTTAACACGTTTTCATCAATAGGTTCCTTTTTGCCATTTACGCTTACACGATAGAACACCAGAGAGCTACTTTAGATGTTTTATTGTCTTAACAAGTACTCAAGGTAAAGGTGAGGGAAAAAGCATTTTTCATTTTTATAAATAACTGCCCACATAGGGGTCTGTCAGGGGCTAAACCGAGTGCAATTTCTGATAGAATCTCGGGAAATAACAAATTCTTAATGTACTTTAATCAAAATATTACGGTCTTATCAGCCTATCACGATCCCAATGAAACTAATCCCTATAGAATCTTGAAGAAAGCTGGACTTTTTCGCAGATAACTGCCGACGTAAGGCGATTACTCGTAAGAGAATTTGGAAAATTTTAACCTACTTTTTTACCGTAAGGGCAGAAGCATTTGACAGTCCTTACAAGACTTGGAAAACATCGAATTTTTACTGTGCTTTCACGTTATCCCGCGCAACCCCGGCACACAATTTATGACATTTAGCAAATATTGCTCTGAAAGACAGCACAAACATCGAATAATTGTGTAAATAAATACTTCAAGCGATAACGCCATCGGTGAGTCCATCGTATCATCAATAAAAGCAATTCGAAATTCGCCATTAGGCAAAGATGGCTTTCTTACTTGCAGTCTCTTTCTCTCTCTCTCTCTCTCTCTCTCTCTCTCTCTCTCTCAAGAAATCTATAAAGAATTTTATACTGTTTTTTATTTATTTTTTTTTTATTTTTTTGTTTTCTTTACACACAACGTGGGCACTTTATTTTCCATATTTAATCGCATTTAACGCATAACTGTATTCAAATGTTTACGTTATAGGAAGGATTGTGTTACAGAAACGCGTATTTCAGGCTGTGCGAGTAAAGTATTTGTGTGTGTATGTGTGCGTGTGTGTGCGTATGTTTGCAACAGTAAGACAGCTGTTTTGCGAATTTCATTCACAAAACACACACATATGTGGTGTGTGCATTTGACTTTGCCACTTAGGCACTTACATGTGACTGAATGTTTATTTATATGTATATACACACAAGCACACACACATGCACATGGATTTGCAAACATTTACATACACATCCAGATGACTAAGCAGCTCACACATACTACATCACATATTACTAAGTCCGTAGAAAGAAAAAACATTTATAAATATATTTATAGGAAAGCATGTGCAATTGCGTGTATTCATATGCGTGCGCGTATGTGTGTGTGTGTGTGCGCGCTTTTTTGTAGCGTTTATAATAATTCAGTTAGTCTAGTTATATATGTATGTAGTAATAGTATAGCCCAGCATCACAAAAAAAGAAGCAACACAAAAACTGGGCGACTAAAAAAAATTTTTTTAAATTCATCATCAAGTTTATTTTTATTACATTGTCTCGTCCTGCACTATTTAACCCAGACTTCGGTAAATGTCTAGCAGCAAACACATATCGTTTAAAGGGGGCATCATAGATACCTACCATATATCGAATGTTTGCAAGTAAGTGTGTATGTATTCATGCGAATGCTTCCCTTTAGTCAAGTAAACCTATTAAATAAAATCGAAAATAAAAATGTAACGAAAAAAAAAAAAATTGTATAAAAATTACATGCGCTCGTATGTGCATGAGTGTGCTAATGTAGATACAAAAAAAAAAAAAATATCAAAGAAAACAAAACAAAAGAAAAGGAAAAAAGACTAAACAAACAAACAGACGAACAGTTAGACTTATAAAAAAAATAAACACACACACGCACACACTTAATTTTTTATGGTATTTGTAGATATGTGTGAATGTATGTGTAAATAATTTTTTTTTTCACAATACACATTAAATTGTAACTGCTGTTGACCTCTATTTTGCCCAGCTTTCCTTTGGCATGCGTGCTCAAGTACTATATGTGTAAGTTTGTGTATCGACGTGTGTGTGTGTGTGTGTGTGTGTGCGTATGTGTGTTTGTGTACGATATCCAAATGATGATAATGAAGATGATGATGATGATGATGATGATGATGATAACGATGATGATGATCATTATGATAATGTTGATGATGATGATGATAATAATGAGAAAAGGGCATGAGAGGATTTGCTACTAACTTCTTTTACTGTTTGACTGGCAAACGATAAAAATGTAATAAAATTATAATAGTAGCCAAACGAAAATATATACATACAAACGCACACACACGCATATATTCACATAGATCCGTATGAAAATACAAACACGTGAATATTGCAAAAAACATACCCGTGCACTTGACTGCTGCTGCTGGTAAGAGAGTAGCATAAATCACATATACTCTCATACATATAGGAACGAACATATAAACATTTTTATATTTATTGCTTTCCTTCACAGTTGCTCAGCTACTACTCATATGAACTTATATATCTATATATGTTTGCATGCATAAGTGTATGTGATAATGCAAGGACGAGATGTGAACTAACAAAAAATAAAAGCAAATTTCTTTTTCTATATTATACTAAAATCGAAAATAAAAACTAGACAATTGAGTGAAAGAGAAAGTTTTTCCGATGGATGAAAGAAAAACAAAAAAAAAATAGCTGATATTTTTATAAGTTTTCATATTTACTTACTTAGGACTAGATAATAATTGTGTCAATATGCATGTATGAGAAAAAATAAAAAAAGTGTTGATCCTTTGGAACAAAAAAAAAAAAAAACAATGCGTAAAATTTAAAAACCGTTGATCTATTTATCGCGATACTTCCACTAAATCGAATACTTTGCGATGTCAAATACTTTTCAATCAAAAATTTAATTTATGCTTATTAACGGCACACTTAAATACCTTTGATCTACTTCGCATTAACCTTAATATCGCTTAACCATGTTAATGTATAATTAAGAGCATATGCACTACAAATGCAACAAACCATTTTCATGCATTCAATCAATCCTTTCCATTTCCTTTCCATTTATCTTCTTAGCTGCACTGAGTTTTTTAGCAGCAACGCAGTTAATTAAGTTTTTTTAATGTCTGTCTATGCGTGCTTTAGAAACTAAAAACTTTCAATTGCATTAGAATTTTATTATAGCAAAAGAATTTTAATTTGCTTTCAATATTTTCTTCTCATAATCAATACAAAGTTTAATTTTTAATTTCAATTAATATAAGCCGTCGTTCGTACAAATAAAAGAGAAATTTCTCTTTATTTTTTTCTTTTTGCTTAGCTTTCTACTTTTGAGAGAGCTCTTAGTTTATTGCTCATTTCAAGCCTGATACGTAAACACATGTACATAAATACATTCGCTCGCTCTTTCTTTTTCTCTCTCTCCCTCCCACTCTCTCTTTCGCTATTTTCCTCGAACTCATTGCTAGTGTTTACTTGGAAATTAACAAGAAGAACAGCAACAATAACAAAAACAACAACAACAGTCAGTCTTTATAGTTAAACATGCGCAAAACATGTTCTTTGTTTTAGTTAGTAATGGGTCTAAAATGCGTATCCCGTCCCCATCATTACGGCGCGAACACTTGTTTCGTTGTATGTTGGTGTCTTATAAAAGGCGGAGCCAAAATCTACATGCAATATGTTGCCTTCTCTCTCGGACACACACATTAAACTTCTCGGCTTGTATGGCCCAATTCGTGTTTGTGTGCACTTGTATACGCTACCAGGCACACATCGCAATAATAATGGGGATGTTTTTGTACGCAAAAGACTAGAGAAAGAAAAAAAAAAACAAACCAAACCAAAAAAAAAAAGAAGGAAATAAACAGAAAAGAAACGAGAAGGCACACAACACAGGTTTGAAATAGTTGACTGATAAATTGCATCGGCAATAGCAGCAGCATTAAACCAACAGTAACAACAACGAAACACGTGACAGGTTCGCGGCTGTTCTGTACTGGTTGCTTGCTTATTCGTGGCATTCGCGTGGGATACAACGAATATATTACGCGCCGAAAATCCATAGCAACCATCCTGTTTCATTATATATTTAAATGAAGCGAAGGCAGAAAGATGGTAGGAAGGATGGATGGAAAGTAGACTACAGTGTCTACAAATAGAATAGTTGGCGATGGTGGTTGTTGTTGCAAACAGGCTGACACTCAGTCAGTCAAAAACAGTGCTTAGGCCAATTAACATTTTCCATTGGCGTTATTCATATATATATAAATATAACATATATATATATATATGATATATATACATATATATATATATGCATAAAATGTATACATATTTCTATATATATTTATATGTATACACTTGGTTAGGTGCATGTCTGCTGCTTGCTTATGACATTGTCTTCATAGAGATGAAAACACTCCTGCGTTTTGCGCTTGATGTTCAAAATGATGGTTATGCAAATGAAATGTGGGTCGCATGCAGGCGTTACCTTCACTATGTGAAGGTATATATATACATATTATATATATATATATTTATAATAAACATTTTATTCTATTTTTTATGCATATACGAGTTGATTTCATATTTATTTCAAATTAACGTTACTTGTTGTTGTTGTCATTGTTGTTGCCGTTGTCATTCTTTTAGTGTTATCCCCATTTATATAACGTTTTAATGTTACGTAATCCTCAAGTTCTCTCTAATTTGACGTACGATGTATATAAAGTAAAGTTACACATGTTTCGAGGATGTTTCGCATTTTTATTGGTAAGCGAATTCATTGCACTTATAACGGCTTGTAAACGTAATCAACCCCTGTATATAATGTGCTTGACATATGTAAAACAACAGCGAATAGCAATGTCCTTCATATATATATGTATATATATATATATATATATATATACATATATAGGTATATGTATATATTTACGTACCTTTATAAGCGAAGTTGCAGATAGCACTTGTGTAGATAACTTATTCTTATATAAACCAAACGCATTTATTTAATGTCACATCGAACGTTGAAATACGTCTTTACAATAAATGCAAATCAAACTTTATTTTTCTTCTTCTTTTTATGCCTTCTTGTTATAATGTTCGATTTATTTAATTGAAAAAAAAAAAAATGCAAAGGTTTTTCTTTGTGTAATTTGCAAAAGTGAATATGGAAGAAAAGCAAAGTAAAGGCAAAATCTATGATCACAGCCTACAACAGAACAGACACAGACTGCAAAGCAAAGCATTACTGCAGCTTTCAAAGGAAAACCACAAAGTTCTTTTTAACTTTTCTTTACCTAATGTTTCCTGTGTAATGTTTCTAGTTCGACGGTCCCGTTTTATTTATTTAGCGGCTAGCAGATGAGTTTCTTATCTTAACAAATGTACGCCACTGATAATATGAAACGTACCTCGCTTTGAATTCGTCTACGAAAGCCAGCCAGCCAGCCATTCCTAGCGGTGTTTCCTTATTGCTTTTAAGAGTCTGCTTCACGTCATTAAAGTTGCAAAAGTAAATTGCAAAAGTTTTCTCTTTTACGAGCAAAACCTTTCTTGGGTATTAAACGGTTTCTTAAAAATTATTACTAACAAGCGCTTTTTTTTCTGGAATTTTTTAAATATCCTTAACAAAAAAATCATTTTCGATTTCACTAAAAGACAGACTAGACTGCATATATAAGTAGCAGGCTGTTTGCGAACAAATTCGGAGCCCCTGTCAGGCGTTTCAACAAATGTTGTCATTTTAAATCAATCACGCAATGGAGTCGTTGTTTTACGAGTAGGTGGGGCCGCCGCTCTCAAAATGGACGCCGTCCACCTTCACAGCATAATTCTCAGGGTAGAAAAGAGATAAGATTAGTTATCACTGATCGGTAACACAATCCATTTAGCAGCGATTTCGGAAAAGTTCAAGAAAATTGCGCGAAGGGTTTAATTTACCAAACTATCACACGTTCGATTATTTTTCTTGGGTTTCTGGAGCCTCAGACTCACGCAACATACCCACACCTGTAAATATATATTTTATCCCACAACTTCGCTTTGTTGAAGAAATTGTTTCACTGAACGCGTTTGAAAATCTGACAGTTCTTTATTCGTCCTAAATGGCCGCAATCACAGTTAAAAACATAAAACGACAAGAAACTTAAAATTCAAACCTTTTATTGAGCGATTCTCAAAATACTTCTTTCAAATAAAAGGCGCTTTGAGTTTCATTAAAAGATGGAAAACATATTTGCTTGGAAGGTTTCTTATTAGATCTGTCCATATGTCAGATTACCCTATTATCAACGTCACATCAACTGGACTGAGTCGGAGAGAATATAAGCAGAGCTTTTAGCTAACGAATCCTTTGCTTCTCATTAAACGGTATTCACTCTCAAGTTAAAGGTGATGGTGATAGCCAAGCTAATTAATCAAAAAAAAAAAACCAGCAGCAAAGAAAACAAGTAAGAAAATTGTATTGGTCTCTGAGCGAAACTTTTGTATCCACTACCCCATTATTCTAAAAAGAAAAAAACTAGATTTCCATATTTTGCTTGTTTTTAGAATAACGGTGGAAATTTTTATTGTCTGTTGCACTTTATGGGTATAATAAGCAAAATACACAGAAAGCAAGCGTCTTCTCGATGTATGTTGCATTGTCGACGTGCCCTTTAACCGGTATGGGCTATTTTCAGATTTTTTGGCGATATTTGAACCGGATTTTTTCATTCTTGTTTACAAATACTACGCAGTAGAGCAGACGTACAGATGGACTTACTTGGGTGGATTACTAATTTCAAACTGGTAAAGAATCTGTCTCTACGCTGTAGGCTTTCTTCCAGGCATTATAAATATGTTGACAAAACCATGTCATTTTGATGCACTATAACATTGGGCATCACTCATAGAATACATAAACAAATTTTTATCGGTTTACCTGTTGGAGCTTGTGAGTAATGAGCAAAAAACCAATTTTTATCTCTCTTTTTCGAAAACGAAGGTAGTCTTAGTTTGCATGGCATCGTATAGGTTTGCCCTTCGGCCGATTTGGGCCATTTTCAATACCAACTTGCGTGCAAGAACTTTCAATGTTTCTGCCAAATTTGAAACCGACCGTTTTTCTTTGGTGGCCAGGGGAATGCTTGAAGCACGCATTATACAAAGGACAAAACTTGCATTTCTGCTATAAATCCCGTAATCAACTGTAATTTCCCTTTTTCCTTGAAGAACGAGACCATACAAGAGAACATCTCCGTTTCCAACAAAAACAGAAATTGAACTTTTATTCTTGACTTGTAAACTATAACGAAAGAAGTAAGAAAGTTACATTCAGCTGAAGCCAAATCCCGCATATCCAGCCAAAGCGTTCAATGCCTTTATTTATGGCTCTATAAAAGTATTAATCCACCATGTCTTGGTGTTCACCATAATTAATGTAGAATTAACATATTCTGTGATGTGACTGTTAAGAAAAAATTAGTCCACTGCGTAGTGATGCCCGCGGTATGTAATTTGGAACTAACGCACTTAGCTTGTCGCGTTCGTTGTCCTCAAGTCCTTTTATTCGATACCCATATCGATGTACTGTTAAGAAAAATTTAAATCATCAAGTCGTATATTTATTGTAGAATGAGCCCAGTTTTAGGCAGATAACACATTTTCATATAAGGGATGAACCAAATAATTTTAAACATTCTGTCTCGTCTATCTGTACCTTATGATTACTAAGAAGCACAACAAACTAGAAAAAAATGAATCACATCTAACTTGATGCGGGCATGGCCGAATATTAGAATGAACATAGTGAATATTAGAATTTTCCGTAAAGTAAATGTCGAAATTTTTAACCTTCTGATGAGAAAAATCCTATAAATTTTTTTTAGAGAAATCGAGTTGCCTTGAGGCCTGTCTTCTGACCAATTTGTCGCAGAAACTTCCAAAGTTTCTAGAAATTTGAAATCGGTATCGGGCCAAGGGAGTCCCATCACGGACAGGCGGATAGACATTATTTAATCGGTTCAGAATTTCATACTTAGCAAGAGTATATATACTTTGTAAGATCTTTGAAGGTTGTGCCCTTGCAAAATGGGTGCAACCCCATCCTTTGGTGATGAGTTATAAAAAATTGGTGCGTATGGATGATACTGCAATAACTATACAAAAATGGAAAAAATCGGTCACGTCACGCATACTAAGGAATATCGACATTTCATTCTTTTGTCAAATTTTGCCATAAATTTACTATTTTTTTTACGATTGATAAAAATTTTCATTTTCCAAAAACGCAAAGGGGACCACTTGGTAGTTAATTAGCACAGCAGCTGTGGTCGAGTATAGGAGTTTTCGTTAAAAAACAAATAATTCAACAGATAGATGGTTAAAAGAGATATTATATAAAAGTTGATTTTGTCAAGAAACGGATCGAGTCTTACAATTTGCTCACATGGAACCAATAGTCATCTAAATACGAAGCTTTTATTTTATATTCCAATAAATGGGTTATCATTATTATTAGGGCATGTTAAGCCAGCAAATATCTCCTAGACCGTGTTACTTACTATACCTTAGTTGCCTCGGTAAAGTCGATATTACCAAAAAGGCAGATCAATATTCAACTTATCAAGTACCGAATGTTAGGAATGTGTTTCTTGTAAGTTGGTAGCACTGTGACACAGGTCTGTGTGATATTTCGCATCATAAACGTCATTAGTATTTCAGCTGCACTTGGCCTTATATTGTGCGACATGAAAAGTATTTCTCCGGGTCTTTATCCTGTGTGGGAGTAGATGATTTCTGAACTGACAACCGGTCATGAAACACCTTATAACAGTAGGCGAAACTGGGATCTACGCGTGCGACCCGAAAACTATCGATCAATCGAACGAATATCGTATAAAAATTGAACCAAGACCGAAAGAGTCGCGCCAAAGTCACTCAACAGTCAAGGTGTCAAGAGATTTCTTCGATTCTTCCTTCCGCCGGGCCAAACTTCTAAGAAGGAATATTATTTGAATTTCAGCATGAGTGATTAAAGGTGACGAAAGAGATTTGAAAAAGGCAAAAGTAAATTGGTCTTACTAAGCATATCTATATCTTTGATCAATGTCAGAAGTCCACGTGACTTAAGCAGTTGTCGGATTTTCTCACTTTTTAGTAAAAATTTCCAGAAAACCAAGTGATTGCAAACAATTTTAAAACAATTCTTGTTAAAGGAGCATTTTCTGAAACAAAATTCCAAACGTTTGACTGGATTTTGCTTATATGCTACATAGTTATAAGTAAATTTATTTAAGAACCAAAACCTTTACTAATGTATAATCACTTAAGGCTTGAACGGTAGCCGCTATTATTTGATATTTTTATGCACATTTACTAAAGTAATATGTAGAGTGGGTTTTGTCTCTCAATCCTCGCATTGGCTTTATATATACAATAACTTCTAGCGCTACAATATCATTGGTACATGCACTTCATATTCCTGGATAGCGTCACCGTTCCCAGTCTACGTAAGAATATACACTTGACCGTCCATCAATCAAGACTATAATTATTTGCACTATAACGGTCGCACAAACGAGGGAACTTGAATCGCAAATAAGTCCTGAAAAGAATCGTAATCCGAATTTTGTACAAAAAAAAAATTAATTAAGGAAATTAACGTTTGTCCATACCAGCTTACTGTCAACCGTATATTGTTGTAAACTCTTCTATAAGTATTTAACAGCACATATAATAAAATGAATCGCTTAGCTAATGAAAATGAGCTGATAATCAGACAGGAGCCAACCTGGTTGGGATGACCCTAAACCAATGGGTACATCCAACCCCACTTTCAATACAAATCCTCTTCGGGATAATGTATACTAAATATTGCGAGCCCTAAATGCGATCTGTAAGTCGAACACAGATATGCGAAGGCAGACAACGGACTGACATACGGACAAACAAGCTTAAATAGATTCAAAAAAAATCACTTTGAATCAATCGACAAAATAAAAAGTGGTTTTATCAAAGTGGTTTTTAACTCTTCCGGGTATTTTCCACTCACTCACCCAATATAGAAGCATAATTTATCCGGAATATTTTGCGATTAATTATGCGAGCGATTGTCGTTCATACACAGCTTTGCGAATCTTTCTAAAATAAATGTCTAAAATTCACTCCACACATATCCATAAGGTCTTGGTAATCCGTCCAAACCATATTGACATAACTAGCTATCTATCGAATATTGAAATAGAAAGAAACTGGAGTCCTTTTATCATATAGATTTTTCTTCTCCTCTTCCGGAAAACAAGACTATGTGTAAACAGATGCAAAAAGAAAAGAAATTCGTAACAACAAAAACTGACGCAAATACTCTCTTTCTTTCGGTAGAGGTAATAGGACATGAATTCAATCATCTAGCACTAACACACAAATGCATCTCCTTTGTGTGACTAAGACGATAATAGTTGGCAAACTGTTCAACCTACGGTAAAAGGATAAGAGTTTATTAAGGGCAAGTCAAAAACAAATTAAAAGTTCCAAATATTTCGAAATTGCTGAGGAGTAGACGCAAAAAAGCCAGCAGATGGCAAGAGCAAATGAAAAAGATTCATGTGACAATTTGAAAAGTTAATAATAAAAAGACGACTCTATTCGTGCTCGTGGCAATGCCGAACGCTTAAATTTTTGTACTCCTTTTTTTTGGCCACGTACTTTGACGCCTATCGCAATTTTAAAATTGCTTGCCCATGCTGGGCTTTACAACTTAACTTTTTCTATATACTTTAATAAGATTTTTGGATAAAATAAATATATATTTTTTTCTTACAGAAGTCAAACTGTTCGACAACGGCCTAAAGTTGGATATTTCCAGCTTTCCTCATCATATGAACATACGCATGAGCACAAAGGGCAAGCGTCCGTTAAGGAGCTTGACCCCTAGTGACAAAGTTCATGCTATACAACGTATACACGATGGCGAGTCAAAAGCTTCGGTAGCCCGAGATATCGGTGTACCCGAATCGACGTTAAGGGGCTGGTGTAAAAATGAGGATAAATTACGTTTCATGTCTCGTCAATCGGCGGCCGATAAAATGGCTGAATCATTTAATGATAAACTGGAAGCAGCAGGTGCTAATCTACTAAATGGACCATCAGAGAAAAGGCAACGCTTGGATACGGCGTTGCCTTTAAATTTCTCGAATAAATTGAAATTTGATGAATTGGCGGCATTTAAAAGGAATCAGGGACTTAATGGTTTAGATTATGGTACCAATAAGGCCCTAACCGAACTGAACAGTGGTTTTCCAAATATGAATCAAGATTATGTTAGTTTCAATGGTGCCAATAAAGCAAAAGTTTTTGGTGCAGATATATCACGTCCCACAGATCCTTCAATGACAGCCATAAGTCCACTATCTAGTCTGACTCATCTCTCAGGTCTAACCGGATTGGCTCAGTCGCCGCTGGCAATTAGTTTTAACGAATTGACATCGAATTTAAGTCTATTAGCTCAACTTAACCCCGGTTTGGCGGCTATGTCTGGATTAAATGGTTTGGCTGTAACGGCGAACACTTTAAGGCAGACCAATAAATCGAAATCAGGAAGTCAGGTAAATAGTTCGCGCGGCGAGAGCAATGCCAACTCGGAAAGGCAACCTAGTTTAACAGTAAAAAATTGGGCCAAACAGAAACCTTCAACGCCAACTTCTACCGATGGTGGTTATGGTTTAAATTTAACACAAACTGATGTCAAACCTCAATTGAAAAGCCCTAACTCGGTATTACTAGCCACGCCCATGGGAAATACCAACATACCAACGCTGCCGACAATGACTGAAGATCCTTTACTGTATTGGCTGAAATCGCAACAGGCTTTAATGGGTTTAAATAATTTATATCCACCGCCGCCACCACAATTGGGTGCTACCAGCCCTCCTCTACGTTCATCAACGCCACAAACTCAAAACAGTAATTTACATACCAGCACTCCTCCGATAATGCCTACACCTCTAACGCCCTCTTCTACGCCTTCCGGCAGTTTAGATGATAAAAACGCACCTTGGTTGAATTGGTATAAGGCGCTTGGAGCTAGCTTAACTTCGCTAGCGCCTGCAGCGGCTTTTCAAGCCAATGCTTTGCAAAATGTACCGCCGGTAAAAAGTTCGACAACCGACGGAAACAACGCTGAAGATATTCATAGTGGGCAAAAAAGCGGTTTTGAGAATATCCTTTATTCGCAATTAACGAAAGATTCGGCTCCTAGTCCTTCGGTGCAAAGTTCTTCTTCTGTCGAGCACATAAGCAACGTAGTCTCACCAAATATGGTCGACTTAACCAATAAACCCGAAGATCTTTCAGCAAAAACAATTAAAACTAATTCAAGCCCTTTACCTACACCAGCGCAAAGTCCTGAACCTAGCACGGAGCCAGAATCAATTGCCGTTAAGTCTTTTAGGCTTAATGCGAGCCCGGCATTAGATATGGACAGTGAAAATACGAACCACCCACGAAAGAATAAAATGAATGGAAACGAATGCAAAACTATGTTAGATAATATTTTCTATAAGATAAACAACAACAATAACAACAACAGCAACAACATCAACAATAGTAATAATAATCCCAATATATCGTCAACCATTAGCGAATCGGATATCAGTTATCATAGCGATCACAATCTCGACGAATTGGGTCACAACAACAACAACAACAATAATAACAATAATTCGAGTAAGACCGAGGAAGAAGAACGCGCTAAGTTAACTGAATTCTGTGAAGAGGGCGACGATGACGATGAGGTTGATGATGATGACGGTATCCCGGACAGTGAGCAACGTGAGGCCATAAGGCATGGCGAAAAGTTTTTACAGTGGCTGGAAAACTGCAGTAGTCCACGCGTCACCGCCATGCAATTGATGCAACTGAGATGTTTAATCGCTACGGTAAAGAGCGTTGAGGAGCCGAGGACGAATCTTAGAGAGGAGCCTGCGAGTACAACGACTTTAACGGCTACCATTGAATTGGAAGATTCCTCGGAAGAAAGTAGTCGCTGTAAAATGCGTCGCCGAAAATAGGAACAACCTCAGTGGGCGTCACTAGAATCAGCCGTATTAGATATTACCGAAGACGATTCTACAACAGCGAGCAGAATCTGCAGCAAGGATTCGCAGTCAAAAGCTGAATGTTTATTAAATTTTGAAAACTTTGCTCCTGCCATCTATCAATCGTCGGCAACATTGCTTAATTCTTTATTCTTTCCACCCTATGAACTTGTTAAATCCGATGATTCCGATTTGAATGATGACGATGCCGAAGAAATAAACGAAGACAACGAAGACAACGATGATGACGCTCGTAGCGAAAATGAAAGTAAAAATAACTCAAAATTTCAAATAAATTAAACGATAAACGATTGATCAAAGAGCTTGTTTTTAACATCCATGTAGTATATATATACCGAACGATGTGCGCACACACACGCGGAAAGTGAAAGAGAAGAAGAGAAAGAGAGAGAAAGAGAGAGAGAGAGAGAGAGAGAGAGAGAGATGTGTGCACATACAATTTAGCATACCATAACCATAAATATTTAATTATAAGAATAACACTTCAACTCGGAGAATAGGGATGAACTTTTCACTTCACAACGCTCTACGCTCTCGAAACTCTAATCATTATTTTCTAATAGAATAACTAACTGATTACTTGGTAAGGCATTAGAATTGAAATTACAGTTACACTTAAAACGAGCAAATGGATTTGATTTTAGTTAAGATCGCAAGTACATTTTTTTTCTTTTTTACTTCAATGTTTTTTTTTTTTTTTTTGTAAATTTCTTCCTACTTAATATATACAGTCTTCTACTTGCCCAAGCATGGATTTTTTTTTTTCGTTAAACTGTTTGGCGTATTTTCGGTATTTTCACATTTAAATGGAAAACGAAGAAAAGCTTTTTCGGGACTTACTTCTTCTTTCTCCAAAAAAAAAACACCATTGCTTGTTGACTGTGGAAGCGATCTTCGATCAATAGCATCCAACTTGGCATTCCATTTGTTCATGGCGTTAGTGAACATTTTACAATGCAACTTCCACTACATGTTTATCTCTTTCAGTTTTTCAATGTAATATCTGCCGGAGTTACGCTTACAAGTGGCTCACAATGATTTTTAGACATTGTTTCCTTGACTACGAACGAAGGTTACATAATAGATTACACGATTAAACCCATTGCGGGAGGAGATTACGCTAATCGAAATATTTTACATTAAGAAAGAATTTTGTGTTTACTCCCAACAGATGGCCCACGTCTAAGGTCATTGCAGATAACGACACCGATATATGTATATATGTTTTACTTCGTACAAAAAAGCAAAAAATATTCTCTTTTCAAAACAAGTGAAAACAGGACTAGGCCGACTATTAAATACCTTACACCACATTGTCTAACAAAATTGTTATTTTTCTCACAGAACACAAAAATTACATCCTGTTTTTATATCAACTTAGTATTATGGAAGTGAATATTAAAAATTGCCCTCCTTTCCATAAGAATGTTTGTGCCCAAGTTTCAAAAATTGATGTAAGATAATTTTAAGTCAAATTATTACTCTTCATAACGACATGACTCTTTTCTCCTTTAAAAAACAAAAATTTTCGTGAAAATCCTTATATAGTTTTTAATATAGAAAAATAGGCGTACGTGGTCCTAAATTTAGTAGAGTTAATTTTTATTAAAAATTACTGTTATAGGTTCATTTTTATCATAACATATTACAATTAAGACTTTTCTGCCCCATAAACGGGGAAATTTTCGTTAAAATCTGTATAAAGAGTAGGATGCAAGAAATAGGGACGACATGGTCCAAATTTAGTTAATTTTTATTTATCTCTCTTATGATCTGACCTTCATCACAAAGCATTAAAAATTAGACCTTTTTGTTATATGAACATCAGTTTTAGTTATGTGAGAAGAAGTTCAAAATTCCACAGCCGGTTCAAAATTTTCACACCAATTTAGAATCCCAAAATATTATTACCATTGCCATTTTTGTCGTGATATTTTGAAAATTGCAATTTTTTCCCCTATAACGACTTTGCAAAATATGGCTTTATATGGGCGGTGAGCGAAAAAGTGGACCGATCCGAAACTTTTTCAATAGCGTTCGTCTTTGGGCCAAAGTACATCAATGTACCAAATTTCATCCAAATATCCCAAAAGTTGCGACCTGCAGCTTGAACACGAAAATGCATGGATAGACATCAGAGGGACAAACAGACCTAGATCGATTTAAAAAATGATTCGAAATCGATCGGTAGAATAAAAGGTGGATTTACCTTCAGCCCATCCGAGTGTTACATACGTCCGCACCTACTTAATATACCCTGTACCACAAATGGTATTTGGATTCTAGCAATGAAAAATTTTTCACACAATTCTAAGCCTTCAAGCCAAAAAAGAAGAAGAAAAACCTATATATAATTATCGATTTTTGATAGGGAATAGATTTGGAGTAAGTTTAACGCCTCTTTGAAAAAGATTGGTTTTTCTCGATTATGAGGAGAGGAAGAATTCAAGAACAAAAATGGCAAAGTGTGGGCTCATCACTAACTATAACGGGTCAAACGGCACATACGCTAATAGGACAAAGTTCAATGATGTCTTCCTATTTATACTGGGTAAGAGAGCGGCACGCGTACCATAAATATTAAATAATTAGAAGGGGCTCTTCGAACAAATTGATAACAGAAGCAATTAAAAAAAATTGTATTTCTTTCTGCTAAACAAGCCTTCGGGATTGTTTGTCGCATTTCATTCCAAAAGTTTCAAATTTCTTTTCGCAACATTTGACTTGGAAACCTACTTCTGCTCACTCCTTACTTCAAGTTCACTTTGCTGCCGAAACTTTTCTTTATTAACCAGGATCAGCTTTAAATCGTCAAGGTCGTTATCAATGAAAATACATTCCGTGGCCGAGCTCTTGTCCATCTTTAATCTAAATCGTGACGATGCTCATCATATAAGATGATATGTCACATAAGAAAACACTGCACAGTCTGTAAAGAATCAATTTTTTCTTCTTACTGGCTTAAATGATTCCCTAAATACTAGTTAGTGATTTGCAGGTTTTTCCTTTTCTTATGTAAGGCAAGAAACTTATATACTAATACACTATAACTCTCAGTTGGACGTCATCATTAGTATTGTGGCCTATCAGAACGCGGCAGAGCTTTCAATGAAAACCTCGAGAATGAAATTTTGCTAAACAATATTTGCAAGTGCATGTCGCTCTAACATTATTTCCTGGTTCTGCACCTCTTTGCAGTAAAAGCTCCCTTTGATCTTCCACAGCTCACTATTATAGAACAACCGCCAGCTTTGAAAATTTTCTAAAAAAAAACATAAGCCTGCTCTACATAGTTATACATATACCTTCACCTTAATTATCTGTCCAGTCCAGTGAAAAAAATTATTTCATTCTGGTGTCTGGAAAAAACCGCAAAAAATTTCCAAACTACCTAACAGTAAAAAATAAATAAATAAAATAAAATGAAGAAAAATAGTTGTAAGCGAGGAAATATCTTCTTATATGAGAAGAAAAAATGTGATTTTCCAATTAGAATTGTATAACGGTATACATAATGATACTTGAAATTGTAAATGGAATGTTGCAAAACAGCATTCAAAGCAACTCCAGTTCCATTTTCATTCTATCCATTCGAATTCTTCACAATGTCTTCAAAATGATCTGCTCAAGTGATAGAGAAGGGGTGAGGATTTTCCGCATGTTCACTTAAACATTACTTATTAACGAAATTATTATTCATTTTTCGTAGTCAAAAATTGAACTTGAATTCCATTCAATCGCAAAAAGAGCAACATTTTTAAAAATCTCCCTTCGCTCCTTAATGAACGCACATTGTTACATATTGGATATATTTAATTAGTGAAGTCCTTGAGGCAATTAGAACAACAGTTTTTTTGAAATTTTGTTTCTTTTTGGCCAAATTGTTACGACATGTCAGTGGGCTGTGTAAAAGGAATTTTAAACGAACATTGATGAAATTCCATTTAAGACCACCAATGATTTAATGGTTTAAAATAGGAATTTTTGCCTGCAGATTAACAGTAACGTAGTCCTTCCACTAACAACAACAAGCAACAAATATCTTACACTGATCAAACATGTAAATACTTTGCGAGCTCTTTATAAAGCGAATATATATATATATATATATATATATATATATATATCGCATTAAGCGCGTTATATATATATAAGCGTATTTATATATATATATATTTTTTTTTTATTTTATATATATATATACATTTTATATATTTTATATATATATATTTCGCATTAAGCGCATTATATATATATATCGCATTAAGCGCATTATATATATGTATATATATATCGCATTAAGCGCATTATATATATATATATATATACGTATTATTCTCCTCGGTGCTGGTTATAACATACGATTATGTATGCAATTAATATAAATAATTTTTTTTGTTGTGTTGCGCGATTATTCTTCTCACTCACAATACCGTTTAAATGTACATATATACATTTATAATCTCTTGCATTTAAACAAATCAAATTTTTTATTAAAAAGAATTCAAATATATAACGATTTTAAGCGATATGGATATATGATGTGTGTTTCACTCTTTTACATACACATACGTACATATTAATAGCAAATTCCCCAATCATATATCAATGAATGATTTTCTTTCGTTTTTATATATCAGAACATAACAAGTATGAAAATATCAATTAATTCTTGTTTTTCTTTTATTTGCCTGTTCTTTTTTCCTTTTATTTTTTCTAATAAATATAATACTCTTGTAGAAATTTTTAATTTAAATAAACTTAAGAGAAAAAAACAACAAAAAAAAAAACAAAACAAAACTATAAAAATAACAAATAAAAATTTTAATTATAACAAAAAATAAAACAGAATTTTGTTAAGATTTATTTTCCTAAACAGATGGAGGAGAGAAAGTAAGTATAGCTTTCAATGGGTAAACTCTCAAGGGCTTTTTTATAAAAAGAAAATTTTTAGCAACTCGAAAACGTACTATTTTCATTTCTTCTGCAAGTGGAAGAGGCACACGATTACGAGGCAGAGAGAGAGAGAGAGAGAAGCAGAGAGAAAAAGAAAGGAACCACACATAGTTATGCCTCATCCATCCAGAAGCCCATCAGCCCATCGTTTGTTACGCTAATCGATTCAGAAGGTTATTTTTAAGATTGTCTGTCCATCTGTCCGCATACTTTTGTGTCCATGTACTTTTGTATTCAACTTATCACAATTTTTGAAATATTTAAAAAAAATTTACTGTATACCAATACTATCGATGATAGACTGGATTTGGTTAGATTATATTTACAACCAATTAGCATATTATAAAAAAGGCTAAGTACTTTATGGCATTGAATAGTCAACCTTATCATGCTATGATTTTTTAAATAGTCTTATCGTAATAAGTAAATGATGAGCAATGATCTGTGATGAGATTTGAACTGATGCTAACAGTTTACATATACAAGATGCCTACTGCGCTTACACGGACCAGCGGATTCAAGTTAGCAACCTATGTGCTCTATTTTAAAGTTCACTTTTTATGTTTTATTATCTTGAGAGTTCGAGCCACAGACAGCGAATATCAAGGAAACTTAAAGGATCCCATTGAAATTTACTAATAACATATATGAAAGTCATTGCTGTAGAGCATTTAAGAAGAGAAGAAATTTATTAGTTACACGGCATGAGTGGCGTCGAAGGCTAACCTTTCTTCACGTTTTTTCAAATTTGAAAAAAACATTCAATATCTTTTTAAGGTTCACTTGTAAACCATTAATTAATTAAATCCTTAGCATTTCGATAAAGTTATCCGTTATCAAGTATTCGTCTATGCCCAAGTTCGTACGGAAGTTATGACAAATTCACGGTTTCTATGGGAACGTTTTGGAATTGGAAAGTTTTGGAATTGGAATATCGTGCTTTAAATGAGACCACGGCGAACTTTAATTATTGTGAATATAACATATGCCCGTCATTGTTAAAAGGGATTCATCGAAATCTGTAACGCTTATATTGTCAAGTGTGCATAAAATCATGATAACTTGCTTATAATAGATAAAGGAAACGGTTGTAAATGCAAATAAATTTCAAATGGCGCTTTTCTTTAAAGTGTTTCACTTAGTTCATAGCATATTGGATATTAAGACAACTGCTGTTAGTTTGTTATTAAATTTAAGTAAATATTACTTACGAATGACATCATGTCTTCAAGTGGTTCGTAAATAATAAAATCGGCCACAAATTTCGCACATTCTTCAGCATTGCGAATGAGGGGCACATGCAAAAAAGCCGTCGGCCTTATTGTCGTACAAACAAATTTCTGCAAATTTCAAATTAAAATCTCAGACTAAACAGATTAGTTGAAAATCTGCTAAAATCTTACTTGAACTTTGCATTCGTTCGGTAAAGCCAAAACCAGGGGTCTGCGATTTGGATTATTTATAATATATTGATGACGAAAATTTTCTGTGTATAATAGGAGCAATCGTTCCTTTGGCGAAAGAGTGTAATAAGACGGCGGATAACATAATTCGGAATTAGCAAATTCGTCTATTGTTTCAGGAAATGCCAAATCGATGCGGCCAACAATTGTAGAATCTTCGTTCCCTAATAATTCTTCGAAGTATTCTTCATCTTCTTCCTCTTCGCATTCTTCTTCTAAAGCTTCTTCAGCGGCTAACTCAGCCAAGCGAGCGTCTTCAGCGTGCCGCATTTCAATCTCTTTGAGGGCCTCTGCATGCTTATTTGGATCGATGGTAGAAACAAAAGGTTGAAATTTTTTCTTTTTCTCTTCCTTTGGTGGCATCGTGCTTATTTGTAATTAAACGCGAATAAATGTAATCTTTCTTCCATGAGTCAAACAGAACGTAATGTATTAGTATAAAAATAAACTACATAATCGTCATGGTTACAACGTTGCCAGAATTGAGGCTTAAAACGAAAGAAATTTCCGATTTGTGTCCAAAATATCTCTCGGTTTTTGTTCGAGCGCATACAAAAGAGTCACAATGAGTTTTCAAAAGTTGGCAATGCGATTGCAAAGTGCGCAAAAATAATAATTTTTCTTCTTAAAGCTAAGACGAGTGCGTGTTCACGAACCGATACTGCCATATGTTTGACAATCAACATATGAAAAGTATTGAATAAAGCATATTGACGCTTTTCGAATGTAGATGGCGTTTAAAACGCAAGAAAGTTTGATTAGTATGAATTAAACCGCTTTTTATTTTTCACTTGGCTTTGCAAACACTTAAATGATTATTCTTTAATAACAATATTAAGCCACTATGCTAAATTGACGTCTATTAAATTACTTAACGGACACACGAACACGTTCTACTTAGATGACAAACGAAGAGAAAAATTAACACAGTTTTAAGACTAGCTTTTCATTTTTGTTAATTTCTATTCGTTCAAAATAACTCATCTCGATATAACATTATGAATTTTAAATTTTTATAAGTGGCAATACTTCGACATGAAGTTTGAGATGAACGAACAGGTTCAAAACCTTACTTCAATTTTTTGTCATGTTTGTTTCCCGATTTTATTAAAACGTTTCAACAAAGTTATACATTTAGTAACACAGAACTCAACTAATTTTTATTTGCAAGGATTTTTTATAACTATTTTACAATTTTGTACCATATTTACGCAGAATATTAAATACAATATCGCGGAAATATAACGAAGTGCGTGCGTGCACTTATCACAAAAACTAACTGTGCCAATAAGAAGCAAATAGAGTGGCCAGCTGCGTAATATTATTACACTGAACATTTTTGCTTTCCGATGATGGCTGCTATTATTTATGATTTGAGTAAAATTTTAGTAGTGCGTATAACTTTATTCAGTATTCTTGAAGGTGCCACGCCCGCAATAATTATTTAACGGTATAGTTCATTATTATTCTTTTAAACACTTCTAATTGACTTGCATTTGTAAACATTTTTATCAATAAAAAACAATACAACTTTTAACGATAATATGAACTTTTTGGAATATTTTACATTTAGTTATTGAATGCAATTGACTGGTTATAGGAACAATAATTTGTTTCATAGTTTTTTTATAGAGCGCACCTGAAGTAACTTTCGTCCGTTACGCTTTAAAAGGCGGTTGAAAGCTTTGCTAACGTGAAAATAATTAAAATGTTAAATATTTACGTTTACTTTTGCGAATTAAAAGAAATCCTTATGCTGTAAGACGATAATAAAGTAGTGGCAACTCTGTCTCGCTGATTTATATGTTTTTGTTTACTAAAAATATGAAAAATCGTCGAAAAAACTTCATAATAATATTATAAATAAATTTATCGTAATATTTCCAAATTAAATGGAAAACATTGAAAATAAATTAGTAGAATATCGTTTAAGAAGAAGACGTGAAGAAAAATTGCAAAACTTGAAAGAAAGTTGCAGGCGTTTACTTATGATTGGAGCAAAGGATAGAACCGGCCAAGAAGCAATTGTAACAGTTCAGGTTGAAATGCTCTCCCAGCTGTGTGCAAAAATCCACTTTATTTTATTATTAATCTTCTCATTGCGTTCTTCTAGGAGGAAGAGTTGGATAAAGAAATTGATTCCGGAACAACCGATGGTGTTGAATGCTTAAAAGGCTTGAAAGACTGCGATAATGATTCCTTAAGTTTTGCAGGGTCAGAAGACGACTTAGATAAATTGCATATGTACGAGTCCAGTAATGAGAATCGTTTTCTAAAGTACGCTTTATGGTCGGTGTACTTATTATTCTGGATTACTTTATATGTTATAGCCATTGAATTACAATTTGGTATAGTGTATCTGATGCTGTCAATTTTAGTGGGTATATATTGCAATACACGTACGGGTCCGAAGAAACCGGATGAAATAAGTGCTTACAGTGTGTTTAATAAGAATTGCGAAAGTATTGATGGCACACTAAAGGCTGAACAATTCGAGCGTGAAATGGGTATTAGATAATATGAAATTTTCTTTCCGTTTTTGTTATTGTTTTTATTTTCATTTTTCATTTGTGCAATTTGTGCTTTGAAAGAATAAAAAAGTTATGTTTGTGTAAATCTACTGTGAATTTATGCGGAATTTTTATTTTTCTTTATAACAATTATTTGCTAGAACAAGTACAAGCACAATAGTGGGCCACAGCCCACCCCACTTAATACAGTTATTCATATAAGATGTAAGCGATGCGATCGAAAAAGTGCTCGGATCCGCACCATATATTTCATTAAAATATCTCAAAAATTGCAATCTACAGGTTGAATTTAAGGAAATAAGATGGAGAAACAAGCCTAGAAATTCTGAATTGATCGGTATAATAAAAGGCGAATCTATCTGAAGTTCTTTTGTATGACACATATATCCGCGCAAATTTAGTATACGATTTTATTATGAATAGTGTAGGGTGTAAAAATTTTGTCTTTAAGCGTTTTTTGGTCTTCTAAGAAAACGTTAATAAATATTTAAATTAAAGAGTTTCATCTTTTTGAGTTGGACACATGGACAGACATGACAAAATCACCTTAAAATTTCCTTCTGACTAAATATCTAAACATTTATAGAACGTCTGCAATGTGTGCTTTTGTGTGTGTTTGTTTGAGGTAAAGGTATTGAAGGCGATCGTTCAATTTTGGTAACTGGTTCAGGAAGGAGTAAAAATTTGGGACAAAGTTCGATTTTTATGCAAATTATTTAACAGCATCGGCTTATGGAAAAACTAAGAATTTGAAAAGAAAATCGCTGTTTCGAAATTGCAACCATATTTATATTCAACGGACAGCCGGACAGAGAGACAGGCACGACCTTATCAATTTCGCTTTTCCTCTTAATTTGAAGCGTTGAAGTGTTTGGTCCCAGTTTTTTTTTTCTTGACAAAGCCTACCGTAGAAGTTGGGAAGGTTGCTTATTAGGAAAGCATATTTCATAAAGTCATGTTATTCCACTTTTAACGTCATGTTATTTACTTTTACGATGGGAACATAGGAAGATAGGAAAAAGACCAGGGGATATTGGAAACATTCTTTACTACAAGTATGTCTTCTTGTTAAAGAGAGTTTATCGTAATTAATTGTCCACTTTGGGACTCTGCAGAGCCTCTTTACTAACTTGCGATATAATGGATCATTTATCTACTTGTGCGAATGTAATACAGATGGAAATAAAAGTTACATAATTCAACGTAAGGCATTAGGGGTTTACTGTAGCCAAGGTTTTTATACCTAGCGCTTGTGCTACTTGTGTATTGTATGTTTGTAACGTTTAGATCTTTAAGTCGTGAAATATACGTGCTCTTGCTTAGGATAATTAACGGAATCGATTTAATTACGTCTGTTTGCTTGTTGTCGATAAATGCATTGAAATAATGATTACGACCATCGTATACCCTACACTACTTCGCCTAGTCTAGTTGTTCACACGTTTTGTAATTTTCATGAAAACCCGTATATTGGAAGGCTACACTCTCTTTCCATGTAAGAGTTTTCGTTTCCTGACAGCGCCGTTATATGTTAGGCTCCAATAAAATAAACCTGCGTAGTTGAAAAAATGGTTCAGCCCAATCAATTTTCAATAGCGTTCGTCTTTGGGTCAAAGCCCGTTAGTGTATCAAATTTCATCCAAATATGCAAAAATATCAGACGGACCGACAGACGGACAGAGTGTTTTCTGAATCGGTCCACATAATAAAGATGGGTCTACCTTAAGCCTTTCTGAGTGTTACTTGCGGCCGCACTAACTTAATATACCCTGCACCACAAATAGTGTAAGTCAAAGAAACAAATGAGAAAATCAACTACACACTTATGAGGCTTCACTTGTCGAAGCAGCTGGCGATTGGCGAAAATAATGACAAAAATTGCCTGAACATCTCGCGGGTAAAGGGATTAACGGACAAAACTCTCACAATGAAGTTAAGTATTGGTATCATGCTTGTGTAAAAAGATATATAAGCAGAATATTTGCGAAAGGTCAAGTCAGTCGAGTCAAGAGAGTTGAATCGTTATATTCAAACAGGCAAGATCAGAAGAAGCCTTGAAAATATAAACCGTTTATAAATAGATTCCCTAAGAATGGGAAACAAAAACCTACGCTGTCTTAAAAATCACACTTCAGTGATGCACAAGCTACACTTGTGGTCTTTCTATTTACTATATTACTTGGGATACATTAAATTTGTGCGGATGTATGCAACACCCCGAAAGACGTGAGATAGACACAGACATTTTTATTATACCGACCGATTTCAAATCACTTTTTGCATCAATCAAAGTTTGTCAGTCCGTCTGTCTCCATTGGTGTGTTCAACATACAGATCGCAATTTTCGAGGTATTGTAATGAAATTTGGTACAACGACGTGTCCTGTTCAAAGGCCGAACGCTATTGAAAATGTTTCAGATCGGATCGCTTTTTCGAACACTTCTCATATAACGTCTCATTTTAAAATCTCGTTATAGGAATAACGAAGTAGGTTATTGTAAGGTATCTTTTGCTTGTCACTCTACACAATTACGTGCAACGTACGTCAAATCGTACGAAAAAAATTAATTGAAATATAAACTATACGGCATGATAGATAGGCAAAGGTGACTTTATATCGAATGAAAGGACAAAAGCTTGTTGGGGCTATTAAAAGATCGGTCCGAAAGTAAAAGATAACTCGTTTTTGATGCCAGTAAGTACACGATATACCGCACGGTATGATATAAGATCGACATTGCGGATAAAAGAAAAAGAATGGAATAGTAAGGACGGACTAACAATATGTTAAGATAGATTAAAAGAACCAATCAAGTAAGTAACAGTTTACCGTAACAAGTCTCTGTTTCAAATTGGATTTATTATGATGCCATGACCCAAGTACTCCAATATTCATTCGCTTGGCACTCAGCCGCTCAAAGGCAAACAGATCTTCAATCTACAATATCTTGCAAATCATTTGTCATAAGTTTTTCCGAAATTCATACATAACTTGTTTCTGGTATACGGTAAAATACGTTATAAGATCGACCTGTTGTGTAAATTGCCATTTGCGGTGTCTTGTAATCGACAACTGTACACAAGGAAGCGATCGCTACCAAAAGATTCATGCGAAAGTCAAACATAATTCACTTTGAACGTATTGCACGATGAATGAATATTTAATTATCACTTCTCGTGCACAAAGCTTGGCGACACCCGGAACGTTGCTGCAACAATTTTAGAGAACATTATTCTTACCTTTGTTTAATTTTTATGCCCCGTAGCGCCATAACTTTCGAATTATTCGGTTGGCTTACCATTCATTTTGCTAAACGCTTCTCGTTGAATACACTAAGAAAGAAAAAACTTCTCTTCGCAATCTATAGAACCGGTTTCAATGCATGCTTTGCGTCTTTTGTTTTGATTACTGACTTCAACATAACATAATAAAACAACAGTTACAGGTAAGTTCAAGAGAAGAAAAACTGGTTCCAACTTTAGCAATAGAAGAGTAGTAGCAAAGAGTTGAAATAAGAAATGCAATCGTGGCAGACTTCAGTATACAATTACACATCGAACTCGTGGAGGCATGAACTTTTTTAAATTTATATTTACTAATAAAGTAAATAATTGAAGAAAAAAGGGGCAAAGAAAATATGGAAACGTCTTCAGAAAATTCGAAAGAAAATCTCGCGTCGGCTAGTAACAATAATACTAATAATAATAATAGCAATAATGAACAAGTGAAAGTTAACGAAGAGAATAATGCAGAAAAACTGTAAGTGCCAGTAAACTTAAGGCTTAAGTCTTAAGCGTAAAAAATTGTATTCAAAAGAATGTTTAGAAACAAAGAAGTAAAAACATTATAGTGGCACACGGGTCACCATTAAATACCATACACCATTTCATTTAATGCCGCTATTCATATAATGACTTTTCAAAACAAGAAATCATGTGGGAAGTGATCCGATCCGAACCATTTTCAAGAGCGCTCGTCCATGGGCCAAAATATGTTGGTGAAGTAAACTTTATCAAAATATTTGAAAAAGTGTGGCCTGCAGGTTGAACACAAGAAAAAAATAAACACAGATAGACGGACCAACATCGCCTTTATATCGCAAGTAGTGTAGGGTATAAAAAAAAGATTCAAATGCTTTCCCTCTACCTACTCATTGTTTCTTTTTATACCTATCACAACGAAGGATGAAGAGTATCTTCATTTTGTCAAAACGTTTGCAGAAGGAAGCACCAGAGATCCCACAAAGTATATACATTCTTGATCACCATTAAATTGTAAATCGATTTAAGCATGTCCGTCCGTCTGTCCGTGTAATGTCTGTTGGTAAAATATTCTGCTAAAATGAAGCTATCGACTTAAAGTTTGTTAGAAACATTGAAGGTTCTTGCGTCCAAGTTGATATTGGAATGGGCCAGAATCACTCTGTTTTTCGAAGGGAATGAAAAAGTGGTTTTTTGCTCATTAGTCATAAACTCATAAACTATAGCAAATAAATGTGTAAAAATTTGCGCGCATATTCCGTGAGCGATGCTGTAGCATTTGTGTAGAAAAATGAAAAAAGTTGACCACGCCTACCCAGTATTATAGTGTATCAAAATTTTATTATCTTTTAAAAGACACAGAAACAAGCTTCAAAACCCCAGTAAAGTATACAAACCGGTTTGCCGGTTTCGAATTTGCGACACACCTAAACATGTTCACCTGTTCGCCTATCCGTCTGTCTACTCCTACTCTACTATCACCTAAAAATTTTCGAAAGAATTTAGAATTGACCTAAACTTTTCGAAGGGTACGCTTGCAACGACTACAAGCTATGCGACAAAAAGTTTTACTCTGGAATGAAAGAAGAAATCATCCGCGCCCACTCCTTGTTGTAGGGCATGAAAATCAAGTTCTTTTACTTGTTTTGTCTTTTTTAGGATAACTGATGATAACTGGTGATGCGTATAAAAAATTCGATCTCGACCGAAGTTAATTTTCTTACTTGTTTGCTAATAAAGCTCTTTGTCCCGTCTAACCATGATTTTTTTTTAAATATTCCTCTCTAAGGAAATGGAGATTAATATTTGCCGCTGTGGTGGTTGTCACCGCTTGCACTCGTTATTATAATGTGACGAAGCCGGACCATGTATGGTAAATAATATAACGGAGCACTTAGTTAATTAATAAAAAGTAAAACAAGATGCTTGCTTTTGCTTCTAGTTGGGATGAGACGCATTTCGGTAAAATGGGCAGCTGGTATATAAATCGTACGTTCTTCTTTGATGTACATCCGCCCTTAGGCAAGGTAAGTGCTTATCCAAGGTGAACGTAAATCAATATGCATAAGCAGTTATGGTAACATGTAGTTACGTCTGTTCATGAGATTTTTGAATAACTACATCTTCAACGAAATGAAACATTTATGTTTGTTATGCCTTAGGACGGGCCCTTGCTATTCATCACTTAAAGCGAATAAAATCCAAATTTCATATTGTAGGCATGTCAGCTATTCACTTCGCTTCATATTAGATTCAGACTTTTGCAGCTGACTGCTTTGAAATTCATGTTTCACAAGCTTTTGACATCCACTTCTAAGTGAACAAGAAGAAGAAAAAGATAAATATTTGCTGTAGGGTAGATTTTGCAGTCTTCTCCCTAACATAAACAAATCAAGTTTTAAATACCTTTCGTTAGTAGTTGAAAGACTTTACATCTGCTAAGCATTGCAATTTACATTAAGGGAGTAATTTTGGATGCGTTACGCCTATTTTTAAACTTGATTTGTAGCTATCAAGCAACTAAGTGCACATAATAATCTTAAATTTTCTCGCTCGCAAGCATTGTAGTAGAGTAGAGGCAAACCGTTGTTGGACATATAGACGGATTGACGGGCGGCTGAATCAATGAGATTAAGAATAAGATTTCAGCTTTCTTCAGTTTGATTAATGATATAATTATTGGAACTTGAAACCTTCACCTTCCCACAGGCAAAGCTAACATAACATAAGTAAATTGAACTCTGCTTCCCTTTTAACTTTCATCGAGTGTTTCGAAGAGTTGAAGAGTTGATCGAGTGTTTTGAAGAGTTTAATCGTTTGGCCGAAAGCGTTTGTTAATAAAAATTTTATGACTATCCTTTAGCGTTTGTTATGTAATATGCGGCGTCATGATATCATTCCTCTGCGTAGTTATGGGGCAATATGCCACCACATGTAAGGATCCAGTTCTTGTCACACACGGAAAGTCTTTTTTAACGAGAAACCCTCTTGTCCTAGAACCTATAAAAAAAGGCTAAGAACTTCTTGTCATCCAAAATTTTAGGTCAGAAAGTGAAACCTGACTCACATATACATGTATACATGTATATATATAGTTAGAAATGAATCTCAGGCCTCTCTGTAAACAGATTCTCAGCAGTTGAAACATTAAAACAATCTTGGAGAAGCTGTTGAAGATGAACGAGCTACGCCAGATGTTCCTAAATAATCCGTCTAGTTATTCGTATAAAAAATATTCCCAAATGGAATTTCTCCGGTTTTAAATGTTTAAGATCGGCTTCCAGCCGGACAATTGGTTTTTCAACTATGATCTTCTCTTTGTTTCGGTTAGATGCTAATCGCTTTTTCTGGTTACTTAACGGGTTATAATGGCACCTATCCATTTGAGAAGCCAGGAGACAAATACAATGGCACTCGTTACGAAGGTATGCGTTATGTAAGTAATGAAAAGTAAATCGTAAGAAAAATTTATTTATTTTCAACTTTTCCAGTTTTGCACTACTTTAGGCGCCTTGATAATGCCGATGGCATTCGACACCGTTTACGACTTAACGCGATCGACGGAAGCAGCGATGGTAGCAGCTAGTTATCTCATATTTGGTAAATACAAAATAGCGAAAAAACAAAAAAATATTGAGCCTAATAATCGAAATAATTCCTAATGTAGTGGAGTTGACTTGTATATGAATTCTTCCACTTAAAAAAGCTCAATACTTTTTTCGATTCACTAATATAAACATTTTCAAGAATTTATTTGCAGATGTCGGTATGCTTACCTTGAATCGTTACATTTTATTGGATCCGATTTTATTATTTTTTATGACGGCTGCCGTTTGGGGCATGGTCAAGGTATCAAAGTTAACGAAACAATCGCATTCGTATACCTATCAATGGTGGTTATGGTTAATCTTCACCGGCACTATGCTGTCCGCTACAATTAGTGTAAAATTTGTTGGTTTATTTGTGGTTTTTCTCGTTGGCTTTCATACCGTCAATGAGTTGTGGTTAATTTTGGGTGATCTACAAAAACCAATTGTAAGTATTATATTAAACTATATATATAGCATTAGGAACATATATAAATATTTTTCAAAAAAAATAAAAAATTCCTATATTCCCTGATACTATTGCAGAGTGATTGCTTTAAACAGCTGCTAAGTCGAGCTTTAACTCTCATCATTTGGCCGATAATATTGTACATGCTCTTCTTCTATATACATTTGGTTACATTAAATCGTAGCGGTAATGGTGATGGCTTTTATAGCTCAGCTTTTCAATCGCGTCTTATCGGCAACTCGTTGTATAATGCCAGCATGCCGCGTAAAGTCGCTTACGGTGCGGTGATAACTATTAAAAATCATAAGACAGGAGGCGGATATTTACACTCGCATCATCATTTATATCCCAAAGGATTTGGTGCAACACAGCAACAGGTTTTATTTAAAAGAACTTTTTAAAATTTTTTTTTTTATTATTTTTTTCTCGTCCACACTTGATAGATTACTACTTACACCCACAAGGATGATAACAACAAGTGGTTAATTAAACCGTTTAACAAAGAGCCAGGGAAAGAGGTACGCTTTGTAAGAAATGGAGATTTGATACGTTTAGAGCATTTGGTAACCAAACGCAATTTACACTCGCATCCCGAATTAGCTCCGATGACGAGGAAACATTTACAAGTTACCGGTTATGGAGAGGTATTTATTAGCAGTGGCTTAGAATGCATTGTTGTATTCTTTCTTTTTTTTTTTTTTGTTTTTGTGAATTGTGTCCTAGGATGGCAAGGGTGACGCTAATGACGTTTGGCGACTATTGGTGATGGGAGCAAAAGCTAATGAAACCGTTATGACTGTAACGACCAGATTTACTTTAATTCATCATTTACAAAATTGTGTGTTAGTCGCTACCGGCAAGCAATTGCCTAAATGGGCTTTCGAGCAGCAGGAAGTATCTTGCAATCCGAATTTACGCGATAAAAATGGTTATTGGAATGTCGAGGATAATAAATATAAAAAGCGTAAGTGGGAATGAGAGAGATTTTTTAGACAAAGAAGCATTGTGTGACATTTTTTCCCTCTTTGCTTTTACTTACAGTACCCAATGTTAACTTTAGTGTTTATGCTCCAGGATTTCTAGCCCGTTTTCTAGAATCCCATGCAGTTATGTTGCAGGGTAATGCGGGTCTGAAACCGAAAGAGGGAGAAATTACAAGTCGCCCTTGGCAATGGCCTATAAATTATCGGGTACTATAAAGAACTCTTTTATAAATAGTTTAGAAAGGAAATTCTTTTTCTACCCTAAGCCGCTAAGTATACTAAGTTCGTGCTATATTACCAAGAGATTTGACAAAAACCCTCGCCTTGTTATAACAATTGATTTATGATGACATTTGGAATCGTTTTAAGCGTGTTTGTCCGTATGTCTGTCCGTTTGTCTGCCTGTCTTTCTCATGTGTGTCCATGCGTATGTATATACAATGTATAGGTATGCTCTAAGGACGTATTCACCTGAAAATGGATTGCCTCAGACCATTTTATGACCACTCCACAAAGCGTCATATTTTGTTCGAAGACGTTTGCCACTTATAATATTTCTCGACAAAAATCGCCCAGGAGCAGTATTTTGAAGAAAACATCTCTCATCGAAAATTCTTTTTCTATTTTCAAATAAACCGTTAGGTGTCAACAAAGTGTAGTGTTTACTCCTTCACAATAAAAATTAGTTGAGTTATGCACTACAAGGGCCTAGCCTTTCACGGCTTCCCTAAATAAGGATTCCCATGAGAATAAAATTCATGCGATGTTCTGTGCAAAAGCTGAAGCTGAAGAATTGTATTAGATGAAGCGGTGTAGAGTGTTGAATTATCAACTTGGCTCCTCGATAAAACTTTAATTTTGTTTTGTATTTACGAATCTAGGGGCAGTTTTTCTCTGGCAGTGTTCATCGTATATATCTATTGGGGAATCCGGTAATATGGTGGAGCAACTTGATATTCTTGTTCCTCTTTCTAATCACATTTCTTGTCAATGCTATTAAACAACGTCGAGCGGCGGGAAGAAGACATTTGCAATTGCAATTGCAATTGGCTGAGTCGAAAACACCCGAAGCCGATAAGATTAAAGAACCCGAACTAATGAAAACTTTAGCTCAAGGCGCTAATCCAAGACAAGAAGGTGAGAAATCAATATTCAATCAGAATGATTTTATTTCAAAGATAGTTTTATGCATTTTCTTCTTCTTTTGAAATTTTCAGTTGATTTCTTCAACGCATTTACCTTGAAGCCGGCTCTATGGCTCTTCTTGGGTTGGCTAATACATTATTTACCCTTTTGGGCGATGGGTCGTGTTTTATATTTTCATCATTATTTTCCAGCATTGATTTTCAATTCAATGCTTTCAGGTACGTACACATATACATACATACATATATATATTTATTATATATATATATATATATTTATTTGCAAGCAAAACAACCGTTTCCTTGAAAAAATTTATTTCATTTACATTAAATTTATTTTGCATAATAACATTTATCCTCACGCATATGAAAGCGTGCATATTTACTTGAACGGGGCAATGTTGTTCAACCCCATTTTATTCATAGGGAAATTGCCAATAATATGAATTTAATTTAGAGCAGTATGACTACATGCTATTCTTATTACCCTGCTGCCTACTTATGTGGTGACGGGAAAACGCCAATATTTATATAAAAAAATTTCAATTTTAAATGGCCTCAGGATTGTTATTTATGTTTACGGTTCGCTCTCTTCTTATTTTTATTTTTCTTCTTCTTTTTTTTTGCTACCGTTAATATTAAAAAATTTAATAAAATTTATTTAATAATATTATCCAAGATCCGTAAAATACCTAACTACACTTTTATATAAAAGCGATGATGGCTTTCCATCAAATTCAGACCTTAATCTTAATGAGTAAGAATGAGTATAGAAAGTTAATATAGTAAATTTTAAATGTCCCAAAGCCATAAATAAGCAGTTAATTCTTAATTCAAACAAAAAAAAAAGCTATAATTAAATGTTATTGTAGGGCAAGACGTACCCTTACGTACCATAAACTATGCCATTTACTAAAACCCCAAGTTGAAAATTTAATAAACCATTGAGAAATACTACAGGAGGACATGGCCCGCTATTAAATATCCTACTCCTGCACCTACAGTTATTCAGGTAGAATATATGAGAGTAGAATATATGAGAAGTGAGCGAAAACGTAATCCGATTCAAACCTTTCTCAATGGAATTCGTCCTTGAATCAAAATATCGCGGTGTACCAAATTTATCAAGATATCTCAAAAATTACGCGCTATAGCTTGTATACAGTTGTACAATTGGTGCGGACGGACAGATGGACAAGCTTAGATCGTTTCGCTGTAATAAAAGATGTCTCTATCTCAAGTTGTTTTGTCCTGGGTGTTGCAGACATCCGCACTACGTTAATATACCCTTGTACCGCAGGTGATGTAGGGTATAGAAAGTAAAAAAAAATTGTACCTGAACAAAAGACAAAGGAGAACGCTATACTCTGCGAAAGTCAAAATTAAGTACCTACGCTATATATACTACCTACTTACCCTAAACCACTTAATCTAAAAATAATACAATTCTTTACCTATTTTCGTCATGCGATATGAGAAATTATACTTTGCTACTATGCACAGGTCCACTCACAAGAGCACAGTATGTTTTGGTCCAATTTTCATCAAAATATTGGTATGTTTACAATTCGCTCTTGTACTTTTTGTATTATAGAAATATCCATAGAAAATCTCATATCCATAAAAAATGTCAGTGAACCAAATTTCATCGTCATAATTCCAAATTATGACCTGATTGTTGAAGACAGTCGTTATGATATCAAATACACAAACAGCAGGACACGCACTCAGATAGATGGATAGCCGGACAGCCAGGCATCCAGACATGCTTAAATAAATTCAAAACTAACTGGTACAACAAAGAACGGACCAGCTGCCTCAGGTGCTTCTGGTTGTCCATATGTCCATGTGAACTTAGCATACTTTGCAACTAAACAATTAATTCTGTTCTTTGCAAGCATTGTACTTAAATTAAAGTTGCGCATGGTTGGGAACGTGGATATCAAAGCATGTCCGAAGTACAGTCGTCCGACGTTTAGAAAAATATGAAAGAAGCAATCTCTCTGTCAAGAGGCATTTGTTCGGTTATTTTCATAGCTTTTTTTGGCAGCCAAGAAGAGAAGACCTGCCAGTATACAAATAACTATTTTTTTTTCTAAAACGAGCTAATAAGCGCTTTTTTTTTTAAATAAACTTTTAACCGATTTTTTGCGTGAAAAATCTCTTTCTGACGATTTGAGAGGGTTTTCCGGAAAAACGGTTAAACGGGTTGTTAGAATAAGTAGCGAAATAGTTTGAAGTGGGAGATAGAAATCATGCAGTACTTAGTAGTGTATGAAATACGGTAAATAATTTATTGCTTAATGAAAAATAAAAATTGTTTCTGTTTCCAGTTCGAGACTTTCTTGTCTTCTTTCTTTGAAATTTTGCATTCTACTATTAACGGAAAAATAGGTCAGACATTAGTGTCTAGAAAATCATTTTTTTTACATTTTTTTCATATCTAAAGTGCGAAGAGAAGAAGGAAATGGTTGCATGTTAGAAAAACTTAGTAAAGCTGCATATATACCACGCATTACCACCTCAATCTATTTACTTCGGTTTTGTGTAATATTATTACCCAGTATACGCGTGTAGTGAGCGTACTAATTATGGGAATCGATTCGAGTTAATGCGTTTACTTTCTAACCTGAACCTAAACGTCAAGTGAATAAACAATCATCCCGATTAAATACATAAATAAAATCAAACGAGCAACAGAGCAAATGAGCTAACAGTTTTTGGAGAATTCATCGAATGCGTGCATTGTTAGCGTTGAAAAGCTATAAAATAAGTTAAGTGAAGTGTAATAGTAAAGAATTAGTTGGAATTACTATCAGTTTCGATGACCTACGTACGTAAAGGCAAGTGTTACTAGAGGGTCTGCTGTCTTTTAGTCTTTTTATTCATTTTTTTTGTTAATTTAATATTACGCTGATATCATACGCTTTGGTGGCGGCGGTTAACACGGCTCATTTGTTTCTAGAATGTCAAAAGCATATTAGAAATTCATGCATTTCCATTTGCACATGTATTGTATTATAGCAGCATGCATGCGTATATAGATTTAATGATTATAATGTTTTTCTTGTTGTTCTTGTTGTTGTTGTTATTATTATTGTTGCTATTTTCACACTTCCTTTACAGGCGTTATGTTTCATCATTTAACTGGACGGCTGCCAAGATGGTTGCAGCATACGCTGCTCGGGACTCTTTTATCGATTTTGGTATACAGTTTTACATTGTTTTCACCCCTTGCATACGGAATGAATGGTCCGCTAGCTAATGAGCCAAATTCAATTATGCACGGTCTTAGATGGTTGTCCTCGTGGGAATTTTAATTAGTTTATACAAAAAAAAAAAAAAAAAACATGCTCTCAAAGCTAGCATAACTACCAGGAGAAAAATGAAAAAAGCGAATTCAAAAGGCCGCGTAAGGAAAGAGTCGTGCAATGAGTTTATATTAGAGAAATAAGATGTGGGAATTATTTAAATATTTAAAACCTATTAACATTACATAGACGAGATTATAATTAATAAAGTAGTGAATAAAATAAAGTAATAACCGCTTTTCCCGCCTAACTTAACCGGGCAGACAATAAAACTTTTTTCATTTCAATATATTTATAGAAGAGATTACTATACTTACCCCTAGTTAATATACTTGATCATCAGACGTCTCCACGATTTCTTATCAGCTTTAGCTGTCTTTGTTTTTTCTTAACGAAAAACTGTCGTCATAAATGCAATCTTTCGCTTTACATTCGCACATAGCTTCTTAGCGAAGTTAAGCATACCTCTAGAATATGAAGGCTTTTATGAAAGATTTGTAGTTACTCCCACTGGCAGCCTAAAAAATACAAAGAAGGAGAAATATTACGTTATTTATATCTTTCTTTTTCATCAATATGCACAAATTTTTCGCTTATTTACTTGATATAGGGAGACAAGTGTCTATGCGCGATGATTACATTTACATAACAATATATTGAGTTGACTTGACATGAATAGAGGCGTGAATGTAAAGTCAAATAGTTAGTTAGCGTGTGCTGGATAACTTTGTCTCACTAGACTCAAGCACTTATCTAGGCTGGGTGGGTATACTAGTCATCTCTCTTGCTGGATAAAATACTTCAATCGGGATAACCAGTACATAAAGTAATTCTACAGGAGATCGCGAGATGATCTTGAATTTCGTATGCATTTGAAAAAGCACTTTTAAGAGAGGATTTCAACAGATCCGTTCGATATATTACAGTTCTAAGGAACTTAAGAAGTCATTGCAAGATGCTGTCAAGTAATAATGCGGTATATATTATGTCACTGGTTGATCGTTTCTTTATCTTTGATGTTAGAGTTCAATGATGTTTTTTAAATAAACAGGCACTCAGCAATATAAGCAGGCTGATGGTCAGAGGGTTTCGGCCCTATGGCTAGCATCAAAGGGGAGTATATCAAGGGTAAGCTTTCAATTCGTAGAATCATTAAGGAGTGACAGAGCTACCGCAAGCATTACGGATTGTCTTCTTTGCGTCGACGCCCAAGTAAACTCAATATCCTTACGTTTTAGTGAAATAAGTAGTTCTCCTCTATAGGGTGCAAGTCGAAATGTTCGCTGCCTTTAAAGGAAACTATCCGAGAAGAGCAATAAAACATTCTTTTTTTATTCGTTTCAAGCAATTAGATGGACTCTCAGAAAGCTTATAAAGTGAGTATGTTAGGTACTTTCAAACACCCTACGGCATCAAGTGTTCGTGCGATCGACATAGAAAACTAAGCTTAGACGTATAAACAAGTTTAATTGAGGTCCTTTCATAAGACTAGCCGGCTTTCTCAGTGCTCTCAGTTACCAGCTAGTGTGCCTTATTTACAAGTTGAAGCGTCAGCTTCTTCACAGCGTCCTTGACTTTTACAACCACCGTGGTGGATTAGTTAAGGTAGATTGTGGATTATTATACCATTAGTTTTTCTGATCGAGATAGAAATATTAACTGAGGTACATGTAATTTTACTTCAAGTTCTCTAATAGAACTATTTGATTATCCTCACTCATTTATCCTGCAGCTGCCCGTATAGCGTAAGATATACTACCGAGGATTTTCCTGCTTTAAGGGATTGTACGCCATGGTCACAATATGCTTTTAGAAGTCTTCCCTGCCCATCTAAGATGTTCTTATATACATGCCGATCGTACACAAACACTACTCCCTTATTCCACACCTATCTATAGTTTTTTCTGACGGCATTAGTGTGCTTATACATTAAATGGTTACAAAAGAAACTTGGGCCGATCAAGTTTGCAGAAGAGCCCGTTATGTCTAAACATAAGATATAGTTACTAGAAAATTGGTAAAATCTATAGAAAGAGAATTTTAATATATTTCTCTTTATAACCTATAGATGGGGAATTTTAATATACCTCTCTTTACAACCTATTTCCCCAGCCTTTTCTTTATAGTTAGCAAAAATTTTGAAAAGAGCGATTCGCAAATAATACCGATCAAGCTAGACTGTAGAACTGGGGCACTTCCAATTAAAAAAGAAAAATGCTTTAATGTTCAATGCCGCAGTATGCCAGTAGAACGTCTTTCTGAAGTTGATTGCAGCAAATAGGTTTTAGAGGCCCTGTAAGGTATATATAATCCCGATAATTTGGCTCTCTCTCATTTCGTTTCTTCATACCTCCGTGCTCTAGTGTTCGTCTTTTCACAAACTTGAAAATGGAAGATAAAAAGGAAAGGATGGCTATCATGCGTGAAAGAAACATATCATCATAAATATATATATCGATCATAAACTAAATACAAATATATATGCTAAAGCATATTGAAAAGTTCATCGCTCAGTTAATGGATGCAAAAAAAATCTCTAATTGTTAGGCGTGTTGATGCTGTATATAGCGATCTAGTGGAAAAATAGTTTTTCTGCGTATTACACTTAAACTTGAAGTAGTGCGTATCCAATATTCGGCAAATAGTTTTTATTTTATTTTATTTGATTTTTTTTTTTTTTTGTATATATTTTTTTATTATTCTTATTTTAATGCAGTAGGTGCCGTGTAAAGTGTTTGAATGCAATGCAGCGTTATAATTACATGCAATCAATTGAAGCATAATGGTCGGTTTACGCACATATTGTAAAAATAATGAGAAGTAGTTATATTGTTGCTACTACACAGCATTGCTCTTATGCTTATGCTTGTTCAAATGAGTTTTAGTGAAATGCATTGAACGCGTAACATATATATATATATATATATATATAGATATGAATGTAGTCTAAAAAATTAATGTGCGGTATATGGTTTACATGTGCATTTTATATGAGATTTTCACATCCATCAATATAAATGAATCAATTGTGTATATGAAAGGAAATACAATGTAACAAATAAAAGAGAACAAAAAAAAAAAACAGAAAAAGGGTTAACGCTGAAACTCTCTCATGCAGGAGTACATGATGATTGCTTAAATCCATTTATCTTGAAATCATTGCAATCATATTGTACTGGTTTGGTAAACCGGGATAAAATATTCGATAGCATATTTATTTACTTAACGCATAATTTGCTAAAGGTATTGAAACAAAATTTAGTGACTGTAGTGATTCCATTTGGTTTAATTGATTGATATCGAAAATAGCTCGAATATTAAATTGTTCAATTTCACACTCATTAAGCAAACAATGAACTCAATAATTTGTTGCTTATACACTTTCACACGCATGCATTCATTTACACTTTCGCATAGTATACCATGATGGTTTGAACGTTGATGACGACGATGATGATGATGATGATGATGATGACGGTGACGATGGCGATGATCACGGTGAGACAGCCAAGCCATATGGCAAAAAGCTATTGAAAACACAAAAAAAAAAAAATAACAAGAAATTATGAAAATTTCTAGTTTATCAAATTTGTGAAATTAACTTGTGGAAAAAAAACTAAGGTACACGCAATAAAGTCGGGGAAAGTGTCGCGTTGAAGTCAAATGACTTATTCAATTCCCTACATTGAAAGCAGGCAATGTTCGTTTATGTACATCACGTCTCTTAAAGGAAATGGTATCAAACATATCGGGGCAGGGCGTCAGTGAAATCGACATTAATTGTGGCTGCATTAGTTCTCGCTATACACAGAAGAGTAGAGTAAACAGTTGTTGTTGTTGTTGGACTTAAAAATAAAAAAACAGAAAATTTTTCCATTCATAGACAATCGATTTATTGACGCGTCTGCAGTTCGAGCAATTCTGTAATATTTCCAAATGTAAACAACTTTCTTAAGTTTATTCATGTAAAGTCGAAACTTCGTCTGCCACTATCTAAATGTATCTATCCAAATGTATATATATATATATCTAGCATGACATATTAGCTTGATCTGGGAACATAAGTTAAGTGTTAAGTTACAGCCTTCTGTTCCATAAGTAGACGTCACGGAGATGGACAGACTGGAATAAGTCGACTTGGAATTTCAAGGTCGTCAAAGTACACATATATATATATTTGTGATAAAGTATATGTATATGAACTTGTTTTGTATGATCTTGAAAGGCTTAACGTGATTTGAACAAAGTTTGCCTTACATTGTAAACAAACATATTCAGGTATGTGTTCTACGTAAATACGTGCATGTAAGTAAGCACACAAACATGCACACGCATGTGCTTGTTGTCTTGAAGAGATACCGGAAATCAATAAGAAAATTCACTAAGGTCTCGCCATAAGTAGCACACTGCAGCCAGTCTCCAGGAAGTAATAGCTTACGCTTGTCTCACGCAAGAAAGCGTTAAACAAAGCAAGTGTGGGGAATGGCTTTCTGTATAGATGTATCCTTAAGTAGCCTATGCATTCTAGATGGATAAGCGGCCGAACAATTCAAATGCACACCTATCCCTTAGCGATAAGCATAAGATTTGTTTAGCATTTTGTTGATTGGGACGCAGCTCGTCATCTGTTAAACTCTTTTTGCTGACGTTTTGTATTGTTCCAGCGGCACCTGCAGCTGCTGCTATGTATTGTTTGTCACACATTGTAAGAGTTATGGATATGATCGGCTAGAACTCAGGCCCGATCTACCGTCATTTACTAAAGGTACACATGCAGCTTTTTAATTGATTCCAATGCGAAGCGTAGTTCGGCGGGAGGAAAACGGCTAGCCGGGCTACATGAGTATAAATTGCGGGCATGGCCAAATTGTTTTACGATCTTACACTGATTACGGATGCGTATGCATTCTCACGTCTCTAATAAAAATTTCCGGGTGGTAAAGAGCTAAGAACGGATTTGGCATAAGCTAGTCTTTTGGTGATAATTGCAGTAAACATCTGCTGCTTAACTATGAACAATGCAGGGCAAGATCAAAGGTGTATAACTTGGATCTAGACAGCAACGTTTTAACTTAAATTGCGCGTCTAAATTAAGTTTCCTAACCGAAAAACAGACAGCCCTGTTAACTTATATCGAATATACGAGGACAGGGTAAAAAGTCATGGTTCTTTTATGTTCCAGAAAACGCAAGCCTTTAACTTTATAGTAAATAAAATCAGCTTTGTTTCCATGAACAAAGTCAATCAAGTGATTTCAGTACCCGTTTTGATTTTGCCAAACTATCTTCTGGGAATTGATGATAAAAAAGTTGTTGTTTTCCAATCTTTAGTTTATATATTTCTTTACCCGCTACACCCAGGAAACATGTCAATTTATTGCTTTACTCTTTGCATGGTAAACAATAAACAGAACGTCTCTTTCGAATGCCACAGCAATGATAATGTGGTAAACTTGAAGCCAACGAAATCAATTTCATTTTTATTAAGCAATCGGGCAATCGGTGTCCATCTACGCTTGTCGGCCACGTAACCAATCAATTAAACCATATTTTTCTCTCTTAATTTTAACCGACATTCAATAACTACGACTGTCAACATATTTATTTACTTTTTCACATACAAAATAAATCGAAGATAATAATGTTGTGAAACTATTGAAGGCGTCAGCGCCTTAACCGCTGAGATTGCCTTACATTCGCCCTATGCGCCTTATATTGCGTTTATGAGTATATTTACTGTTAGCTAAGGCTGAGCAGATTATAAAAATTCCTTTAATTATTTAAAAAAATCATTCAAGAAATTACGCTAATGGGAAAATAAGTGAGTTTAAGAACGCGTCACACAGAAATCATGTCACGCATTTTCAATTTATTTTAACTTTTCAAATTCTTCGCCTACATACATACATACATAATATAAGATGTATCTATTTATGCATGAAAATGCCTTGGGTAGGAAAATCAAAATCTCGAGTGCTTTCCTATAATATAAACGTTAATCCGGTCTGCTTCTAAAAGTAAGTGTTTTCTGTCTGGCCTAAATCAATAAACTAATAAAAAAAACAACAGAAACAACCATTAATACGAATGCTTTAAGAAGAAAATAAAATCCTGGCGCCCGTGTAATATTACAGGCAAAGACAAAACTAAGGTATAAAAGTACTAGTTGTCAACGAAGAGTTTATCAGTGAAGCAAACAGCAGCGGCTCGAGAGCTCTTCTCAAAATCTAGCAAAACAAAATAAAATCAAACATAATGATATTTCGCGTTTTTATTCTATTCGCTACTCTAACGATTAATGTTACTTATGGTTTCTATATGCGACCGGTTAATAGAATTGATAAAATTCAAATTGAAGCGCGCAATGCAAACGAATGGAATATGTTTAAACGGAAGTTAAATTTAACCGATGAAAAAGGTAAATATTTCTAATTGCACTTAAGGCAACAGCTTTATTATTTATTTATACATGTGTTTGTATACATATCTCGCACATATAGAACTAATGCTTTCCTTTCATCCTTTCCTTTATAGTTCAACTATTGCAGTCGCAAAAAGATCAGGGAAAAACCAAAGAATTATTATATCGTTTCATACGTGAGAATCCCAAGCTTATCAATGCGGAAAAAGTGAAAAATTCCGTTAATGAAGAAGGGATGAATGAAAGGAAAGCAAAACAAGAAGGAGAGACAGACTTTGTTAATAATCAAAAACTGAATTATTTTCGTAAAGTTTATTTCAAAATTGTTAAACGCATGGACTTCAAGACACATCGAATTTTACGGACTTCCCTGAAGATAATTTTCACTGATGTATCTCAAAAGCATTTGAAACGATCACGCCGTACGATTGCGGATACGGAGTTCTTAAAACAACCGGATGAGGAAGAGGCGAATGTGAAAGGCGATGACGAAGATTATTCAGATAATGACGAGTATGCCGATAATTCCGATAGTACCTCGCGTTATAAAGGTTACTTCAATGATAATTCCCCGGGTGAAGTAAGGGCCCGCCGTAGAATTAAATATGGCTCTATACAAAATCTAATTATGCAAGCGATGAGCAGACGTAGGCAACAGGATAGAGAAGAAAGCAAACTCATAGATGACATCGATGTTTAATTGTTTGAGCGAATTGTTAATGTCAAGCATTAACGGTGTCTTTTGCTCAAATTTTTGGGAAAAACTCATATAAACTAAATGCGGACATTAGTCGGGCGGGCTTACGGATTTATCCCAGGTCAGCTAATATAGTTCTTGGCTGCTTGAATGGACACTCGCAGGTCGGAAGAAATTAATGTATGGGAAGACTGCCGTAAAGTACGTTCATAACCTAATAATGGGAACTTTTTGTTTAAAATGTCTATGTAAAACCGTTTGTGAATGTGTGTACATGAACAGGATGAAATATTTAATGATTAAAATCTTACGCTTTAAAATGAAATCAAAACACGAATATGTTTAATTATCACACGAAAGTTAAAGTTATTAGGTTAATCAAGAATAAAAACATTGACCTTGAGCACAGATATGTATATGCAATGGTAAACGCGTAAAAGCGTTATATTGGGCCATAGCCCACCGTTACAACACTACCTAATTGTACTAATCATTAATATTGTTATTAATATTAATATAAAAACAACATTATATAACTAATTAAAGAGTGTCATACATAAGTGTCAATACGTAAATAAAAAAATAAATACAATGTAATCATGGAATGAGTTTTCAATACGTGACGTTTTATGGGACGTGATTGAAAAACTGATGTAATAGGATACGCCCTTGGACCAAACCACTTCGTTGTAGCATATTTGGTCAAAATATCTATAGATTGAACACAAGAGTATAAGGTGCACAGGCGGACAGACAAGTTTGGATCGATTTGGTCGCTATAATAAAAGGTACATACATCTCAAGTCCTTTTGGGTTTTACAACCGCACATATTTCATATGTCTTCTACCATAAGTGGTGTAGGGTACGATAATAGTACCTGTTTAGCCACAAAAATTTTATGAAAAGTTTAGTCTCCCAATGAAAAGAAAAAAGGGAATTAACGAAATGAACTCTAAATTAAAGGACGGTTTTCAAATAAGTAAGAAAATTATGTTCACCTCTGGCCGAATCTTTTACACCTACCGCATTTTTCTTAAAAGAAAAACACACAAAGAAAAGAAAAATGCAGAAAAAAGGCATGGAATTTAGATAAACTGTAGTATTGCGGGAAGTACGGGGATGTTTTTTTTTCAATTTGTTACGCGCACTATGGAGAATATATCTGAAAATTGTTATCGTTATCTCTTTTGAATAAAAACTCGAGCTTTTTTTTTGATCTTCGGCTCCGTTTATATGGTACTGTGGACTTGCTCTTTGGCACGTTTTCTCCAGTGTTTAATATTGGCCAATTTGCAAGAACTTTCAACGATTGTGTCAAATTCGGACCCAACTTCGTACACAGGTTAGGCACATGAACAGCCGCATATGCTTAAATGAATGAAACGAAAAATAGTCATTGAATGAAATAAAAGCTAATATCGTAGGGAACAATATAACGGTTTGTTTTCTAATTTCAAATGTTGGCTTTTAGTGCTACTTCAATAACCGGAACTAATGAGAAAAATCGATCAATTCTCTCTCATTCATTCATAATTTCAAAGTGTGTCTCACTTTATTAATCTGTGAATGAGTTAAAGAAAGTTTAAATTTTTAACTTAATAATAAAAATTTGGTTCATAACATACAGGTGAGGAATGTAATAAATATTTTATTGATAAGCTATCTGTTAAATTGTCGGAATTAATATTAATTCGAAATATTGTTTAATGAAACGAAAGTGAACCGTTTACTCTACATGGTTTGCGGCGAGCATACATTAAGTTTGCGCAGATTCAGAAGTAATGTTCAAGTTGATATAAGCATGTCAGTCCGTCTGTCTGATTGGTAGTTATACATTTTCTTTCCATCTAAAGATAACGATGGTAAAGAGTTCTTTTATACTCAGCATCGTTTGTTACTTATTTTATAAAATCTACTTGATTGCTATGAGATAATAAAATGATCTCATAGCTCTTGAGTGGGGCGGCAAATATGTTTCCAAAATATATGTATGTGTTTTATATTAATGAAATAGAAAGTTCGATAAAAACACAACTTTTCAACAAATGATTAGATTAAGAGAAGAGAAAGAAGGGATGGCAATACGAGATATATTTACTCTACGCGTTAAAATCAATTAAGAAATGAATCGATACTTCACGGAAAATCACAATTGTGGGTTAGAAAATGGCTTTAATAAAAACTTGACGCTGAGGTTCTACAAGAATTATTTCGTAGCGCTTGCCAAATGCCCACTGAGCAAGCTCTTTTAAGACGCAACCAACGCAACCAATTCCAATCGAACTGCGAATTTACGAAAAATCGTTAAACGTTGGTCACACTGCTACATCAATTTCCATAAGTTTCGGCAAGCTATATAGAATAACAAATTTATTGAAAACTTATTATTTGATCGAAGAAAATTTAATTTCGATTGAAATTTTATTCCATATAACGACTTTTCAGAGTAGGGCGTTATATGGGGAGTGCGTCCGCCAATGGGTCAAAACACGTAAGTATATCAAATTTCATCAAAATGCCTCAAAAATTTTGATCTGTAGCTTGAACAAAAATTTACATAAGCAGACATCAGACGGACAGACATACAGACAGACTTAGATCAATTCATGTTATGATTCTAAATCGATCGGTGTAATAAAAAATGGATCAATCTTAAGCCCATCTACGTGTTACATATGTCCGCGCTAACTTAATATATCCTGTACCACAAGTGGCGTAGAATATAATGAATCACGCGAGTGACTTGAGATTTCAATGAGACGATCAAAACATCGCATCAATGGGAGAGACTTTATGTGGTGCCTTATGTCTGCTAATATCACTTGAATTTTCTTTGCTCGTTATTCAAGGATAATCAGCCCACAGAACAGCAAAGCAAGGAACTAAATATTGCGGACTTTCCGGCATGAGAGTGGACAATGGACGTCTTTTTTTCTTTTCTAGACCTTCTTTAGCTTTCATATTAACTATCGCAATCAGGTTGTCTTTGGAGAACGGTACGACGATAGCTGATAACGTAAAAGCTGATATACTTTCATGTGCTCAAATGACTAATACTTTTGCACAGAATTGAAAAGAGTTTTTTTAGTAATTTCACATTCATCATTGTTCAGTGTTGTTCAGTATATAGGCGGTGTGTGTAACTCTTATTTAATTGATTACAGTATTTTTCTCTTTTGAACTGTGAATCTTATTTTAGTGAATCTTACGCGTTTCATATATCTATTAAAAAGACTAATTCCAAATTGCCTTTAACAATATGAGTTCTCAGTCAAGCCAAAGCAGCAATGATACTCAAATTGATATCTTAAAAAAAGAATTTGCAGATGTTTGTAAATGTTTTCATGTTTGTTTGAAAAGATTAAGAAACTTTGAAAATGTATTGGAAAACTTTACTTTTACTTGGGATAAGTACAGGGGACCATCTACCTCATCATTTGCAAAACGCAAAAAACCCAATTCTAGTAATATGATAACTCACAGCCAGACGGAATGCGTTAATAAGCAAAGCGAAAATGACCTTGCGATATATTCACCATTTCACGATAGCGCAGCAAACGAAACTATTAGAATGGAGGCTTCTCCTACTTTTCCTCCTGTTCCTGATATCAACAACTCTTCGACAGCCGCAGTAACCTTATTATCCAAAGGAATACTTCCTGTAAGTGGATTATGTTGACTAATATCGAGAGATGTTATAATTATGAATTTTGGATTTTAGCGCATTATGGAAGGCGAAAAAATCGAAGCACCCGTCTTACAAGTTTTGAAAGCGGAGCCAATGCAGACTGCAAGCATCGAACGGATACGCATTTGTATCTCCGACGGTCTCTATTTTAGTAGAAATGTTATGCTCGCTACGAACTTGAATTCCCTTTATTATGATCAACAACTGGCGGAAAACGTGATTGTAAGAATAGATGAATATATAATTTCTAAACACGAAGGAAGGTAAGTAAGTATTCCCTAATTTCAATTACAGACGGATAGAAAGAATATTAAACATCTATTGTTGCCGTTTTTAGGTGTCTTTTCATTGTTGAAAGGTTAGCAGTTTTGTGTCTTGGGAATGAAGCGCCCAGACTTGGAGAACCTGTGAATCTCTCAGATCGATCTTCTCAGACATTGACTCCGGCATTGGCTTCGCCCACCAGCAATATCACATCGACTCTAACCGCTAAGGAGAATAACAATCTTTCTGACAATAGCAACCTTGCGCAATCATTAATTTCTCCAATAAATACTTTGCATCTTAATATTAAGCATTGGGTAATCAAAGCTCGTGTTACTGCAAAGTCTATACGTACTTGGGAAATCACCAACGGTGAGGGCAAATTGCTTACTATGGATTTAATGGATGATTCGGGGGAAATAAGAGCTACATCTCGGGGGAAACAATGCGATAAATTCTGCGATATCATAAAAGTGAATCAAGTCTATCTTATAAGCAAGGGCCAGTTAAAGTCAACCAACAATATATATTTAATCAAGAATGATCTTGAAATATGCTTCACTAATGAGACAGTTGTACAACTATGTGATCCAGCAGTTAAGTATAATCTGGTAGCCATTTCTGAAGTTGCAAATATGCAATCGGGAGATGCTGTTGATGTTGTTGGTATATGCAAGGCAGCTGGAGACATACGCATTGTCAACTCACGCTCAACAGGCAAGGAAATGAAAAAACGTGATCTTGTTCTAATTGATACTAGTAATGCTGCTATTATTCTAACATTATGGGACGAAGCTGCTGCCAATTTTGATGGCAGCATTCACCCAGTGATATTGTTGAAGGGCGCTCGTATCGATGAATTTAATGGAGTGAACAGATTAAAGCTTGACTTTGCTTCTAATATGAAAATTAGTCCCAATATACCTGAAGGCGACAAATTACGTAGATGGTTTAATAAGGGCGGAGGTAAAAATATTAAAAATCCAACTTTTGCTCGGTAAGTTATTGAATATAGTCATTAGATTATGATACTTTGAAACATTATATCGATCGTTGTAATATTGGTAGAATAGAGTGGCGTATATTGCGTGAAGCTGTGGATAATTTTGGCATGTGTGATGAGCCAAATTATTTCCTAACCAAGGCCACGGTATGTTTGATTAAAAGTCCGAATGTCATCTATAAAGCATGTCCTCAAGAAAAATGCAATAAAAAGGTTATTGATGCAAACAATGGAGAGTATCGTTGTGAGAAATGTGATAAAGTATTTTCTGATTTCAAAGTTCAACTTTTGCTTCATGTAAGTCATACGAAGTGCTTCATTTTTTGTTTGCTCGTGCGTTCGGATTTGACTTTGATCAGATGTGTGCACATGTGTCTTTGCAGATGAATATTAGCGATTGCTTTTCAAATCGTTATGTCACAGCTTTTAGTGATGTGGCTGAACAAATATTAGGCGATTCCGCTCAAAATATTGGGAACTTTATCAAAACTAATCCTGCTAAAGTTGAAGAAAAATTTCGCGCCGTTCTGGGCAATTCATACATTTTTCAAATAAATTCCAAGTTTGAAACATTTAAGGTAACCATATATATATATATATATACAGAAAGAGATGTACATTTTATACCCACCATAGTTTAGGTGTTTGTAATGTCCTAAAACACGCTTTTCGTACACTACACGCTTCTCATCGGTACACGGTGATTCCGTGCGACTTAAAGTTCGCCGATATGGACGTTGTTAAAATTCGTAAAGGATTCGCGAAAGATTTGTATAGAAAATTGAAAATTGGACCATATATACCGTTTGATATTACGACTCAACTTTCTCGATGCCGCTTAGAAGCAAGTTATCATTACCTAAACTCGTCGCGACATCTTTATGCCAACCATATTTTCCGCCAAATTTCTGCTGATTATTGTCAGTCTTTTCGCGAGTCACCACCTGCATGAAGCAGGTAAAACGCCATAATTGTGTTTTTGGTTTTCCATTTCTCTGAAATTTTGTTTCTTGGGAAATCGACGAGATTTCAAAAAACTTAAAATCACAAAATATGGGATTTCCGTAACAGTATTATTGAAAATGAGCATGACTTGCCCTACAGCAGCAAAAGGTGCAGGTAAGAACCGCGATCGCCAGCCAACGTTCGCGGATCCAAATCTCAAGTGCGGTAGAGTTTTCTTTGGTCGTAGCAATAGCGAGTACTCAGTTGGTAAAGGCATAACACTTATGTCTAATCGATATGTTTTAACCACACACACAAGACTGCGTTCACCACCTCCATACTTCTGTCTTTTACCTTCCTTCTTGCCGAAAGTCAACAATTTCAGCTTTCTAACTTTTATAATTTCCGAGTACCGAGCAAAAATCCAAAAACTTTTGTGAAAAAAGAGTTGCGTGCAGATTACACTCCGCTGCCCGCTTTCGCTCCAACCGATTTGGCCAACTTTCAACACCGATCTGGACGCAGAAACTTCCAAAGTTTTCAACAAATTTGAAGTCGTTATCTTCATTTTTGTGAGCAGGAGAGTGCCAACAACACACACCACACAGACGGAGAGACATGCCTAAATCAACTCACAATTTCACACTGACCAAGAATATATATTTATACTTTATAGAGTCTCTGAAGCTTGCTTTTAGGTGTTACACATATTTTCGAAAAAAACAAAATGAGTATACCCCATCGTACAGTGGTGGGTATAAAAATGAAGAAAAATTGAATTTCAAGAATTCAAAATATTTCGATCTATTTCTCATTCTCCAATTCATTTCCAATTTTATAAAAATGTTTATCAAATTTCCGTAAATGTTTCACGCATAAACCGTAATAACGCAACAATAACTAACTATACGTATATTGTAACCGTAACAGTAACTATACGGCTGCAATTAACCTAAACCTTCAATTTTTGTATATTAGGTTAATACGAAAAATATAAAGCCTTTATGGGATTAAATTTCTCACAAAATATCATTTAATAAGTCGCCGATGTGACACATATATGACGACACTGTTGACATATCCGCCGAATTGGGCAGTTATTATAGAAAACATAAAGAAAGTTCGCAAAATTGTTTTGGAAGACCGGCAAACTAAGTTGCGTGAGATAGCTGATACCTTAACGATTTCAAAAGGCAGTATATTTGACATTTTGCATAACCGTTTGTTCAAGAGAAAGCTGGACGTGGAGATTGCGTTTGCTCAGTTTTAACCAAAAATGCATTGGAGTAAAAAATTCCTCTTTCGATCCGATATGTGATAATAGATGAAAAACGGAATGACCGCCATACCCCAAGCAAGTGGGTGGACAGTAACCAGCAAAAGCAGTCCGATGCTACTAAATATACAAAAGCTGACTGGGAAGATTACGGTGCTCGTATTTCGGGGTGCGCATGGTAAAATCTTCATCGATTGTCGGGAAAAAGGGTAAAGGATCGGAAGTGAATCTTTTGTGAAAAAAGAGACGTCATGTTATTTGACCAAAGACTTATTGAGCGTTGTGATAGGTTCGTTTTATTCATTTTATTCATGTTGAAGTTTATGAATAACTAACGTCTGTCTTCTGCACCGATTTCAATATTATGGTGGGTATCGAACATTCACCACAAAGGTGAATAGCTTTTTCTAAATTTCAGTCTTCAGTGGAATTTTTTTTTTCTTTTGTTTCATTAAAGGACACAAAACGTAACAAATTAATCGTTAAGTCAGCCGAACCAGTCAGCTTCAAGAAATATAACAAATATTTGATTGACTATTTGAAGGATTTGCCCAGCAATAAAAAAATTTAAAATTTCGTTTTTTTTTTTGGAAGACGCAAACGCATTTTCGGTTTCTTCTTTTCGTTTGCAATTAATTTTTTGAGATAAGAAATGTTAAAATTCTTTTTTTTCATGTAATTTACAAAATAATTAGAAATATATATATAAATAATATAAAATACTGAAGAGAGTACCTCTTTAATAAAATTATTTTACTATAATATAAAAGCTCACCTCATAGCACGTAACTCGGCACATTGACGTATGTTGGCCTACCGATGTACCCTATTAAAAGTGAATTGGATCGGACAACGTTTGCGACCAAATCCTACGTGACGTCTCATTTTGGAAAACTCGTTGCTTGCAAAACAATTGCAATTTTCAAAATGTGCCGGCAAAAATCGCTGAGCGGTAGTCGTCCAGCATAGTGGGTGTGTGGCCAATCGGTAAGTGTTATGTCCTTAGCCATTGAGTACTCACTACAGCTGCGACAAGGAGAACTCCATTGCACTTGAGATTTGAATTCGCGTCCAGTGACTTGTTAGTCGCGGCTATTACCTACTCGGCTACTCAGACGGACTATAACTATTATTATATGGAAAGTAATTTTATGAAAACAAGGTGTAAGTTTTAATATAATATTTTGTAAAGAAAGTCGGCCCACAACAACAAGGTGATACAAAAATTAATTCGGACTATGTAGGGGAATTCTTTGGACCTTAACCTACAAAAAGGTTCTCAGGAGAAGTAAGTCTTATACAGCAGCAAGGTCTTACTTTCAGCATCTAATGGCGAAAATAGTTGAACAACAGCAAGATGTCAGTTTACAACTTGGGCCTCTTCACATATAAGCTCTTCAAAAAAATGCATGGCCAGAAAGCATTATTTTTAGTATTTTTTCAGAAAAAAATAAACGAAAATTTCTATGAGTGATGCCTGGAGTTTGACAATCAACAATGAATGGCTCATTATATTGTTTTTACTTGTTTTTCAGTGCCTTTATTCAATCAATCTGTAATTCATTCTTCAGTCCGTCCTTGATGTATTTGAAAGTAAAAGAAACTCAGCAACAGAAGATCATTATCTTTATGTTGCTCGTGTGTAACAGACCTCTCAAGTGAAAATACAATCAACGCACTTCCGTAACTCGCTAATAAAAATGATGGGCCATAATATTTGCCCATGGCGTTTAAGAAATTAGGCGGATGGATAGTTAGGAAAGATGCCTGATGAATGAAACTCTGTTAACCATAAATCATTGCCAGTTGGTTCAATCAGATATCACAAAACCTATGACTACCGATTAATGATGAGTTAAAAGAAAAAAAAAAAAACAAATGCCATTACCCTCGCCGTTGCTCATTGTTTTCAAATCTTCTGCACTCAGTAAAGGTGTTAATAGTCACAGTGGGATGCCTACAAGTTCATTCATTCGGATGATGAGGCAACTGATGCTGTTCTCTTTTTATTTGTTTCTTTGCTTAAACGAAAATGCGGTCAATTCCTATAATAGAGCTCAAGAAGAGAAAAATTATATATGTACATGTACATATATATATAAATACATATATATTTTTATGTAAAATGAGAAGACATGAATGGATTTTGTTATTATTACGACGCGGACATAAAAGTGTTTATGGCTGGCGCTTAACATTTGTATTCAAACGCGACATTAAGCAGACAAGTGCCAATAGATTTATGTTTATTAGTCGACTAAGTACTTAACCGACTAAGGCATTTAGTTTAATTTAACCGAATGCGTACTGCCGCATGCTCGCTCTTACATTCTGTACATGTATATTCTGTATATGTATGACTGGCTCTGTATATGTATGTATATGTGTACCTGTCTGACTCACAATATCTTAAAAGTCCTTAATGATTACTTGTGTCGCGTTTAATTGCCTGGTAAGTGTTTGTGTATAAATTTTGGTTCACCCTCGATATATACATATATATATATATATATATATATATATTTTGATTTTAAGAATAAAAAAAAAAAAAAAAAAAAATACAAAAAAAAGGAAGAATAAGTGCTTTCTGTCTGCTCTCAGCTCTAAAGCAAATGTAATTTTATGTTGAACATATGCATAACAAAACATAACAACATTAAGCATAATTTTAATCGTCGCCTCTGTAAAAACATTGCTTAATGTTTTTTAAGTATAAAAGCAATCGCTTTCCGAGTAGAAAACATCAGTCATACCGTGACAGTTCTCAGATAGAAGCATACAAACAGTTTGATCTCTTTATACAACAATAAAATTTTTGTTGTGTAAAACTCTTCAGTTTTCTCGATTTTCAAATAAGTTAAATACGCTTTGCTTAATAAAATGACTGCACGTGTTGTTCTTATATTCACAATTTTAATACATATCTCTCTTGGCCTTTACATAAGGCCGGCAAAGGAAAACAAAACAATGAATCGGGTAATGGAAAACATGAAAAACGACGCAAGTGAATGGAAGATGTTTCAACAAATGCTGAATTTAACCGATAAGAAAGGTAATAACTATCGTGTTCGAAAACATATCATTATTATTATATCCACGATCAGTGCAACTCTCCCAGGAAAATGCAAATAAGCATTGAACTTGGGATTTTGAGACAATTAAGTCGTCCATTCGTCCAATTAGCAATCGACCGTTCTGCTTGTCCAGATAACCATCTGTTTAGCGTCTTTAGTGGTTTGTCTGTATATAGGTCTGCCTCTTTACAGATGCATGTAACATCGAGAAATATGAACATAGGGTTACTGGAATTACGAGCCGATTAAGTTGTCTATCGGTTCGACTGTTTAGCGATCTGTCTGCCCTTCTGTACATCTACCCCGTCTTTCTTCAGCTTCAAATCTACACGCGATTCCATCTATACATCCGTTCGTCTCTTGATCGTTGCATATAACATTTATAAACATAGATATGGGGGGCTATTAGGATTGCGAATCGACTAACTTGTCTAGCCCTCTCTCTGTAGATTCCCAATTGTCTACCGAACTTTCTGCTTTCTTTGTTTAGATAACTATTCGCCTGCGTTTTTCGTGCATTGTTTGCTCGCGAGTCCATCAGAACATTCGCCCATCTCTTCACCGCTGCATGTAATGTTTAGAAATATAGAGAGAGGGCAACTGAAGTTACGAGTTTAGCGATCTTTCTGTCCATCTCTCTATAGATTCGAATCTCAGAGCATATGTTCACTTATATATCCACCCATCTGTCTGCCCAAGCATCTAATTCCTAGAAAAAGAGGACAGAATACTTATCTTGAATAGCGCAGATTTTAACCGATTTTTCGGCTCTCTATTAAATTCTTCACTTGCCTCCCATATGTCTTACCGTCTGTATATTTATACAATCGTCTGCGTGGGTTTTCGCTTATTCATCCGTCTGCCTGTATACGTACGTACGTACGTGATTAAGGTAAGGTTCTGAGTTAATCAAGTTGCTGATCCCCCTCCTCTATTTATCAATCTCTGGGCCTGCTCATCTTTGTATCCACACGCTTTGCGTGCGGGCATTTGCACTTTCATCCGTCTGGCTACCTAGGCACGTGTCCGTTTATCCGTCTGTTGATTCATCAGAAGTGCGACCAACCGCCTACGCCTTTACCCGTCTAAGTTAAAAATTTAAAAAAATAATCTCAAAACCACGATAATTTTCCATTAATTTATAAGAAATAACGATCTTCATGGAGCAGTGCGTTCTAAGTGCAATATTATTTTATTTATTTATTTATTTATATTTAAATGTTGCTATACTTTGCTTTTAATTTTCCAGTTGAACTATTGAAATCTCAAAAAGATCAAGAAGAAACGAAAAACTTGCTATATCGCTTTATTCGTGAAAATCCTAAGCTCATCAACACGAACAACAATAACGCGAAAGAAGGCAAAGTTAAAAAAACTGAAAATAATACTCAACAAATAAATAATATTTTAAAAACGTCGAAGAACTACGAATTAAAAAACAAATCACAAAAAGATATAAAGCGTCCGATTCATACGATTGCCGTTAAGCAGAATTTTGATATGTCTTCAGCGAAATTTTGTCAATTATTGAAGTTATTCCTTATGAAGAGAAAGCTGTTAAGTCATAGTAATAACATCAACGATGATGAACCCGATAATAATATACCGAGAGATGATAAACTGCATAATTTCATATGCGATGATTCGATAATTTTTTACAAGAATGATTTTAAATCGGAAGCTGAAGTTTCTATGCAAGATTTAATCTTTCAAGCCGTACTCGACTATTGGAGACAGGACATGGAAGAAAGGAAATTAATGAATAGTCGACAGGAATAGTTTCATATAAAGCCAGCGCTTAAAAGGCTTAATACATATTTTAGTGCAATAATAATTTCAAAGAATTAAGGCAAAGCGTTAAACGTTCGCCAATCTAACGCAAAAGTTATGGTAAATAGAAGGTCAGCAGCGCTGCGTTAAAGCCGCATAAAATCTCACTTATCGTTATAATGTTAAGAAATATTTATGAATTAGTTGTTAATATTATTATATATAAAATTTTTTAATATGTAAGAAATAGCATTGTTATGTTTTACATTAAGAGAAATTTTTTTTTTCTAAAATTAAAGAAAAATCAATCAAATAAATACTTAATTAAATCATTTCGTTGTTATTATGAGATAACAATATTTATGGAAATTTTTGTAAAGCGTTTAAATGACCCCACTTTATGGAGCTTTTTAGTCATTGTTGATCAACACACGGTCCTAAAATGAACTAACTTTCTAAACACAGTATCGATTTTGTGAGTAGTTTACAAGTTTTTTATGGCTGCTTATGTGAAAGACTTGCAAGGCATGTTATATTGCCGATGAAAGTTGGCATTATGAAAAAATTTCGTAGCTCTAATGTAATCATGATCATGATATTAATAATGCGACGATTCGACTATTTTGGCAATATATACTTTAAGTAACTCAACCTAATCGACGCTAACTAACTTTATCAACAACCATAACAATGGTTATTTCGTATATAACATCTGCTCCTTCCCGATTGCCAGCACGCATATAATCGTTCTACAATTTTTGTCCTTAAAAACAAACAAAAAAACTGAACTCAGCGACGGACCACAAGTAAGTACCCTACACCATAACGCGTTGTATGTGAAGTGGTCTAAAAAGCGGTTCGATTCGAACCATTTTCAATAGCATTGGTTCTTGGGCCAAGGCATTTCAATGTAGTAAATTGCATCAAGGTACTTTAAAAATTACAGATGGTGGGCATAAGCAATTGTACAAGAAAATAAGACAGACATAAGGATACACAAGCTTAAATTTACTGAGAAATGGGTCTAAATCGATCGGTCTAATAAAAGGTGAGCCTATTTAAAGTCCTATCTGCATATGTTGCATACATCCGCACGAACTTGTACTCTTCCGCCTGAGGCGTGATAGGCCGGCCAAACCGAATAGAACAATTTATTAGTCTGAAGCATTAGAGCTCATTTTAAAAGTTATAAAATATGACAACAATATATAGAACACAATGTAAACGTCTTTGGTGAAATTTTTCAATAGTTTTTTTAATTACTACATAGCATGTTACATAAAGATAAAATATTGTTAAAATTATTTCTAGCTTAAGCAGCTAACCAAATATCAGAAGTACAATCCCCACCGGGATAACGCATTTCATGAGGCAAAGTGGCACCATAAGGCTCTTTACCAAAATCGACTAAAAAGTTTTCATTTAATTTCATGCCACCATTAACGATATCGACGTCGATTAGACAGATATGACCGCCCTTTTCAACCATTTTGGGGTAAAACTAGTGGAAAAAAGTCGAACACAGCAATTACAAAGTGAAAGAGAAATAAATTACTAACCATTTTGTCCCATGGGGAGTAAAGAGAACATGAAACATATAAACGCTTGCCGTCCAAGGATAATTGCATCATTTGGGGACCACCTTCAAGGCGACGACCTTTAATGTAACAGGGATCCGGGCGTTCCTTAGGGAATTAATAAAAATTTATTATAAAATCTATATAAATGTAATCTTCCAAAGCAAAACCTTAAGCTCTAAATCCTCAACTACTTTGACATCTGTTAAATCGTTGCAAAGCGAACCACCTAGAAACACTTGTCCTGTTAATTTGGGATTTTCTGGATCAGTGATATCGTATTGACGTAAGTCTCCATGCCGCCAAAGATTTATGTACAAAAATCGATCATCTAACGACAGTAGAATATCGGAAATTAATCCTCCCATTTCTCGAGGTCTTCCATTCCCCACTTGCACTAATTTAGATGGCACATCAATCACTTTACGGCAATCAAATTCATCTGAATTTGATTTCTTTTTGAAATAATAGACGTTAGCATTTAAAGCACAACCAACAAAACCCTCAGCTCTTTTCGGATTATGCATGAAACGTATCTCCAAAGGGATGACGCCTTCCATGCCCAAGTCAATAGTTTGATATAAAGTGCGCGTAGACCATTTAAAAAAGTTGATACGGCAACCGTACTGAGTAAGATCCGTTAGGTCATCGTCAGACCAACCTCTAAAAAAAATAGGAAATTTTTTTTTTCTTGCTTCGCTTTCGCCTACATGCCATATATGCTTGTATGTTGATACCTTTTAAATTTTTTCGGTGCACCCCACTCAGATGAGACCATTACATCGAAATACGGTTGATACCAGAAATCATAGCCACAATAGGGTTTGTTTTCGCCTTTAATCCATGTACCCAAACAATTAAAATTCGCATCGAAGAGCACGAAGTCGCCTTTAGCATTGCCCTCTGCATCGCCCATAGTGGATATCATAATATTTCCATTGGCTAAACAGTGAGCCGTATGTGGTGCGGTAACATTGTGGCTTTTTAACACACTACCGTCAATTGTTTTAACAATTTCAGGTTTTCGTGGATCAGTGGCGACATCCAGAACGTAAATAAAATCGGAATTCAAGGCGGGCAAAATAAGTTTATCTCTCTTCGGCACAAGATCAGTACTTGTTTCTTCGGTATGATAACAACTTGAACAAGTATTCCAGCCTGAATGATGTAATTCGTTACCCAAACGATTTGTAAACGTGCGATGAATGATCTTATAAAAATATGCACATATATATATATATATATATATATATATATATATATATATATATATTGTAGTTTAATGAAAGTAATATGCTTTAGATTATATAACAATAAGTTATTCACTTGACAGAATGTTGGACTATCCGGGTCTACGTCAACTGTTGATAGGTAATCGCCATGAGGCTCATTTAGATTCGGCTGCACTGTTACTGTATACAAAAGTTTTTCCCGTTTTCCATTTTTCATAGCATCTAAAGGCGTGGCATAGCCGGGTCCATGACAACATTCTTTAGATAAAGTTGAAAAAATTTTAATCACATATCAATTTAAATATTTTTTGTTTTGCTTTTCTTATTTAATACAATAAACGAAGAATATTGCAAGTACTTGTTGAGTATATTTACGTATATACATTTGTATGTGGTCATCGTATTGTACATACTTTTCTCACTCATTGTTTGTTTTTTGCCTTTTTTTTTTAATTTAATAGTCACTTCACTGGCTTGTGTTCACTTAAGCAGTGTCAACAATAGACTGAAAAGTGCCAAGTATTTGTTTCTTACTCACACCGGTCATCAAGTGTTGCTCTCTTAATGGAATTATAATTTTATAACTTAATGAGTATATGAGATCTTTACTCGCACTGATAAAATAGAATGTCGCTCTCAGTAGGCAGAGGTAACCAGTCTATGGCACTGATTACGTGCAGAAGATGTTACTTAAGCTGGTTTATGGAATTTTATATTGAAATAAATTACACAAAAGACCACTAAAAGCATTATAAGCAGATGGGGTCGGTTATTAAATGTCCTCCACTTCTTCATCTTGTGTAATACATCGCTTATTTTCTTCATAAATTACAAAAAATCACATCCCGCTACCATGTAAATTGTTATCCATCTTGGAAATCCTTATACGGGAGTGAATCCAAAACTTGATCACACTATTTTCGCCATAAAAACGCTGCCATAAATAGCAAAGCAAAAAAATGAACATTTCAAAAGGCCCTCATATGAAGTGATCCTCTGCGATCCAAAGGTGTACGCTATTCTAGAATAATTTTCAGTTTTACCCAATCAAGTGTGATCTCAGTGGTGGTATATTGCTGAATGTTACAAAAGCAATGATGAATTAGTATAACTTCGCTCTTTGCTGAAGTCGATGAGAATATCTAATAATTGTAGTTCCTTGCTCTTTTCGACGAAAGCAATACATTTTCTCTCTTAAATTCGATAATTAAGACGATCAAGTGCAAGAAAGCAAGAAATAAGTCCTTTAGTTGAGTTTGATTCCACCTGTGTGTTCGCTACCTCTTCTGGAATTGGCTAAAATTTATCCATTTCTTCCGTTCCTTCATAACAATAATGTAAAACAGTGTCTGCCAGAGCCGGTCCAATTAAAATCCAATGTTACCGGGCAGAATGAACGTAATTAGAATTTATCATTGACTACCTGTATTGACTTGATGGAAATACGCCATTGGCTGCATGCATGGGTCCTATTGGCACCCACTGCTTTCTACTTAAATTTACCTTATTGGAACCCATCGTTATCTACCTACGCGAGTCCACCTATCAGAAAGGATGTTATAAGAACCCATCGTTGCCTACCAGAGTGGGTCCAATTGAAATCCAACGTTACCCAGTAGAATTAAGAATATACAATTACCTACAAAAATTGATGCTACTAGAGTCCACCACTGACTATCTGAATCGACTTAATTTGGATCCACCTTTACCTATTGGAAGTTAGAATGCCTCACTACAAGAATGGACTCCCTGAGAAATCGCTATTCCCTACCTGAACTGATTGACTGATTAGAATCCACCATTGACTATATGACTCTATTGAAGTCCACCTTTACGTATTTGAAGTTAGAATTTCCCATTGCCTACAAGAATGGACTCTCTGAGAAACTGCTATTCCCTACCTGAATTGATCCCATTAGAATCGACCATTGCCTGTCCAGTTGACTATACACATATGTTGTTTTTCTTCATATTGTTGTATTATCCGCGAGCTTCGTACAATAAAGTTGAAACAACAACAACTAGTTTGCCTAAGTGAAAACGCATATTTTTATTTAATTCAATTTTGATTCAATAAAATGGTAAATTCGCCCTACACATGCAAAATAGCATAAGTGCATATGTTTTCAAACTAGAAATGATTTTCAAAAAGTTGCTTGCACACTGACAAACTTTATACATAGTTGTTGTTCCAATAAGGCTTAGTTTTGCTTGTGTGTGCGTTTATGTGTTAATGTGGTTACTGATGCTTGATTTTGATTTTTAATAAGGCATTATTTTTAAAAGACTTGCTGTACTATAACTTTTCTTTTTTTTTTTTTTTTTAGTTCTAAAAAGCAATGTGGTTAGGTTAACGGTATTGTGTCCTGTAATTAATTTCCACCTAAATGGCTTGTGACTGTAATGTATTGATCAATAAATTAACAGTCAAACAAAGCAGTAGTAAAGTGTCCAACATAAATAAAATATTGTGAATAAAAAAAAGAAACATACTGAAAAAAGAAGAAGAAGTATCTCATGCTATTTTCTATTTAATCGCCTTAATTGATATAAATACAATAATATTTAATTACGTAACAGACATGATAATCATAATAACGCGTTAAAAAATTCGAACATATGTATGTATATATATATATATATATGCTTATATATACATATATATAAATATATAAGTATATATATATATATATGTATATGTATGTATATATATATATATATATGTATATAAATATATATACTTATATAAGTGCATATGCCGATCATATGCTTAAGCAATTTTACGACATTTTGTAATTAGTTTTGTAATTATTTTTCCATAATATAATGGGAGGGGGCGAATAGCGAAATATGATAGACATTGACTTGAATCGAGTTGTTGTGAAGCATCAGTTTAATAGACTTATTTCTTAATGCTATTAAACTAATTTCATTAAACACAATATTGGAAAATGATGCGCGAGTTATAACAATATTTTCAATTTTTGAAATAAATTACATTTTAAGTGCATAATAATTTAAAAAGGGGGGGAGGGGGGGGTGCGCTCTTACAGCAGCCGACGACCAGAAGAGCAGTGCGTGTGATTTGTTTGCTTTACTTTTTTTGGTTTTTTTTTCTTCTTTTCAATGTGTGCGTAACGCTGCGTGCAATGGACGCTACCCAGTTCGACCAAATAAACTTCTTTAAAAATATAAATTTTAATATCCGTTAAGAGAGCGCGGTATGGCAAAATTTTGTTCTTCTTCTGTTGCTTTTCGTCCTAACGTAAATGCATGCTCTATCACGCCACCGCCGCCATCACCACCATCACCATTACGGCCGATCGCCCATCCGTCCACCATATTATTTGCCTCTAGTGCAAGCACGACACAATCAGATGAGCAAACGAAGAGAAAAATAAGATGGAACAGGGAAAATGAAAATGAAAAAAAAAAAAAAACCAATTAAAAACAATTGATTTAATTAACACACTCATCCGTGACCAGCGCAGCGCAGTGCAGTGCTGTGCAGGCTGCAGGAGTAAATACGAATGTTGAAACTATGTGTAAGTTTATGTGCGCACATTTCGTACCAAGTTTTTATAAAAGGTAAAGCTTTCTACCAATTGAGCATTTTTGTCCTTATTTCAACAATGCTCGCGTACAAAAAATAAGTGAATTCAATTATTGGTTTTGCCGTATTGGTAAGGTAAGGGCCGCTTGCTCGTTATAAGTGCTCGCTCGCTCGTACAAATAGAAAACCTATAAATTGATATTCGCATATATTTATTCGATGATTTTAATAAAATAAGAGCATATTTTAATAAATAGTTTTAAACTTCGCGCTAAAGTGTGAATATTCAATTATTTCTTTATTTCACTTGCAGTAACGTCAACCCATTCGGGTTAAGTTTAGTCGGTTGTTCTCAAACTTCTATGGTTGCCATAGTTAACGTAGACTACTGGAACTTTTTTCTTCTTATGTAATTTTACTAATTACATTTTAACCAACCACCATAAGGTTGCACGTCCATTTCGGCGCCTCCCTTTTTCCGCATACCTGTCTTTGTAGTCGCCATCGTCACTAAAGCTAAGCTATAAACTTAAAACATGGCACATCTATCCCCGCTTTAATCTCGCAGATTTGATTAGCGTTAGGTTATAAACCAAAGGGCCACGTCCGTCAGTCCATTCATAAATCTTTCTAATAGTAGGACGCACCTTCCTCTCTACGCTTGCTTGTCGTTGAAACTTTCGTGGTCGCCATAGCTGAAGTGAAAAGTTGAAAAAGGGCGTATATATTCCCGGTTTAATGTCGCAGATGTGATTACCATGAGAGACTCAGTAGGCCATGTCCGTCCGTCCGTCCATCAATTATTAAGTTGAAATCTGGCAAACATTTTCTTGATTTAGTTTCACCAATTTCAGGTTTTGATTAGCATAAGATTTCGAACTATGACCTTTCGTTATGAGCAGATAAAATAGATTTTAAAACTTGAATTTTATAAATAAAATTTTTATCATCGTGAAATTCCTACTCGACAGATTATGTCCGTTTGCCCCTCTGCCTGCCCTTAAAACTCCTACGGTCGTCAAAATTGAAACCAAAGTTGGATCTTAACACATATATATATATATATATATATATATATATATATATATATATACATATATGCTTGACTAATATTTTTAGATGGGATGTGAAAATGAGCGTGGTCTGCCTATAAAGATGTCTAAAGTAGTTTGAAAATTGATGCAATTTCGAAGAGTAAAGCGATAATTCCAGCATTTAGTGCTTTGCACTACATTAGCATTAAAGCCAGTATGAACGTACACTTGTAACTTGCTTGCTTACTTATTAGGGTATACTAAGTTAGTGCGGACGATTATAACGCCCACAAGAACTTGAGATAGACCCACTTTTTACTATATCGATCGCTTCAGAAGATGATTCTGAATGATATAAACTTGTCTGTCCATCTATCCATGTGATGTGTGTACATGTATTCACGTGTTCAACCCAGAGATCACAATTTTCGAGATATTTTGTTCACATTTTCTACGCTGACATGTTTTGGCCCAAAACTGTAATTTTTGGAATTTTGCGGCAAAAACCGTATGAGGCAATCTTTTGGACTTCCTTGGCATATGGTAAAAAGACTTAGTTTTCAATATTTCGTGATGAAAATTGGTTCGTCGTAATAACTTGACATAACACTTAACCTTACAGAATTTGGACCACGGAGTCTATTTTCTGGATCTCAACTTATATAAGGATTCTAATGGAAAATAAAGTTTTATATGCCAAAAGGTTAACAATTTTTAATAGTTTATGATAAAATTTTATCCTTAGCGGCTGTGCGGAATTTGAATATCCGCACGAACTTAATATAATACACCTATGTATGAAATGTGATATAAAGAAGAAAAATTAGAAAAGATTTCCAGTCTTCTCTTTCCAAGCAATTTTTTAGACTTATTGGAATGTCTTACTTCTTTTTACATGTTTTCCTCTAACGTTTTTCGGGGAAAGGTATTCGTATTCGCACAATGTATGTGCAAATTTTAAACTGTGTGAAAGCAAAAACGTTGTCATTTTAAGTCGCACTCTAGATGCGTCCCTTCGTCGTCCTTTACGGTCGTTGCCAAATTTGAAGGCGATATGTTACACAGACGGGCAGACAGACAGATGAACGAACGAACAGAGCGACATGCGACACGAAGATTTCGAATTTAGCTGTAGCCAAATGTGTAAGTGTCTGAAACTTCTTTCCGGACGTTAGAAGCGTTTTGGCAAACATGCGAAATTTCGATACACTGTGATACGGGACGGACGTGGCCGACGTTTTTTACTGCTACATAGGGACTATAGGATCACCGATAGAGATCGCCCGGAAATTTGTATACCAAAGAGTCAAATTTTTTTTTTTCGTTTGAAAACAGATATGTCCTCAATTTACATTGTGCTCTAGGCGTAGCCACTAACCGATCTGGCCCATTTTCAATCCGAATGTGTACACAACAGTACTCACTGTTGGTGTTGAAAATGAAGACCAATATTTTAATTTTGACGACTAAGAGGATGTTTACCACAGTCAGCCGGACAGATAGATACGATTAAATCGTGGCAAAATTTTACACTAATCACATTAGCGAGTTCCTGAAGTTTGCATCTGGATGTTGCAGAAGTTTTTGACAAAGAAAATACACCCTTGAAGGATATCAAAAAAAGAAAAAAGAGTAACGGAATGAAGAAATTGTCAATCTACGAACAGGCAGTAGTTAAGTACTTCTAGATTAGCTGTCAGCTGTTAAGATTACAAAGTTTCTTTGATTTTCATGTATACGTATAAAGCTTGGCTTATCTACATCTGCTTGGCTTTCAAATTAGTTTCCCTAAATTTTCGGCGATTTTTAATTCGTTAGGTTGACTGGACTCTTCTACATAACAAAGCAAGGAGACTTAATGACATTGGAGAGTTTGGGTAGGCGCATGCTCGAGAATTACAAAACACAATATGAATTGAAATTGAAATTGAAATAGAGAGTAAAAGGAAATAATTAACTGCTTTTTCTTTACGACTGGCGCTCTCTTTTTATGTTTTGATATTTGATGTCAAGTGAGAATTCAACAGCATTTATTATCGGAAATACTTTCGCACACGGCACACAAACCTTTGTACGTTTACAAGCGTAAGGTGCACAATAAGAGGGTAGCGGGTAAAAAGTATAGGTTTATTATGGCTACGCGTAAATAAATGCATATATCTATATATATATATATATATATTTATGTCTATGCAAGTAGTGAATGTTATGATATCTTAAGGGACTACTTTTAAGTTCAACTTTCCTTTTGCTTTTACTAATTTCGCTGTCTCCGTATGTTGAAATTTTTGCAAAAGTTTTCCTTCCAAGTGTTCCACTAAAAATAAACTACGGCCACATGTGGTTGTTGTTGATGATGATGCAAAACAGAGCAACACGACGACGAAACATTATGAAGGCTATACGATTTAGTTTCTGTCAGTTAATCAGTCGTTTTTGAACTTTCTTTCTTGACGGACGTATAAAGCTCGATAAATATTTTCGAAAAAAATAAAAAAAATAAAAAAAAAGAGAATAAAAAATCTATAAATTATGCTTTAGAAAAATTGCTTATAAAAGTTAAATAATTGCTGCATAAAGAAAAATAGCCGCAGAAATAATATGAAGAAAATTGGAAAAAAATGAAGAAAAAAAATTTAATAATAATAATCTTATCGAATAAACAAACAAACATAAATACAGCAAAGCAAGCACATGCCTATTGTTGCAATTGCGCTAATGCCTCTGCTGTGTGCTGTCCGTTTTTGTAAACTATCTTAAACGGTCGTTGCTATAATTTAATTAAATTACACAAGTGACGACATCCGTGTTTTCACACTTTATCTGTAATTCAAGTTCTATTAAAGTATTGCGTTTGCTTTTGTTTGTTCACTAAGTGTACACCGAATTTATGACTTCACGTTGTGTAGTACGTTGTTGCCGGTTGTAATCGTGCATAAAATTTCTGAATTCCGTCCTCGTTGATGTTGACGACAGTGATGATAATGATGATAATGATGATAATGATGATGATGATGACGATGGTAATGATGATGATGATGATATTGCGATGGCATTGATAAAGTTTACAGCGACCATCGTGTGGGATTGACTCCATTTGTTGCGTATAAGTTTGCTTGCTATAAACAAATCTTCGTAACAGTATAATATTATGTCTGCTGACTGGCTGTATGTAGTAAGGTCGTTGTTTATCGCTTGTTTTTATCAAATTGTGTGTTTGTAAGCATCGATTACATTATATTCTAAAACTCGCTACATATTCATAATACGGTTAACAAAGTGTTTTTAAAGTTATGTAAACTTACAACAAAAACAATAAGAACGACAGCAACAGCAATAGAAACACACAACAACAACAACAACAACAACAACAACAACAGCAACAATAATAATAAATAAAAACTTTATTCTGCTTTTCTACTTGTAAGTATCGGTTACTGTTGGCCGTAAAAGTTACGAACAAAGTTTTTCATAAATGCACAGCCTTCTCACACCCTCACACCCTGAAACATTTACAACAACACAGCAGCAAATTGATGGTGTCGAGTCCAAGTGAATTTAAGTGGATAATTGAGATGAGCTAGTGAAAGTGTCAGTCAGTCAGGTTTGTGCCTTTTCATGCGTATAATATTGTTAAAGACACTAACTATGTGGAGCTCGGGGTCGGCCGTATGTCGGTTGAGCCGTCGCTCTGTTGTTGTGGTTAGTTGTTTACTTAACCATGTAATACGTTCTGAGCCTTTATATGTATGTTGTGTGTACAAACCCGGCATTTGAATATACATATAGACATATATATAAGTTGATATATATATGATATATATATATATATATGGTGTATGTGTAAGTAAAGCTTATTTATGAAAAGGGGATTTCCATGGCTGTGTGCAAGTATTGTGCCTGAAGAAATATTTGCTGATTACAAATATTAATTGCTTAACGACTTAAGATGTGAAATGCTTGAGTTTAAATGAATTTGAACAAAAAAGTTTGCAAGTGAAAAACATCGGCCTTATTGAGTTATATTTCGAAAAAGTCTTTAAGTTTCTTAAGACATAAAGTAATAATCACGGTATATACATACAAAAACAAAAATTTGTATCTGTGACTCTGAATAGACAAGACAGTTATGGTAAAAACTCGAGAAGATTTCGTTGCCTCGCCGCGAATACATTGCTAGACTATTTTTCAAAACAGCCGCTTTTTTTGAACTCAAGATTTAATCTTGTTCCTCCACACGATCTAGTTATGTCAACAGATAAAAAAGAAACACAAGGACGAATAGACAGTTAAATCAAGTAAAGGTCTTAAGAGTGTTCAAGCATTTATAGAATTGATTAAGTATTTCACCTTTGACTTTGTAGCGGTGGTTTATCTTTTTAGTCAATGAGTGATTGTGTTTTCGCAAATAAAAAATTTTATATAAAAAGAAGTCGTAAGAGTACAAATACTATATAGCAAGAAATTTATGTACGCTTTAAAGCAAATTTACGATAGGAACGATTTCAAACACATACCTGACACTTAACATTTGGGAATCTTTTTCGCATTAAACTTTTAACTTATTCTATTAGCTACTTTTACTTAATTCCAGCAGATCGACGAATGCTATACGTGGTAATTTTTATTGGCCAGAACATTTTTAAGTGGATGGCTACTACTTTGAGGGAGCATTTCACGCTAAACTCTTCGCCTGATTTTATTGCGGGTTAAAGCTGAGCATATGTTCAAATAATGGACGGAGGGACTGACATACTTATGTTGACTTCTAAAAAGTCTATTTATGTTTTCCAAGTGACTTTGCAAAATGTGATACTGATTGACTGGGGAGTGAATGTGCCGGGATTAAACGATTCCATTTTCTCAAATTTTTTTAATACAAAAATTAATAATAGTTTTCCTTGTCTTTTTTTTCACACAACCAATTACTGAGAGAAGGTCATTTATACGTGTAACGCGATGATGGTCAGAAACAAATGAGGAAAGAGAGAGAGAGACAGAAAGAGATGGGACGTTTACTCAATTTGGCAACACCAACGACTTCAGCTTTATTCTAAAATTCATAATTTACACTTAACTGTAGGCGACAGCTGATCAGGAAACCTCCACTGCGAGATTAGATTGCGGGCCTTTTCTGGTTTGTAATGGACTTAAAGTCCATCGGCTGTTAATAGATTGGCCAATAAATTGTCTCGTTCTTCTGCCCCTTAGCTAGCAACTTGGCCTTACTTTGACAAGATCTTTCTGAACGCAAGAGTATGGACGATGTGTTGTACGCACCCTTTTGATTTGCCGAACCCTCAACGGAAAGTAGGAGAAGCAACTGTTGAGAATTCGCAACCGAATAATCGGTGATAGCTCTTAGGAATCTCGGGTTAACTGGGTGTGAAGGTCGTTCTTCTTTTGATTGCGCAAGTGGAATCCGTAACAATTTGTTTGAAATAATGATGAGAAATTATTTTAGTTATTTGAACAGTTCTGTTCTATGGAGTATTCAGATTACGTATCCATTTCCGCATTTAAGGCAGAAGTGAGTGTTAAAAATATGTTTTTTCAAAAGATCATTTTTGAATGAATTTTTCATTTTGTGTGTGTGTGTGTGTGTGTGTGTGTGTGTGTGTGTGTGTGTGTGACGCAGATGCCCACACCAAAACACAAATAAGGGTAACACAATTGCTTGAGAAAATCATTGGGCACTTTAATCTCATCCCTTGATGATGTTCCTAAATATATCCTTGCAACTTGCATCTGGTCCATTAAGGGAATAAAGTTCACTGTACTGTCAGGATGAAAACATGCAAAATATCTAGTAATTATGGCATAATTATCTCATTACCATTTATTAGGCGATCTAAAAAGTACTAAGACTGCAGGAAAACAAAATTTATTTAATCGCCATCTTCTGACATTTAATGCTAATTATAACGCTATTACTATCGCTAGGCTCAATGCTTTACCTACCGTCTACTTACCATTACCGTTATTAATATACCTAATATTTACTTGCATATATATTACAAATATTTTGTTTATATCTACATACAATATATGTATATATATACGTAGAAGATAACTCTATAACTGACATTTAGCCATAAATTTTTCTTTCCCTTTTCTTTGGAAGGAAGTCAACACATTAAACTCTCTGGCAGCATCTACGCAAAATTAAGCCAAAGCAATTCTCCTGTGCTTGTAAAGATTTTCTTTTTCTTTTTTTTTCTTTTTTTTTTTTTGTTAAGACGTAGTTAATGCATGACATCAGATTTGTGGCATACGAACAGGAAGTAAATTCTACACGTTGAATGCAAAAAAAAAATAAAAATAAAAAAAAAAATGAAAGAAAGAAAAGATATATATGTATATCATGTAAAGAAAGAAAAGTGTTAAGAAGAACTCTTGACACACAAAACTTTTTATATATCTCTACGACCCATATACAAACGTATAAAATGAAATTTTCGCATATAAGAATATATGAATAAAAGGAAACACAACATCTCTTTGTGTAACATGATGTTATCCGTTTACTAGTAATAAAATGGTGAAAAAAGAGAAAAAAAAAGGAAAAATGAATGGGAAGACCTTGAAAAGATACAAAGACTATCGCAGTTTACTTTTTTAAAGGAATATTAGATTATGAGCTTCACTTACACACACTTGTATATATCTATATATTTATTTATTTTTTCTTATATAAAATGAATAAAAAGCACTTTAAACGGCATAAAGTTTAATCGTGTTAAAGTTCTTCTATTCATATAGAATGTTAACTAAAGTATAATATTGTACTCAATATAATTACACTTAAGTATGTTTGAGTGTTGATTACAAAAGTAAATTTAAAAGAAAAAATAAACGATCAAGTTTAAGACGAATATTATGGAGGCTTATCATCTCAAATGATTATATATTTTATTTTTTTAAAATAAATCGCGAGGCTATGAGAAGCTATCTACGTTCATAGAATTCTTAAGCTGAGCCTAAGATGATATTTGGCAGAGGCTTACTTTCGAATTATATAACCGATGGGCCACAATATCTGCAAACTAACTGAAAGACAGACGGCCATGTTTTAATCGAGTTAGAAACTAATATATTTATATATGTATTACTTCGTTACCAGTTGTCAACTCATCAGTCATTACAGCGAATCGACAATTGGCAGTTATCGAGTTCACTCAGTCGAATTTACTCGACATCGACATGACATTGATATAGGGACATGTATGTACTTTATAAGAAATATAAAGATATATAAATTTTTTTTCATTACCAATGAAATAACAATCATAGCATATCCCTATTTTGTAGATATAAATATACCTCAGCAACTTTAGGGGTCGAAAGTGTAAATAAGTTAGAATGGAAATGAAAGCTTTGCTGTGGTTGTTGTAAAAGCAACAAGTATTCGATCTACCATTAAAAGAGTTTGTCATCTATGCATAACATAAATAGGTATATATGCGCAGCAACAAACTTCGCACATTAAAACACTTACATCCGTATTAGTTTGCAGTATTGCTTACCCACGCACTTCGTACAATTATAATGTTCTACTTACTTATGCAAAATAAATACATGAATGGATGGTTGGCAAGCATGAACACATTCCCGTACATTTTTATTTTATCATTCACTACTCCCTTTTGTACGCATGTTTGTGATGTGCGTTTTGTTGTTGCAAATGTACATCACTTGCAACGACACCTGCTCACCTGCCTGGTACTTGAAAATAATACCAATGTTACGCAACAAGCAAAAAGTATCGTATAGATGTATGTACTAGAGCGGAGTTAACAACAACGAACAAAATGACGATTGTCAGTAATGCGTTGCACATCAGCCACGAATTAAGTACTATTAAGCATTTTGCTTAGAAGGTAGTGCTGGTATCATTATGTAAAGTGAGCATTTATATATAATACGGAGTTTAAAAGCGGATATTAAAGTCTTCTGATTATTTGTTTTTTTGTAAAACAAAACAATTAGAAGCGATATTAAAAGTTAATGCGTAGATGAAGTGAATAAAGAAAGAGCGAGTACATGAAGTAGTGGAACTTCAAAGGGATGTGTGTATGAATAATAGAACTATACTTTTCCACCTCCTTTTATATAGCAATTAGATTTTTTATAAAATTATGTAAATCGCAGATGAAAATATTTGCATATAAAACCGTGTAAGCGGAGAGCAATCGCAAATGGGTTTTTATATTCTACATAACTTGTGACACAAAGTGTGTGTTAAGTTTTTGGGGATGCATCGGCGGTCAGAAAGACTTGAGATAGACCTACCGCTAATATATCGGTAGATATATATCGATCACTTTCAAAGTCACTTACTGAATCGATCTGGGTTTATCTCTTCGTCCGTCCGCCAGGAAAACTTGAGATAGATCTATCGCTAATATGACACCCATCGATTCGGAATCACTTTCAAAATCACTTACTGAATCGACCTGGGCTTGTCTGTCCGTCCGTCCGTCCGTCAGAAAGACTTGAGATACACGTACCGCCAATATGATAGCAATCGATTCATAATCACTTACTGAATCGATCCGGGCTTGTCTGTCCGTCTGCCCACCAGGAAGACTTGAGATAGATCTACCGCTAATATATCGATCGATATATATCGATCACTTCCAAAGTCACTTACTGAATCGATCTGGGTTTATCTATCCGTCCGTCCGCCAGGATGACTTGAGATAGATCTATCGCTAATATGGTACCCATCGATTCAGAATTACTTTCAAAATCACTTTCAAAATCACGTTCGTCTGTCCGTCCATTCGCAGAAGGACTTGAGATAGATCTACCGCCAATATGATAGCAATCGATTCAGAATCACTTTCAAAATCATTTACTGAATCGATCAGGGTTTGTTTGTCCGCCCATCTGTCTGTCCATCTTATTTTTTTGCGTACAACCTTTAGGTCAAAGTTTTGGAGATATTTTGATGAAATTTAGTACACCGAAGGGTTTTGACCCGAAGACTTAGCCTGTTGAAAATGGATCGGATCAGGCAATTTCTTAGACCTTTCTTAGATCATTTTCCATACAAAGGCTTACTTTGAAAAGTCGTTTTATGACTGGCTGCATTAAGTGAAGTGGTGCAGGCTACTTCATGATAAGTCCTAATCCGCTAGAATTTTTTTATTTGTTTCACATATTCAAAGAATAAAAAACAATCGTAAATGTATTTCATAAAACACATGCAAATAGCATTTAATTTAACCACCTGACTGCGTACAACATACGTACATACCAGCCCGACGCGTTCGATGTGTACAAGACATATGAAATAAAAAAAAACTGGAAATAAGGTAATAGAAAGCTCATAAAGCGGTAGCCTTTCTATTTGTATTACCAGCAAACCTGTTAGAAATTAAAAAAAGTTTGCCTGTATTCTTTGGTAAAGAAGTTGTCCCCCGAACTGCGTATAACAAGTAAACCGGAAGGTGGCCTTCATTATGATAACAAAATGGGCGATGTGTACAGAAGCAATGAAATAATTGGATTATATCTAGGCCTGCCTAAGGTTACCAATGAAAAAGTACTATAAAAAAATTCTTTCCTGCCTCATAATTATGTTTTGAATTTGAACACCTAGGCGTAACTTAAAAAAAAAAAAAAATTGTTTTCCTTTAATTTCTCCAGTTTATGAATTTTATCATTTTTTTTTGATAATTTTAAAATTTTTCAAAAACATTCGTTCTTTCAAGAATCAAGTACGTTAATTGGTTGATTATGTAAGAGATATGAAAAGTTATTTTCAATTTACACTGATTTTTCGTTAAAATTTGTGATGCGATCTCTTGTATTGCGTTTGACGTTTATGTACACGTCATTGCGCTTTTAAAAATAAGTTACGCAGCGAACGGGTTAATGAAAATGTAAAGTGGAAACTATTTAAACAAGAAGGTATAAGAGTATAGGGTAAGGGCTTTGTGCAGATGAGAAGAACTTGGGATAGACTCAGCTTTTATTATGCCCATTGATTTAAGATCATTTTTTCTGAATCACTTTCCAAATCAATTTAAGAGCGTCTGTCCGTTTGCCCGTCTGATGTCTCTCCGTACATTTTTGTATTCGAGCTACAGATTGCAATTTTCGAGATGCTGTAGTGAAGTTTAGTATACCGATGTGCTTTGGTTCAGGGACGATCGATGTGGAAGATCGTTCGGATCGGACCACTTTTTCGACTACGTCCCATTTGAAGCCTTATTTTGAAAAGTCGTCACATGAATATCTGTAGTAAGCGAACTGGCGTAAGTCCTTTACGGATGGCCTAACGTTTTTCCTTGCTTTTTTAACATATGGCATAAGTTCCACGCAAATAATGAATTAAAAGTTAGAGCCGGTTTAAGCATGCGAGATAATAAATTTAGTCTTTCCGACCATTTTTTCTTATGAAAAATTGTTATTTTCAAAACCATGTAAAATCGTAACGTAATTAAAAAACTTTATTAAGATCAATATATTTACGGTAACTACAACGTATGCGTTTTATCTAAATTAAACAACAGTAAAAACTGACACATATGGTAATATATATACAGATTTTTAATCAATATAGTTTCAATGTATTTTTAAGAAAATGAATATTTGATTTTATTAATATGCATACGATACGAAAGTCAAAATGAATATAAACAATCGAAGCTTTTATCTGTGAATTCCTTTGTTCGTGCTGTACGTTCTCTTCATGAAGGCAAAATTGACTTATTTTCTATTCATTTGAAAAAATAACTGAAACAATATTAAAAACATTATAGTCAGAAAAGACCGATCATTCAATGCCCGACAATTACATCACATGCAACTAATTGGCCTTTCTCGTCCTATTATTGGCCTAATTTTTATAGAAACCTTTATAGGCTGGAAGATCGAAAATATAAGAGAGATGTGAGCCAAGCGCGGTAAACTTGTAAGTCAGATCATTAATCTCATAAAATATTAGAAATTATAACAATTTGTCATATAAAAGGCTTATGCGCAAAAAGATTTCCAAAAATAGATCTACCCAGTCCAAACTTATTCCAGTAAGCTTAAAGGTTAAGGCAATTCGCTGAACAAAATTTCTTCATAAATGACTAAACATTATGGAGTGTTGTCATATAAAAGCTTATTTTTTTTTTCTTGCAAGAACAATTATATAGGGGATGGAATTCTAAGCCGACATGCGATCTTTCCACATTTATTAGTATATCGAAATTATATTTTGAAGTAATTTTTGTCGAGAAATGGAATGGAGTATGGAAAATTGTTTTCATATAACAATTATCCTTTGGAAAAGGAATCCAACTGAGGAGTGGTTGTACTAATGGTCCAACGCAATCCCTTTCCAACCGCGTTCGTCTCTGGATCAAATTTGATCAAAATAAGTCGCAGAGCGACCTGCGAAGTTGAATATGAATGAACGCGAATAAAAAATGGATGGATGGACCTAAGCTGATGCCATGTATTAAAATTGGTTTTACCCTACAAAAATGTATTTGTATATAGCATTTCTACTGCGTCTAATATTTCCTATAGGAAAGCATCGAACTTAATCTAAATATTGTTTTAAAATTATTGACTTTTGCAATACATGGACACAATGTGAGATTGCAAGTAGTAGAGAAATGAAAATGAAATAAAAAATAAAAGTGAATTAGAAAAACTGTAAAACAATAACGTAAATCTCAATTTTATCATCGATAAATGCCGATTACATTTTCTTTTTTTTTTTTAAACGAAAACATAGTTTGTTTACATTTGCGTGCCAGATAGTATGTGTGTGAGTGTGTGTGTGTGTGTGTGTGTGTGTGTGTGTGTGTGTGTGTGTGTGTGTGCATATATAGTATTTCATCTTAAAAGTTGTCATCGTCCCTGATGAATATTGTTGTATTGCTGTCAGTGTGTATTGTCAGTACAGCTGTCAACTCACATTCGTTTTCCATTACCACCAGCACTACGATTGCTACTACCACTACTACTATTACTACCACTACAAGTATCACTACTACCACTGCTACTATTACGCTTCGTGTTGCTATTGTTTTCAAGGCAAAAAGTTGATGATAATAATGGTGATGATAATAGTTGTGTTGTGCACATGCTGAACTGAATTAAGGCTGTGCTATAAGAGAATTGTTAGCAACGTTGTACGAGATGACAGCGAGTGAACAATTTTTATCAACATTAAACGGCTGCAAATACGTTTCATTTCATTCCTTTGTTATTTTAGTTTGAATTGTTTTCATTTCTTTCTACTCTTATTTAAACATTTCATAATTTAAATTGAAGCTGTTTCCTTCCTGTAAGTCTTGTATTCTTTTGTAATATTTTTTTGCTTTTTTTTTTTTTTAAATCAAAGAAAAATAAATATTATTATGAAAAAAGTTACACGGCGCATTTCAACAAGCAATGCTTTTTCTACTTTTAAGTCATCCCCTTTTGCAAGGTCTATCTATTCACAAGGCCGATCGTTTTTCGTGTATTCCTTAGAGGTTGTGTGGCGAATGGAATGAAACAATTCGTAAAAGCCTTCGTAATATTTCTTTATTTGTTTAAGATGGCGAATAATGAAAATGCTTTCCAAGGGAAAATCGGGTGTTTTTTTTCTCAAAAAATTTAAAATATAAATAAAAGGAATTTTTTTCTTCTTTACAAAGGCAATCCCCGTAAGATTTATGCCTTTCTTGCGGTCTGCAGTCGATTATGATGCTTTTGAAAAAAACCATTAAAGTCAGAACTGTCCAGTTCGTTGACGTACCACATAAATGTAGTTAGTTCATACCCAGGAGACATGTCGTTGAGTCACCAATACGTGCACAGAGTTTCTTTATTGTTTGCGCTTATTGCACAACATATACAATCGATCGATACAAACTATGTCTACACAAACATCACTTGTGCGTTAGTTGAAACGATTATAACTAGGTAAAGTTTGCCTTTTCTTTATTGACCAGTCACTCAGAAAATGTTACCTACTATACGTGAGTGAGAAAAGAAATGCGAAGTGGGAGATGGTCGCAGGCTAGTGGCAGCAGCGACGACCTGCTATGGCCGAACCACGGACACAGGCGTGGCTACTCTTATATACTCGGCTACACGCAGACCGCGTTGACCTTTATGCATGTACTGGTTGCCGTTACTGAAAACGAAAGATTTATTTCGATAAATCGCAAAAATTGTTGAAGGACGAATACTTTATCTACGCGCTACTTTATCATTCTACAAAACAAGCACAAAGAAGAATCATATGCTGACAGTTCTATTGAGCGTTTCAACAAATAATTTGTAAGCTTTAGCTATTCCGAAAACTTTTTCAACTGAATATACATATATATATATATGTTCATTTTTCCAAATAATATATTGCGTATACAATTGTATCTTAGACGAAAATGAAATATTATACCAAGTGTTGCCTTAATTACGTTACATAAATAATAGGAAATAATAACAATAATAAAAATGATTTTCTTATATACTGCTAAGCAAGACCTTCTTCTATCTAGCACTGGAATCTGTGCTGGCCACATAACTTTGAACTTTTTGCTTAATTCGTATTAATTAAGTTTTATTATTATTACTTCTCTCTAGCACTTATGCTTTTTTCAAGAGATTTAATTTACACAGTTTTTCATTTGTTTTATTTTATTTTTTTTCTTGTTCTTATTGCTTTTTGCGTATTGAATGTATAATCTCACAAAATCTTTGCATTGCATTGCAAAAGCATTTCAAAAAGTAAAATCAAAAAAAAAAAAATTAAAAAAAAGAGTAAAAAGTGAAAAGACAACTAAAACGAAAAGTGAAAAAGAAAAATAATAATAAATACAAATAAAATCATTTTGTTTATATGCTTTGCTTTCAGTTTCTCTTTATTATTATTATTATTATTTTTATTATTTTTCTTTTTCCTCAATATAAAACCTTCAAAGCAAGCCAAAGTCGCGGTCGAGCACAGTGGTCTCTAATAGATTACCCAACTGTGTACACCTTGACTTGCATACTTGAAATAATTAAATTTTTTATTTTTTCTTTCAAGTCAAAATGGAAAAAGAAGTTTAAGCAAAATTTTATATATTTTAAAAAGTTGAAGGATATTGTTCAGAGCCACAAAAGTTATTTAAAATATTCTAATTTGATTACTAAATACTTGCATATACGTGCCCATCCCCATATATATATATATATATATTAGAAAGATTACCCCCAAAGTATGTTAGCTTTTATATAAAAATTTGGGAAAAGTTTAGCAACTAAAAGTATGTTAAACTTTTATATGCTATCATACATATACATCCTAATAAATTTGGCTTTTAATCTGTAAAAAATTACTACCCTTAACTAAGTTATTATAAAATCGTAGCATTTATTTAAACCGACTTGTTTTGTATTTAACTTAAGTTCTTTCGTTTCATTTCTAGATTTTTTATAAATGTGGACTCTCCTTGTTTCACGTAAGAAAACATTCTTAGGTAATTTTTAAAAATACATATCGATAACAGTGCGGCTTCCGATCGTGAAAATGAATTCAAAATTAGCGAAAGGATATTGAATGCGATCGGCAGCAGACGATGTTTTACGATTTTTGAAATACCACACTATGTATGATGACAAGAAACGGAACAGTTTGAACGACGTTAAATGAACTGAGTCGCGGTAGTGCAATTGTAATCAGTATTAAGAGCAAAAAATTGGAGCGATTGATGCCGATAGGGTCGAACAGATATAATTGTGTATGCATGTCAGGCAGTGCGTTATACCTAAGGCAAATTTCATAGTTTCAATCTGATCTCTTTGAAGAATCTCTTGAGATTCTGGCAATAGAAACAATATTTACGACTTTGGATTTCATAGAGAAGTCAAAATACAAAGGCAAACATTGCCGAAGTTAATTTAAAAGGAAGATTTTTAAATCCAAAGAAATTAAAATATGATAGCTTTGCAACAACGCCTAATGCAGTTCTTCATAAATTTTTGTTATAAAATGTTGAAAATTATATCCGATCGCCCAGGAAAGATTTTACTTTTTGTTAGGAGATATTCAATGTGTAGACGCATGCCGTTCAAACTTATGTTATTTCTTAATTTTCTATTAATTTTCGCCATTAAATACCATAAATTTCACTCTGCTGCCAGTTAACAGCTTATATTTCATACAAACCGATCAGGTTAGAAGATTATTGCATAACATTCAAATGTTTCTGCCTAATGATTGGGCTCCCTATGTCTCATGCCAGAATACATCTGTATATCTAGTCTCATGAAAATATTTCGTAAACTGCATCGCAACATTCCACTTGGACAGAGGGGCAGGCACGCAGATACATTGATATATGCAGACGGGCTGAACAGATACAATGAGTGATTTTAAATCATTTCCCGCCTATCTCAAGTCCTTATGGGTATTGCGAACATCTACACAAACATAACATGTTCTTAACACATATAGTGTAGAGTATGAACATAAATTCACAAATTTTTTGCTTGCAAAGCGATTGGTCGCAAGAACTTTTTTTTAAAACAAGACGCTTGCCGGAGCGTATGAGTGTTGTTTAATTTCAACTAATAGATTATATGATAATAAATGCATACTAAGTATTGTATAGAAATTTGTGTGCATTTCATTTTTTATTATTACTCATACGTAGTGAGCGAAAAAAAACGTTACACCATGGCAAAGACATGCACTCATTACTGTACTTTTCTCCTAACATGACGCTACTCTGACTCAATATATGTTCTTCTCGATAGAACATGAAAAGAGAAATCCTAACAAAATGAAAGACCACTCACTCACTAGCTGTACTTGTACGCAATTAAGTTTAGGTTTATTGCATATGCTCACGTACGCCTCGACTATTTAACGGATTGATGCTTGTTGACTGTGCTAACTCATCAAACATAGTTCTCGTCGTGCTCTTATTCTATCTACTTAAATATGAAAATGCGAATTGAGAAATCTTCACGCAAAAGTGATGTTATTGTCAAGACTTGTCCGATGATTGAATGTTTTATAATAGTTGAAGTCACAACTTCTCCTACGTAAGAAGACAAATTTCGTTGACAAGTTACGCCAGTAACAGGAATAATTGAAAATTCATTTCGTATTCTCTCGAAATTGTGTCGCACATAACCGGCGACTTTGTTTGAACTCAATGTCATTAACCATGATTGCAACAAATGGATGTCATAGAAAGTTGCATCGTATCGTAATAAGTTCATGTGTCATGGAAAGTTCAAAGGTATATTAGTTTTCTTATTCGATAGGTGACATCGAGAAATGTAAATTGAAAGCTTTGCGGGCATGTTTAAACTGAACTCATCTATCTCTTTGACCGTCTGTCCGTCCCGTATGAGAGTTGCAACAAATACTTGTATTTTTTAGAATAGATTTTAAAAGTCACAAAAACTTCTTAGGTACTCGAAATTTTCCTAATAACTTGTAATCTACAGGAAGTCTCCGTACGGATATTAGACAAAATACTGGGTACTTGAGGTATGTCGTAAGAGTCTTCTTTTACATTTTCTTAAACCGCTTTATTTTGACTTTGTTAAAAATCGCATACCTCACATTATACATGTGTTTGCTTCGCAAACGAGACAAGAGCAATGCTTTGCTTTACTTACCGTCAGTAAGGGAGAGTTAAAGAGAAAGAGAAGAGGAGAGATAAAAGGCGGAAGTTAGTGCATTGGCTCATAAGATAGTAACATTTAGAAAAGCTTGTCGTTGACAATCGATTTCATTTAATATTTATTGCTTAATAATGCTCGTCACGTAAAGGGTATTATGGCAGAAAAAAAAAAGAAGAAAAATTGTCGGCCAACTAATATATTGTCGTAATGTGCTCAATGATATTGCGCTTGTAAGTATTGTAAGTAAAAATTGACATCAAGCGATTGCTTCACGTATTTTGGCTTAATTCCCCCCCCCCTTTAAAATAATATCTGCCGTGATCTTCTTTTTCTTCTTATTCTTAATTTTCTTCTTTTTTTATTTTTTTTTCTTAGCTTTCTTGTCACTTTCTTTGTAATAAGCAACGTTGAGATTGATGTTAACTTTGATGGCGCGATGTCGGTCGGTAATACGTAATGCATTTGTTTGTGTGGAAAATTTTATTACCACAAAAGTTTCCTACTTTCTTCCATCAAGTAAATGTCAGCTGCTAGCAATAATGCTTTGGACTTTACATTAGCGGTGACAGAAAGATGATATTACATGTGCTTTTGTTGTACAGAATGTCCGCTTTGACATTCAAGTGCATTGGACCATGTTTCGGATGTTTTTCGGATATTCTTCTTCTAAACTTATAAAAAATTTTCAATTTAAACTATGCGTTATAGTTACGCACACACTGACTGACTTGTTTCAACTAAGCTTCGAGGAATAAGAAGCCTAGTACAGAAACAACTACTACACCCATCGCCAACTCGTTGCAATGTGTTAACTCCGCGATTGTCCTCAGATGAACTGCAAATCAACTTTTATATGGTATCACTTAAAGGTCCATTAAACTGGCCATGACACCTTCCGGGAACGCTTTAAATTCTGTTTTTTTTTTTTTGTTTTTAATGGCATCATTTGATCTAAGATTCTTCTCGTCAAGTGGCAATTTAAACTTTGAGAATAAGGATATCAACAAAGGAACTTGCAATGTGTTGACTAGACAACATTTGCGGAGGTTTTCATCACAAGCGAGAATTTATCATTAGACGACTGCCTAATAAACCGAAGGATTTCTTTCGTTTTTTTTTACTTCTACGCGTTTTTTACTTCTTCTTTCACTCCTGTAATTTTCTCCCTTTTGTATTGGCCTGAGATGAAGCAATATATTTAATTTGAAGGTACAACTTGCAGGAGCAGGGTCATAACACCACGAAGGAATAAAATTTCTCAATTTAAAAATCGGCCGAACGGTTATTACTTTTTTGTATTGACAGACCATTTCTGTCTCAGATTTCATGCCTATGTCTTGCGTGAGTGAGAATACACGCTTATTTGATACTCTCTGAAGAATTAGATTTTTCGATTTTTAAAATTATAAAGTAAAAAATTAACATCGGACATCTTGAAAATGGGTTTTAAGGACAACACATTGTCCTAAGGAAATCTGTTTGACCGATAGAAATAATTCAAAAACGTATTGAAGACGATAGACGCCATGATCGCAGCCGTCCAGCGATGAGCAACGCAACATATTGTTTTGATCGATATAAACGACTTTGAAAGACTATGTCAACTTTAGCAGCGTCTCCTAATAATGGAACTTCTCAAAAGAAGAATTTTCGTGTTTTGCCTAATTCCGATACTTTTCTGACAGCAGTGGATTTAACTTATTTGTTGTTTTAAATTTTTGCGCGAAAGCATTTTTTATGTAATAGTAAATCTTGTTCAACTAAATTTATTTAACCTTTAATATAAATAAGATTTCGAATAAATGAATGTACGTGGAATTTCTCTCTCTCTCTCTCTCTCTCTCTCTCTCTCTCGTATATTCATTCCCCAGTTAAGCTTGATTATTTATTACATAAAATTTTTATGACAAATGCACCTGCTTACCAGAAAAATTTACGGAAACGAGAAAATAAGAATTAAGGATGCCTTTTAGCAACATCTTTCTACTCCAAAGATAATGTCGAACATTTACGACTTTAGGCTGTTTTGGCTTTCACTTGGCAGATATATTCTTCATAAAGCATTACTTTTTGTTTGTTTGTTTCTCGGTCTATTAATGTGTAAGTTTTACTTGCATTGAAATTAGGTGGAAAGTATTCGCGACTTGCTCCAAAATGCAGTAGTTGTAGACGGCTTTGTTCATAAAAAAAAAATAAAAAAAAAAAAAACACTAAAACTATACTCCAACTATTCTGCGCCTATTTATGCTTCAAGCAGATCGTAGAGACTCTTGTCGTTGCATTCGTATGTCTTCACAAGTATGTACGTATGTATATGCCTTGTTTACATTCACATTTCATGCATTGAACCATTCATTTATTAACGTCGTGAGTTGTGGAACGCAGTATTTGCTGCCAAAACGATAACATATGCCGTACTATATATATATATATACATATATAGTATACATATAGCTACGTATACATGCATGTACATATGTGTACATGATTTCATGTATGTGCTTTTGTGTGTGTGTGTGTGTGTGTGTGTGTGTGTGTGTGTGTGTGTGTGTGTGTTTGTGTGTGTGTTTTTGATACACATTTATCCTATTTGAATAAAGTTTTTTACTTTTCGGTAACACACATGCCACACACTTACATTGCCCGCCCTTATAAACAAGAAATGCTTAAAGTTACTAAGCGTGATAGAGCAGCAGAGGAACATAAAAGTAAGGAAAAAAAGGAAAAAAGTTTTGTAAATAGCGTATAAAAAGAAAATTGTCGGAAATTTTCTCTATCATCATCACATGCATTGTCTCGTTGACATTTATAATGTAAAACACTTGAAAGTAATAAAAACCTTTTATATAAAGGAATTATTTTCTCTTTTCCACTTTTTATAGAGCGCGTAGTAAATCGTTAACAAAAGAGATAAATTGCAAATGAAAGGATAATCAAATGCGATATTGTTCACGACTATGGTTTCAAGAGCATTGTGTGACGGTATTGATTGCTAGCAATATTTGGTATAAGAAACATATGGAGAATGAATTTATGTTAACTAATGAATGAAAGTTTATGGAAGTTTTTGCTTCCAGGTAGAGTTCGTATGCATGCGACATATACTTCCGAATAAAGCATTATTTTTTCCAAGCACGTATAAGATAATTTATCGACAATGACGGCAAAAGAAATTACACGAAAATAAAGATTTTGAAAGATGAAGAAACCAAAATAAGTATCTTTCTTATGTTAAAGGCTCGATTTTTATCACTCTTATGGTTCTTACCTTTAAGACTGCGCTTGTTATCGTTTTTTACCGAGCATAACGAAAAATTAACTTTTTTAAAAATTTGTCAAGACCAGAAATAAACTATTGGAAATCTTATAGACTGTGTATATTATTGATTGGCATGAAACATTGTTTGTCTGTCCGCATGTCAAAATATTCAAATGGAAATTTATAGAGAAATTTCCTCTAGATATTAAATCTGGCCGTTCCATAGATTTGGTAAATAACATAAGATTTTCGGACAAGTTTAAAGCCCATTCACCTGTTACTCCGCCTTTTTTTGCGTCACCTTATCGTTTTCTCAGACAAGCTTAAAATAATCGCCTATCCATCCGTTTTTCTGCCCTCATTTCCGTCCTCATATAACCCATATAGGCGGGACGCCACTTCTTCTTCTTCTTCTTCTTGCGACGGACTTAGTACTCTATGCTGGGTTTTGATCCAGCTCAACTGGTAATACCACACTTATTTCATGGAAATAGCATGCCTTGAGTCAATCTTTCGATCGCCGGATCAGATCTTTCTATTGCTAAATAACAGCGCTGCTTTGTCGCAGGGAGCAGAGGAAAATGTATGCCACCCATCCTATCTGCCTTGTTAGGCGTTTTGTGTTGATATAAATGGATCGCCTTTGCATCTTACATTGCCTTACGCATGACTTAATGTAATCATTCCACCGTTACTTTTTTTTGGCTCTAACATTACTATTATCGTCTCTCAGGATACCTTTTCCAATATCTAGTACTATCGCCTTCCGATTGGCGTTGTATTTGTTATTGGGATTTCCCAACAACTAATATGAAAACGTTTGCCGACAATTTTTATCAAAAATATGAATATCGGCAACCGTAGCCCAGTTGTTTATTTCACAGGCACTAAAAACATTGTACATAATTTTGAAATCGATCTTTTCTAATGAACTGTATCGTTACTGATTTATGAAATAAATTAATGTTGTGTTAAGTGATGAATAGAACATTTTGCGATAATCTTCATAGGAAGCGTTTATCACAAAGATAACTCTTAACTTAGTTACATAAGTTTTCAGAGAATTACTCGGCAAAATAATGATAGATTTCTGCTGCCGTACATAAATCCTGATGATGATATGATCGTAAGGTTACCTGTAGAAAATCTTATTAAGCCGAGAGCAAATAGTATTTCTTGCCAATGGGTTCCTAAGTTATGTATGCAAAAAGATGTTTCGTTTCATTTCGTTTCGTATAATTTATTTATATTTTTATGCACACATAAACATGTACACTCTCAAACACACATATTTATTAGGTGTACAAATACGAAATAGTTTGTTTTTTTTTCAAAAAACATACGCTCAATGCACAAAAATAATAGAATTTGATTGACTCATACTCACACATACTCTGATCACACTTCCACTTTCTAATCATTTACGCAATTTGTGGATATCACGCTAGTAGAAATTTTGCTTTTGCCGCGAGCCATTCATCGAATCGTATTTTTCACATCTTCGTAAGAACCAAAACGCTGCTCAGAGCACAAGTGCCTGGGCCAACGATGCAAAGAAGTGACCGGAGAGGAAGCGCATGGACTACCACTTTCTACTTGAGTGCTTCCAAGAGATCGCGAACCAGTTTTGCTATATGTGCTACGCACGACTTTCTCCTTCGAGAAAAAAAACTGTCATATGATATTTTGAATGCGACCAAAGTTGTTAGTAGCGTTTGGCTTTGATAGTTCCACCAGTCTTTAAAAGCTTATACTGGACCGGCGTCTTTTTAGTGGCACCAAAATTAGCTCACTATTTGTTAGCAAACGTTTCCGACTTTGCGAGGGATGTGGACGCGAGCAACTTTCTCTTGCATGATTCGAGCAAAAAATTTCACATGTAATTTTGCACTTGTACGTCCGTATCTCGATCAACTTAAATGATATGCATTTCCCTGTTTTCCATGATCTTTCCCATTTGTTTTAAGATATTGAAAACAGCTTGTTGTCTAATGCTACTACTACTCTGCAAGTTTTTGTGTTCGTGCAGCGTCTTCATCAAATAATGCTTGCAATGCTTGCAAATTTGTATCTTTTCACCGGTTTCCCATGTTCCTTCTTTTGAGCTTCGCATAATCACCATTTTTGATATTCCCGGAAGTATTGTTCGCGCATGGCTTGCGATGGAGACTGCCACCACTTGACCTTCCCACAATACGATCCAGCAGCAATTTCGTCCAATGAAAATAACCTGCTTGAAGCCGCCTTATCCGATACTAACTTCGACATATTCAATGCAGCGAAACATTACTATGCAAGCATTTAGAAGCTTTTGAAGAAGAAGCTTATATGTCAAGCATTTACAGTACACACACCCACCGCCTTGGACGGCTCAAAACTGCATTTCATATTTGTACACCTAACATGTTCTTATTTCTTATTTAAACATTTTAAAAAGTTTTCAAAACTCAGTGTGGTATCGACCCTGTTTTGCCATTCGAGAAGCGTACGTTATTGAATTGGAATCACTTTGCTTCATTTATTTATTTTTAAAGTCACTTCTTCTTCTATTCACATAGAAATTAAATAGAAATTAAGATGGATTTGTCTATTGTAGGTATTTATTGATTTTTTCTTTTGGCTCATATAACTTTCGAAGATTAACATGTATACAAAAATTTAAAAAAAAAAAACAAAAAAAAAAATAATAAATATTTAATACTTATTTACACAATAACATCTTAAAAGCATTTAATTCAATTGCAATTAAAAATGAATAAAAAAGGAAAAAGCGCTAAAATCTTAAAATGACTATAAAAATACTTGGAAATATTTTTATTGCTTTCTATTTATTACACATTTTAAACGCACCCCTGCGAAACGAGAGGATGGGAGTGAGAGAGAGAGAGAGAGAGAGAGAGAGGGAGAGCTTTGCAAATTTATTGTTAAATTTTAAAGCAGTCTTCGGTTTTTCGTCGATATATTTTACACTTTTTCACCGCTCACGTTCACAATGTTATAATAATTATGGTCGGGGAAACGTTCCAATTCCACGTAATCCATTTCGGTATGCAATAGCTTGTCCAACATTTGTACTATCTCACCAAAAGTTGGTCGTTCATGACGATTTTCCGCCCAACAATAAAACATGATATTATAAAGTTCACGACGGCAATGCTCCGGTTTCTCTAAACGATAACCATCACGTACCTAGAAAGATCAAAATTCCGTTTCAATTGAAAATTGATAAAAAGTGTTTTTAAATTTACCTTACGCATAACTTCCGCAGCGGATATGCCAGGGTAAGGCGTCGAACCTAATGTTACAATTTCCCACATTAAAATACCGAAACTCCAAATATCCGATTCAGTTGAAAATATATTGTCGTACAATGACTCAATCGCCATCCATCTATAAGTACATCGCAAAGATTAAAATTATAAAGATTAGTAAAGAAATATTTTAAGTGGTCCTTCTAAAAGTCCTTCTACTTTTCTTCCGGCATATATATGCCTGCCTCCAGTATATCTACCACTTCTCAAAAATTGAACTTTCGCAAGACAGAAATTCTTTCTCTCTCATCCTGTTTTATCAAAAAAAAAAAAAAAATTAAAAAAAACACACACACACTTACCTTCACTAAAATCTTGAATCGATAAGATTTCTTTACCACTATACTTACACTTTACGCTATATTCATAATAATTCGGACAATTTTGCTTAAAGTATTATTTATACTCTATATATATGTGTGTATATATACTCTTGTGATTGGACTCGTTTTCTATGTTCCTAATTTTTTCATTTTCAGCCGCATTCTGGCGTTATGACCTTCCACTAGCCATAGAGCAAAATCATGTGTTTTCTCGTCACAGTTTACGTGACTTCGTATCAAATGTGATATGCCGAAGCAAAATTAAAGTTGAACAAAACTTCCTAATAGAGTTAAGTAAAAAAAAAAAAAAAAAAAAAAAATACTAATGATTACGGACGTCTCTGTAATGTTACTTGGAACACGGCTGTTCATTGAACGAATGAACGAAAAATGAACTCTTACGATGCGTTAAAATGATGCATATACATACACATAGATGATACATATATGTATATACTTAGTGCGAGCGCTAAGTATGGGCGAATGCATGCTTGCAACCGCACGATAGGCCTGCACAGAGTGACTGACCCACAGGTGGACCTACGGACAGACCTACATCGAATTACAATTTGATGTTGATCAATCAAGAATATATATACTTTGTGGTGTCTCTGTTGCTTCCTTCCGAGCATTGCAAACGTTTTGACAAGCTCAAGATTTTCTTCCTTTTCGATATTAAAAAATTTATGAGACTAAACGTCACATCGTGATATGAATTGTTACTGAGGCACGTGACCGGTTTAAGGTTAATCATTAACATGCTCTCGATTGCAACCGAAGTTTTTTAATGGAGAATCACTTACTTGAACAAAATCAAAAAGAAAAGTGTAAAAGAGAATTTAGATTTCGTAGCACTTGCAGCCGTCGACTTGATTCTACCGTCAAGAATTCATATAATTGATGCGATCTTCCGTTCAGGTTTATTTGCAAGCATTACCGGCTGATGTAGAAATCAAGTACATCCTCCTACCAAGGGTGTGGTGGAGAAAATGTTTTCAACTCTTTGTCATTCTCGCAACGGATGTGCTGGGTTGGGTGTTACACCCAGTTTTATTTTTCAATGAAAAGTCAATTAACTTTGACATACTTTTCATTTCAAACTCTTCTATCATAGCAATTGATTGACCTTTTCTATATTCAGGCATTGTACCACCAGCAAGCGCCTGACAGACACAGAAAAATTGATGACTTACACGTTTTAATTACACAAAGACTAATTGATCAAAGCACAGGAGATACGAGAGAAATAACAACAGTACGCCTCTACTATTTGTTTACTATATATATATATATATATATATATATATATATATATTTATGTGTGTGTATATAAGTGAATGAATGAATACGCACACACATTTACACAGAAATGCAAGTTTCATGTTTAAGCACAAATTAAATTCTAAGCTTCGGCCATTGCTGGTGAGAGAATGCGTTACACAACAAAACCATTTTTTTTATTTGTTTGCATTCGTAATGTGAATAGATTTCGAGTGCAAACTCAGTTATTCAATTATAGCATAAACTAAGGTTTATTTCATAGTTTGCCAACCATAGGGGCTTAAAAAAAGTCTCTCCAAAAATTTCAATAAAACAATGCACTGATGACTTGAGCGACTTGCAAACCAAACACTTGACAATGATAGTGGCGTGCGCGCCTTCTTTATGGCCCAGAGCAATTGCAAAGTTGGACAGCTATGATTTAGGTAAGATGCATGCATGTTTTAAAAAATAGCAATTGAAAGCGAGAGCATGTCCAACAACTTAAACTGAAAGCGCATTATATAAAAGTTAGATTAACAAATTTTTACATTAGAAACTTTATTTAAAATAACTTCTTGTGTTTATGATAATGAAATGATGGAGGAGAGAAAAGTTTTTCTATCACTCATGTTACACCGAAGACTTAATTATAGTATATAAATATAGTATGTGGTAATCTATAGTATAGAAGAAAGGGACGAGGAAAGGCAATAGCTTTTGTTAAGGCTATTGATTAAATCTCAGCGGTTGTGTTTGCGTTTGCCGACTGAACACTAACTATAATTACAACCAAAGTAAACTTCATCGCATTTGGAATTTGAACCCGTGAACTATGACATCGGTGTGGCGATTCTTACCTCCTACCTACTCGGCGAACAATGAGACAATCGGTGACTACAAAGTATTCAATTTGCTATTCACTTCCTTGAACGTATCCTGAACTGACACCGAACTGTTGATAAATTGAAATTGACGTTGACACTTGCTTTGCATATGCCCGTAACCTCACGAACCAGAATTTATCATATGTTTCTCTTTATTAGCAGTACGTAGCCTTTTTTTATTTATTTATCTCTGTTTGTTCGAGATCTACCGTGGAAGAGCCAAATGGAATTTCGATACAAATTTTTCGTTTGTTAAAAAGATATATTCTCTATAGCAGTCAAGCTAGTTACTACCTGTAGTAGGCGCTTCAAAAATTATAGCTGCTCTGAGATGGTCTGACATGGTACGGACTGTGTAGTTTCTTTGTCAATATTGAAAGTGCATTTACGGCAAAAGGGCCCGGATTATATGAAAGTCCCAAATACAAGTATCGGCCATGTGTTCCCTAAAGTATTATCTAAAACTTTTTAAAATACCTTTAGAGAGAAGTACAAGCATGTCAGAATTCTACACAGAATAGGTTTCGCCCCGTGTTACCGTGAGTAAGGCTGCTTCGAAAGCGTTAGATAATAAAATATTGGAGGTATTAGGAAAGTATCCCCTTCCTCTGCAGTGGGAGGGGATATTCCATGGATATGCTCGTCGAGCCGTCGAATGATGGCTAGCTAAGCCTTCGTATTACCCAAGATAAGTCAAGCGTAATCATAAACCAATACCCGCCTTAACCACTAGGATCGTTCGTCCGTCCATGAACCATTCAATCTTTTTCTTAGCCAGCTCACCTATAGAGTGAGGTAGAAACTGAAAATGGCGTTCGTATTTCGATATGGTCATGATCAACCTAAAACGCTGATCGAAATAAGTAAAAAGTGTACTTTAGAATCCATCAGAAATATACTTTGGATTTTTTATGTTCAGCACTAAAGGATAGATTATATATCAATTTTTCTTTACACATCAAGCTGATATGTTTGATTGTATGAGAATCGTTCAACTGTTCGCATCATTCCTAAAATAGCCTGCACTATGATGATGAGTAAAGTGGAATCGAATTTTGCCGTTTTTCAAACTTGGGTCGAAAACTTTTCAGCCAAACCTTCCTAATCATTAATGCTTTCCGAAATTTCCAAGAATTACAAATATATAACGCACCTACAAATTTATCATATATGAATGGGGAACGATATCATTACAAGCAATTTCAAAAGTCCGTCTTGCCTTCTAATATATGTCAAGTTTGGGTATATCTGGCTATCTTTAATAAACTGAAACTTGAAATTGTATTTTAAGCACTTTTTTCACCCCACTTAAATTTGCATTGTAAAGTCTTGCTTATGGAGCGAAGGATATGCAACAGTTTAATAGAAAGTAAAAGGAATCAGCCAAACACATGAACAATTGAATTTTTATGGAAAATGCGGCAGGACTTAAAATCTCTAGCAAGAAGAGATAACGAAAACAGAATGAAAACAAAATATGTTTGAAAAATTTCGAAAACAAAATAACACAAACGCAAAAAAAAAAAACAAGTAAGAAAATTATATTCTGTTGTGACCGAATCTTTTATACCCATCGCTGTTATCATAAAAAAGACAAGACAATGCAAACTGCTCTATAATATGGCGTGGGCGCGGTTGAACACAAAAAATATTATCGCATAAGCATGTGGACGTTGTAGGCATGTCTTTGAAAAGTTTAAGTCAAATCCAAATGCTTTTGCAAATTTGTAGGCGACATCTTCATTTTCGCTAACGGAAGAATGTTTACCGCAAAAACTATACACTTGAACAGACAGAACATTCTAAATAATTTACACACTTTATGGGGGTTTCGAAGTTTGTTTCTGCGTCTGATAAAGGTATTGAAAAAAATATTCTATTTTGATAAACTATAATATTGAGTAGGCGTGGCCAATTTTTTCCATTTTTGTGCACGAACGCATTCGAATTTATGTACATTTATGTTGGAGAGTGCATACCTTTTGAGAGCCAGAGGAGTTCTCCGTTTACGTGGGCCGTGGCGTATCCCTCGACCGATTTGGGTCAATTTCAATTTCAACCTGCCTACAAGAACTTCCTATGTTTCGGCCAAAAGTGAAGTCGATTGCTTCATTTTTGCGGCCAGGGATTTGGTTGCAATCGACCTTGCACAGTGTGATAGACAGACGGACATGTTTAAATCGATTTAAGAAGTTTGATGTTGATCAAGAATATATATACTTTGTAGGTTCTCTTATGCTTCCTACTGCGAGTTGCAAACGTTTTAACGAAATCAATATACCGCTCATCCGTTATTGGTGGGTAAAAAAAGGAAAAAAGATCTAACAACTGATGACAATGATTTTTTTTTTTTGTTTTTTTTTTGTTTAGTTGAATGCGCACATAAGGAAACGGTAACGTATCATGCCATGTACTTGAAGGAGCAGCTGTGCTTTCACGTGTCACGTGCTGAAATCTAAATGAATGTAATATGAAATTGCACACACATGAGTCTTTACGCGCGTGCATTGGTGTTGAGATGCATGTTACTCGCAAGCAAACAACAATTTAGATAAACTTCCAACTTTTAAACGAAAAAAACAAAAAGCGGGGAACATATCAACAACAAACCGGCGGCACACAAGGACAACGAAACCAAATGAAAATATCAAAATAGAAATTGTTTTTATGTTAAAATAAATTTGCTTTTAAGGGATATTTGTACAAAACTTTATGCATTTTTTATATTATTAATAATTTAAAAAATTTCATGGAATGCTTCATCAAAGGAGATGCTCGAAATAGATGTAAATATCTCTATAAAACTTTTATGATTAGCGTGAGATTTTAAGTTAAATAAATCATGAATGATTTATGCCCTACACGATTTGTGATGCAAGAGCATATCAAGGAATACATACACCTTTTATTATACCGATCGATTGAGAGTCACTTTCTGAATCAATCTAATCTTGTTTGTTCGTCCTTTCGTCTGTCCCTATGTCCGTCTTGTTTCATGCGTTTAACTTACAGGTAGTAATTTTTGGGATATTTTTTAAAATACTGCCGACATGTCACCGACGAACACTATTGAAAATTATTCGGATCAGACCACTTTTTCGAGCAATTTCAATGCAGGGTCTTACTTTGAAAAGTTGTACAAAGCGAAGTAGCGTATTTAATGGCGAGCGGTTTTCCAGTATAGTGTTTTTAGTTGTTTCTTATTGACCAGTTACTCAGAAGATATTCCCTGAACAGGCATGGTGAATGTACATAGAGAGAGAGAGAAAAAAAGAGAGAGAGAGAGAGAGAGAGAGAGAGAGAGAGAGAGAAAGAGAGAGAAAGAGAGAGAAAGAGAGAAAGAGAGAGAGAGAGACAACAAGACAAAACAAGTGAATGTACATAGAGAGAGAGAGAAAAAAAGAGAGAGTGAAAGAGAGAGAGAGAGAGAAAAAGAGAGAGTGAAAGAGAGAGAGAGAGAGAGAAAGAGAGAGAGACAACAAGACAAAACAAGTGCTGGCGTAGTCCATTAGACGGTGTGTTTTGCGGATATTTCCATCCCAATCAAACGACTGGATAACTGGAGAATGCTACTAATAACAATTGGCGTTTTGCACATCTGCAATTGAAGCAAAAAGCTATCGCGATTTGTAAAGGCACAGGTTTTTTACATCAAGTTTGTTTGTCTTATATCAAAACCGATTCTGCTCGCAGGAAGGACTAGAAAAGGAAGGTGGGGATACAATAAATTTATTATCACCATATCGAACACTTAGAAATGGGAATAACATACCGCGTAGAACATGTTGAGGGCATGTTGCGAAATTTGCTTTCTTTTCTTAGAACGTTTGGCTTTATTAAAATCCCGCTACGAGGTAAGGAATTCATTTAGATCGTGTCATCTAAGAAATGAAGTTAAATTTGAATTCTTGGGACAATGAGGTTGCCACATGACTATTGAACTCTTCAAAAACAAATCACTTCGGTTTTAAATCCTCATGGCACAAAGCTACATTAAAAAAAGACTTAAGCTGGACCTATCTTGTTATTACATCGAGTGATTCAGAACCAGTTTCTGAATCGATCTAATCTCTGTCTCTTCTATTTACTTGCGCTCAATCTGCAGGTCGCTGTTTTTGAGACGTTTTCGTGACATGGAGTACACCGACGGATTTTGATCTAAGGTCGACGACAGTAAGTGAAAATGGTTCGAAACGGACATTTTTTTCGATCATTTCCCTTACAACGCCTTGCTTTGAAAAATCTACTATATATAAAGCTGTCTTTGAAATGTCGATGTATAAACAATTGAACTTCTTGTGAACAAATTCTTGTCGATTATTCGAATTAGCGAATCGGATTGTGGTGCAGCTTTGAAACCGGACCTGAAAAGTATAACTGTAATATGTATGAATATTAGGATATATTGAGAAGTGCGATTTTTTCATCAAAGTCTTGATTCATAACCACACATGGCCACAAAAATTGATATTTTGATTGTGTTGTCATAAGTTCTTTTATTTTCTTCTCAATGAGACCGATCCACCACAACCATACATTCGCATAATAATCGGCGCTTTTAATAGAAAACTTATGCAGACACTTTGAGTCACAGGTGCATGACGCGCGACTCCAAGAGTCAGTTTTAAAGCGAAAAACTTATTGAAAAATGGAAAAATGTGTGAAAATTCTGGCTAACATTCAATTGTCCGTTGATTTAGTGTGATCATGTAGTGAAAATGCATACGAAATTTTATACGAAATTGCATACGAAAGTGAACAAGTGAACAAGCAATGATACAGAAGACGAAAGGGTGATCTCTAACGCAGGTTCATGTAAGATTATTGAAAGCGATGATAGGTTGCTTGGTGAAGAGTCCTAAGACAACAATTTTCCTAACTCCCGCGTTTAACGAGTTCGGGTGAGTCTAAAATATACGTACCACACGTGGTCCATACCCATTATGAGCTCAGAATGATTTTGATAAAATGTTTTGCTTTCTGACGAGCAAAAGTAGAAAGAGATGATGATGCTCAACAAATTTTGAATGAATGCGGCAAAGAGTATGACGGTATCTGCTAACCATCGCTGTCCATTGAGACAAGCATACGTCATCGTAGGCCCGTATTTTAGCATCGGAAGGGTTACTTCCTGACCTCCACCGAAAGCCGAGAATTTTCACAGTGACATTCACAAAAGCTAGGCTGCTGTGATGTGAACTTCAAATTGAGAGTAAGCATTAATTAAGGATCTTATCTGAACTTCTTTGATGTTATCGACGTCATCATTGCAGCTAGAAAAAAGCGTAAGATCAAGTTTCCATAATACGATTGATCAGCTGATGAAGCAACGACTCCACTCCAAAGACTCACTCACAGTTGAACTAAGTGTAACCTAAATATTTGTTCTATTCATCCGTTTGACTTTCCCTGACTGGATATTTATTTTGAAACTTAAAGAAGAAAATAAGTAAGCGTAAGTTAATACTTATTCTCCTATAAAATACCTGGTTCTGTTTTTTGTGAACTCTTTGGCAAGTTCAAGCCACACTCCACAAATGTGGTTACGCTTTAAAGCAGAGAAGTTTAGTTTTCATAGGAAGAAAAAAGTTCGCTTAATCCCCGCTCACCTTCATTTTATTCAACCTACCTAGTATGCATTACACAACCGATTGATTCATCGGTTGCGAACTTAGCAAAGTCCTTCAGGCTCTTTTTCTCACAGAAATGCTATAGACTCGTACATTTTTTCGCAGAGAAGATCGGAGATTAGAAAATCGCGGCAAGCAAGTAAGTTCGTGAAGTATAGTGCATAAAAAACTTAAGAACTGCTAAGCAGTTTGCAAAAGCACGAATAATTATTAAAGTCAGAGAGAAAATAATCCCACAGCTATCCCACTGACATAAGAGTTAATAAAAAGTTGTCTGGTGTTCCGGTATAATCAAGATTCGTCTAAAAACTTTTTTGGTTGTTTTCTTTCTTGTTGTTGTTGTTATTATTGTTATTGTTGTTGTTGTTTTATTAAAACCGAAACAAAAATTGTTTTTTTATGCAAAGCGAATTTCGGTTAAATCTGAATAACCATAAAAACAAATACGATAATAAAGTTTAAATAGAACTTAATGTTATGTAAGAAATAAAAGCCAAAAACTTAGCGTTAATAACAAAAATGTAGACTTTTCTCCTTCTTCCTTGAGTTTTAAAAGTAAATGACATCTAACTGTTACAGCGGAATTGTGATATTTGATGGCGGCACTCTGGCAGGATATTAAAGAGATTAGCTATACTTTTATTGAAATAATAAAATTTTTAAATGTTTTAATAACAAACACACAAAAGTGCTTCGTTTTGCAAAATAACGCAAAACACAAATCTTTAATTTCGAAATTATTTGTTTTCTTTTGTACTGTTCTGTTTTTTCAACACTCGCTTTGGCTATGACCATGAAAAACTTTCATTGCATTTTTGGCCAAATTGATACTACTTTCAAGTCATATCCAGCCATTTCCACTAGTAAGTAAATGGCGGCAATAAAACAAAACTGAAAAACACCAAAAAAAAAAAAAAATGCTCAATAAATTAGCTTTTTTATCCTTCTCCGCCACTGCCGCCGTCGCCGCCGCCTTAAGCGCGTAAAGAGCAGGGAATTTGTTGTTGTAATTTAGAGAAGAGTTTTTCCCATTTACCGGCTTCGTTATTCTGCCATTAACAGCTCAATAACCCTTTATTGCTTAGCAGTGAAATTTTGCTAAACGAATTTGTGCTCTTGGCTCAGTGTAACAGAGAACGCGAGAACACGAGAACAAAAATGCAAGACTTTAAAAGCGCAAATGTTACAAAATATGTGTTGTAATAATGGTTTTGTTACTTTTCTTACTTTTCTTCCCTCTCGCATCTTGCAATTTCTTGTTACTATTTGCTTTTGGCGGCCAAAAATGGAGGCAAAGTTTCTTTTTGCTAATTTACAATTTACACACACACATACACGCGCACACATAGCCGTTATTAATGTCGTCTGCACTTAAAATGATTTTATTTCCCTTCGCTTCGTTCCAATTGAAATTTTATTTCAAAATTTCATAGTACAGAAGACGACGGTGTCGTTTCGGTTCACACAAATGTTCTTTTATAATATATTTGCTAAATGCAAAAAGATACAATTACCACTCATCACTCAAATGAAAAATGATTATGTAACTAAACTAAACTAAAAAAAAACACATATTTTTGATAATTTGCTTTACACAGAAATGCAAACATGGCAACATGGCCAGACGCGTAATGTAGAGTATACGTAACCATCGTAAACATTGTCTTGCGTAACCTTTATATACATGATGATAGCGCTTCTTATCTACTTCTTATAGGCTACCTTATGTAAACTGCTTTAAGGACAAAAAAATAAAAAACTTTACTTCACGAACATTTCCGAGAACAAGGTTTCAAATTTTGATGTTATAGATATTTGTAGTCGAGCATTTTATTATTTTAATTTTTCTTCTTTAAACCTAATTTTCCCTTTTGCGCAAGCCTCTAAGGTGGAAACTCCACTTTTATGTCATTTATGTTCATCTGTCTGTGGCAAACACGCGTAACATTTGAACATTTGTGGATGATGGACTCTCCGCTTATTAGCGCCTTAATGTGCATTGCAAGGGAGATCTTAGCTGTCAAGGTTGATGATAGTTGCCCACGGGAGTCTCTAAACCATTCTGACCATTTTGGAAGAAGAAAAACTGCCATAAGAACTACTTTGTCAAATTATTGCTTGCCATAAAAGGGTAGATATTTTTCACTTATCAAAGAAGAGAAAATTTTGCTCAAGCAAAGAAAATCTTACAAAGATTGGTTTACTGGTTAGAAGCATCGATTATTCTTCAATTATTGGCAGCACAAGTGCGTTAACAGTTGAAAGTATTGGGCAGGAGTCTTGTTGCGAGTAGAAGTACTGAATATTTTCTTTTACTAAGACCTGTAATCGATTGCTCTTGCTAATGTCCACAACATAGGTTATCTCGTTGGTAAGAGCAGCGGAGTAACTTTGGTTTAAAATCTGCTCTGAGATGAAACAGAACTTTTGACGCAATATATCTAACTAACGATTTTAATCATGAAGCATCGAAAATTAGACCTTATTGTCATATGAGCTTCAGTTTTCTTTATATGAGAGGGGGTTCGAAAAGTTGCCCCAGCCGATCCAAAGTTTTCATACCAATTTCGAATGCCGAAATATTTGTCGAGAAATTTTGAAAATTGCAATTTTTTCCATATAACGAGTTTTATGGAAAGAGCATTATATGGGGCATGATCGAAACCATTTGCAACAGCGTTCGTCCTTGAGCCAAAACACAGGAGTGTACCAAATTTTACATAAATATCTTAAAAATTTGCGACTTGTGGCTTGAACGCAAATTTACATGGATAGACATCATATGGACAGACACACAAAGATCGATTCAGAAAATGATTCTGAAGCGGTATCGGTATAATAAAAGAGGTGGTAACGCTTCTGCGTGTTGCACATGTCCGCCCAAACTTAATATATCCTGTCCAACAAGCGGTGTAGCGTATAAAAATTTTTCTACATATCTTCATCGCAAAATTCGTAAACAAAACTACATCAATTATTCAGAAGGAAACGAAAGAAAGAAGAACGTGATTATTACCGTTTGAAGCAAAGTGGACAAATATGTTTTCGATGCACATTTTCTAAGCAGATTGTTACAATATCTGTTGCTTAGGAACTTTACCGTATGTTTGGCATCGTTTTTGTGTCGTGTTGCATTCCATTCGTTACTAATTGTTGCCTGGTTTAGTTTTCCTTTAGCATTTACTCTTTGATTGCTTTATGTGCTTTTGCTTCTTTTTTTGTATTTTTTTGGTTTTTTTTTTCGTATTCTTGCTTTTCATTTCTCTTACGCACTATATAACTTTTCGTGAAAATTTTTTTTGTTTGGATGAAATGTTCATTTACATACCTGATTGGCAATCTGCCTTCACTTTTGCGTTCGTAAATTTTTGATGTAATCACATCACGTGCGAAACCAAAATCGGCGACTTTGCAGGTGTGATCGTCCGTTATTAATATATTACGAGCCGCCAAGTCTCTATGGATAATCTGAAGCCAAAAAAAATCAGATCAATTAAGAGGAATACAAAAAAAGGTTTTGTTTAAAAGAATTCTTAGGAAAATTTTATATAATCCCCGCTGAATGAAGTAAGCTAAAGTCGTCCGAAATATATAAAACAAAATGAATGTAGCGACGTGATATTGCTTTAACATAATCATTATGTCAGCTACACACAAGCAAAAGGTTTCTATTACCTTATGTGAAAGAAATTTCTGATCAGAGAGCTACAATTTCCCATATTTAGGAAAACTTATTCAAGCAACTTCTTCTTCTTAACCAACAAATCAAACATAAACCTTAGTAAGAAGCCTCAAGTCGAAATAAGTAACCAAAGATGTAATGGGATGACTGCAAGAAAAGTGACTCTTCAAATTTCAAGCGTTACGTACATTCGAGTTCATTTCGAGTTCATTTTTTTATTTTTTTATGTTGGTACACATGTCGCCAACATATGTTGATATTGTCAGCCATTTTGTGTGTTTACTTCGTCTTTCACAGATGTAAAGGTTAGACGCGTTTTAGTTTGCTTGGCGATTTTTCGCTCTCGAAAACAGCATCAAACGATTTGTGTTAAATTTTGTATGAAAAATAAAATTAAACTTAAAATGTTGACTGCAGCTTTGACCACCGAAAATGTTTCCATGTGGTACAAACTCTTCACAGAAGATAGTCAACAATCGCTGAACACCTTGAAGCAGTGAAGAAAGTCATTATGAAGAATCGTCGAAACACTATTAGAGAAGTTGCTGAAGATGGTGGCATATCGGTCGGCTTATGGCAGGCAATTTTTTGGAATGTTTTGGGCATGAAACGTAACGGAGACAATGACCCGGTACTTAAGAGTGTTGAGAGCGCTGGACATACTTCCTTCTGAAATCTGCGTTAGACGCCCCCGTGCAAGACCTGACAGCTTAAGCTCAATGAATTTTGGGAGATTAAATTCAAGCGTATAAAAAAGTGAGCGGTACTTTACATATATATAACCAAGGGAATTATAGCACTTGGTTAGTTTTTCTTTTGCTGTCCCCTTCACGACCCATTTCAAGCTTTAGAAAAGAAAACAGAAGAACAGGTATTGGCCATCCTAAGGCAAATATTATTGTGCTGTTTGTCTTCAATTAATAGTATGGGCTCTCGTTCTATTCTGTAATGCGACAATAACGCCATCTTCATGCTATTAGCAATTATCGATTGTCTCTCGGCTTGAACAATAACATATCAAATTCCATGCATACATACATACGTAACATAAATGTCACGTAAAACGTTCATCATTTATTTATTAAGAGACTATCGAACCGATCACTATCATTTCTATGATTTTGAATTGAGTGCACATCCGTTTGTTTTACATCGTAAAAATTAACTGCCGTGTATGTATATACTGCATGCAGTACTTGTCCAAGTCGAAAAATGTATGTGAAGGACAAAATGTGAGGAAAATAGCAAGCTATGATGCGAAGTAATAACAATACTGGTTGTTGTTGTTGTTGTTGTTGTTGTTAGTTGATTGGTTATCAATGGATGGACTGACTGATAAAAGCTATTAAAGTGTTTAAATAGCAATTCACAATTTCCTTTAATGATTTCATTGATAAAATATGAATTCAAGTATCAGATACATAACCGACACCACACTACATACAACAAGCTACTCTCACTCTCCTCGTAGCTCGATGGCACAATGTAAACTGTTTGCTTTCAAGTTCGTTTTCAATTTAATGGCTGCATAAAGTGCTTACATAACCTAATACACAACATACATATAAATATATATATATGTATACATATATATATATATATATATATATATATATGCGTACGTGTATCATACACAATATAAGAATATATTGTGATAAAATTTCTATTGCTACTGTTAGTTAGGTATTCATTGGCCTAAAAAGGTTGAAGACAATTTTGTAGAATTGTTGATTGTTGTCAGTGCAAGTTGACTGTATATACAAAAACAATAAACTATAAACTATGTATTGTAAATGTGCTTTAAACTCATACTTGATACGTTATTGTTACGTATTCATGTATGTGAATATGTATCTATGTATGTATGTATGAATGCATGCATCCATGTCACTGTATTAGTGAATCTAATCATTGCATGCATTTGCTTGTATGTATTCTTCTAAAAAAAAAAAAAAAAAAAAAAAAAAAAGACTTGTAAAACGGGTCATGTGTGGATATAGTATAACGTTTATGAGCACGTATTTGCTTTTACTTACAAAATATATCCACTACTAAAAGACTT